>ML790024.1:52618-103756 GCA_009831015.1 Picea engelmannii | reverse complement strand
CTAGGTTCACTATTAACTATGTATTGTCTATGTAAGAGTGATTTTGAAAATGTATCATAAAAAATAGATGTAGTCCAATAATAACAACTTAATATTTAAAAATACATAATTAAGGAAAACATAACAATGGTATTACATAATCATTAATTTCTAAATCCAAATGTAACATAATTTTGTCAGCATTGTACTATTTTATAAATCCAAATGTGTCACTACTTTCTTTCCTAATTTTGTCGAGGTATATGGTAAATTGACAGGGCCATATTCGGCCTTGTCCATGTACAAGTCCAGGCCCAAATTCTTGCCTGTACCTGTACATGGTCAGGGCCATATTCAACCGTGTCCATGTACAGGTACAGGCCCAAATTTGGGCATGTACCTGTACAAGGACAAGGTCGAATATGGCCCTCTCAACAATCTAAAAAAAAATATTTAATTTCTAAACTATAATTCCTAAACTATATTTAATTCCTAAACAATCTAAAAATCTAAACTATAATATTGTTATAAATTTTAATTCTATTTTAGTAAATCAATCTAATCTAACCATACCTTAATGACGCTCACTACTCCAACTTCCACAACACCGTCATTGCTCCAACGTCGACCACCAGTCTGCCCGCAGCAAATGCCAAGAAACACAACAACACAACAACACAACCGACTCTCCACACTCACAACGAACACTCTCTGAACTCGCAAACACTCTCTGAACAACACAACCAACACTCTTCGAACTCGCAAACACTCTCCAAACAACACAACAACAAACACTCTCTGAACAACACAACAACAAACACTCTCCGAACAACACAACAACAAACACTCTCTGAACAACATAGCAACAAACACTCTCCAAACAACACAACAACAAACACTCTCTGAATAGCACAACAACAAACACTCTCTGAATAGCACAGCAAAAAACACTCTCCAAACTCGCAAAAACTATGACAAGATCGATGTGCAGGTAATTTATAAACATTTGTTCGGCCGAAAAGACTTTTCGGCCGAAAGATAGTTCGGTCGAAACATTATTTCGGCCGGAATATCTTTCGGCCGAAAAGATGTTACCAGATGAAATAATATCCTCTCGGCTAAAATTGGACAAAAAAATCGAGGGCGTCGTCAAGGTGTCATTCAAAGGTTCGACCGAAAGAGTTTTTCAGTCGAAAAATAATACTTTCGGCCGAAAACAAAAATAAGTTTGGCCGAAAAAATGATTTTCGGAATGTTGGAGACCTGATTGTCACGAAAGTGTAACCCACCTTCATGATTCCACTCAAAATAGGATTACCATTCTAAGGCATGTGGACAATATAAATGTATTATTTTTAAACTTCCCATAACTGACTCTTGGGGGGGTGAAGCCTTGAAGTACGAGACATGATATATATAGAGGAAAGAAATCAGTTAATGAAGAAAGGACCAGTGGTTGAATTATCAACCACCCCCATGAATGGAAGCATGGTCTAGCAGCAGGATGTCAGCTCGAAGTGCCACAAAGACCTGCAGACCCAATATTCCTTTTGACATAAGGAACAAGACATGTTGGAAACCTTCCAGAGGAAGGAAGGTAAGATACATACAGAGACAACAATAGAGGAGACACAGGGAATGAGAGCACAATATTGTAAGGTAGATGTGAAAACCCAAAGGAAGTGTCGAGAACATGGCCTGAAGGACCCGAACGTGAGCTTGATGCTGAGGGAGCATCTGATAAACCTCGTAGGGTCACTACAACATATAAAGTTTCTCTGAGAGATGGCGTAAATTCCCTAGTGATATCATGGATTGGCATGGGGGTGGCCAGATTGTCCACATGCCTATGGTTGGGTGGAAAGGTGCACACCCATAGTTAGTTGGTTGGATGCAAATTTTAATTGATAAGTGTTATCATACCCTTTGAAATTAAGCTGTAATTATGTAATGAAATGGGATATACTGTGAATGAACCAGGGAAGTGTATGTTTGCTTAATGGTTATACTGTATCTCTTAATACTTGCTTAAATAGTGGGATATACTATGAATGACCCATGGATGTGTATGTTTTCTTAATGGTTATACTGTATCTCTTTATTCTTGTTTAAATTATGTATTTAAGAAAGTATGGATTGGACATGTTTTGTATTCATAAATTCTTGCACCCTGTGGTGGCTTAAGCTAGAGCCATGAACTGTGAGTTTGTCGACCTTAGGTACAGTTTCATGTACGCATGTCGACCCTCTTAGTCATTCTGACTCCCTTGAGGGACGAAGTTTGTTAATCTTGAGAGAGGTAGTGAATATATGCACAGGCTCTTTGTGAGGAAAGCAGGGACCGAGAACCACTTAAGTTATAGACTTGATGAAGGAGCGCAAGAATTTTGAAGAAGACCCTTCTAAGTGGTAAGTCTAGAAGAAAGAGTGCAACGCTCTTAAATCCTTCATAATTGACAAAGCTCAAGAAGGATAGTGATATTCAAGTATCGAAAGGGAATATCCTTTTGTTTGGAAGATGAACGAACGAGATCCATTCGAGAGGATCTGAGGTCTAACATCACCGTTATATTTGAAGAATGAGCGCAGGTGTTAACGCCTCGACTCCTTCAGCCTTTGCAATTTTGATGAATGTTGGTAATCATCTTGAAGGGGACGGATCCTTTGAAGTCCAAAACCTGAAGTCGTGAGGTGATATGGGTCATAGGTCCAAGGATCTATCAGGACCGACCTTGACCATCATATCTGTGAGTTTAGAGTTCACGCGATGGGAGGATCACGTGTTGGTGTGACTAAACCTCCGAAAGATGAAATCGTGAACTCGAGACTGTAGATCTATGTATCCTATGGGACTACCCTCAACCATCCGATCCATGATATTTGAGTTTGTGGATTGTGAGTTAAAGTGGAGTTAGATTTTGAAGGTTTCATAATCTCGAGAGCTCGAAGCTCTGGGAGGTCAAATTTCATGATGGTAAAGTTACCCGAACTACATGAGTAACAAGAACTATAGATGAACCATTTAATGGGAGAAAATACCATCCATTTTGTCATATTGATTCAGACACTCACTGAGTTGCTGAACACTCTGGAGGAAGACTTGTGCAAGGAGTACACCAGGCCAACACTTGGACGGAGTGCTGAAAGACAATCCTTTGGAAGATGTAGAAGGGTAGAATTCCCTGGGGTACTGGGAAAGTTCAAGAAGCTCAGAGGGGATGGTGCAAGGAGTGTACAAGAGTCAGACTTATTCCAAGTCCAAAAACTCAAGAGATATAGTGTTTTCAGAAATGCAGACGAGACCCAAAATCAAGGAAGAAGTCATAAGGCCTTTGAAACGTTTGGAATCTTCCAAGTCAGGGAAGAAGGCATAAGCTCAATATGAGTAGAAACAATGGATGTTGGATAAATCATGGTGGAGGAGATATGGATCGTTAGAATCCATTTCCAGACACTTAGGAGTACGTGCGGGAGGAGATCGGATCTCAGCTGTTAGATCTGAGCGCGAGGACCAACAACCATTGGATCCCAAGGAAAGTGCATGAGGCCTAAACCCTTTGAAAGTACATAGAAGAGTGGACTTGCGAAGTCCCAAAGTTTCAAAGCTAGTCGAAATCATCCATTGTCAAGGTTGACAGGTGGCAACAGATCTAAGAGTTTGAGGATTCAGACATCGAAAGAATTGCGAGAGAGAAATATAAACTTCGCAAGAGGCGAAGTGTGAAGTAACTTTGAGCCATTATATCCAAAGAGACACATTGCATTAGAATGAAAGCTTAGGGTAAATTGCATTTTATTTTCAGTTGAGATTTGAGACTCCCGAAGTCCGGAGAGCTGGAGAGGCGAAGCAATCCTCAACCTTCCAATTCGAGTGGACATACAGTAGAAATCCTCTTACTTCGAGGGAAAGTAAAGTTTGATATTTGAGATCTTAGGAGTCCGAAGACCCAAAGGAAATGTTGACCTTTGATCAAGAAAATGGGCACAGGACCGTTGACCTAGTTGAAAGGTCAAACCCCCGAAATAGAGGTAGAGTCATTGATTGAGAAGGAAAGGTGTCCACAAATCATCAACTCCAGAAGATTGACATAAGGAAGAGAGGAAAGTTTGAGACTTGATAATTATGAAGTCTGGAATTCTGAAACAAATCATAGTCATTGATTTGAAAGAGGTTAGATATGATATGCAACTTTGAAAGGGAAATATTTGAGCTGTCAGTTCATAAGCACCATCAAGATCATGATATCAAAGGTCCCGTAGCATTGTGGGAATCAGATATGCATGAACTTTAAAAAGTTGAGGGTGTGTTGCAATCCAAACCACGGTTTTGAAGAAAGGACACATGGAGGCTAGAGGAGAATTGCGGGCTGAAAGGTAGTTTGGTTATTCAAACCACTTTTGGCCATGCCTGCAATTGTGTGTTTGCTTGAGTTTATCACCCAAGGTCACCTCAAGGAGGAGCTTATCATAAAAGGGGATAGTGCCTAAACTCAGATATTTCCCAAGCACGAAGGTAAGGTCACGGGTACCATTAGACCTACACTCGAAAGTCGAAAGGGTTTGCATTTAATTATAGAGAGAGACCATCAGGGTCTCAGAGAGTCGTTGGCTTTAGAATCAGAGATCCTTGAATGGGAGGTTGGACTGATTCCCTGACTTCCCAAATTAGAAACCATGTATGGAGAATCTATCCTTTAAGAAAAGTGAAATTTTTTAATCCTCGTCGTGGGTGTGTTACAATATCTATAAAGAGAATATTGTATTTGAACATTTTTCAAAAAACTTAGTAGTTTATAGTTATGTGGAATATTCTTAAGATCCAATGTGTTAATATGTCAACATTTAATGTTATCTAAATGATATCATCTTTGTTTGATGTGGTTGTACCATACCTAACCACTTTTGTTTTCTTGTTGAGGTGATGAGGTACTCCAGAACAATTCAAATGCTTTGACACCACTATGTACCATTCATGGATTCCCTTCTAAGGCATCCATCACTACCCAAAATATTACTTAGCCTCCTTAAGCATTTGCGAGGAAAAATTTAACCTCTACCAATGATAGATTACATAATTCATATGTAAATATAAAATAATAGTGGAAATAAAAATGCATATGCTGAATTCTTTCATTACCCATTAAATTCAATGCATTAGTAAAACAAAAAATAATTCCACAAGAAGACAACCATGAATACTTATATGCAAATAAATCCATATCTACCAAACTGGTTTTTGAGGAGTTGTTTCCCACCCAACTATAGGAAAGAGCTAAGGATTCCACCTCCGAACTAGACCATGATACCACCAGGGTGAAGAAATCTCCTATGGGGCTCTAATATCATTGCCATAACCCCTTAATCCCATGAAAAATAATTTCCGTACTATATATCTCTGCATGCCCTCTTCAAACAATCTGACTAGCCATGACACTCTCTTCCACTATCCCACACAACACAAGAAATACCCACTTTTCTTTGCTTAACAATCCTTTAAACCACTTTTCGCTTCCAATGCTCTTCAATGCGCAGAAAGGGTAGAATCCATTCCATACCTTTTGTCAATAAATTTAAACATAAAACTCTTGGCCTTAAGGTAATCGATGATAAATGATAATAGGGTTGTAGGTATGAAGGAATTTCCTTAGATACTATGGACATTCTAGGAATGGCGTCTCTCTCCAACCATCCCATTTCTTCAACATTTTCCTCTCTAGCCAAAATAAAAACTCCATGGATATACTCTTTATTTTTTAAATAGTAACTTAGGCATAGTAGAAGGCCTTTCCTTTCTCTACTTAATATTCCCTTAGAAAACCCTTGCTCCTCTTATGGTGTTCTTGGTATTTGGAAGAAGGTTTCAATCGAAGACATGGACACAAGAAGGGAGACCATTAGATACTTGTGTAGTGCTATAACATTTCCCAAGTCCAACAACAGATGGCCTCATACATGGAATCCAAATTAATAATGTGAGCATAAATACTCATTCATTATTATTATTAACACTTAACCATAGTAATATAACATACTAGCTTGTATGAATGCATTTTTAGATTTTAAAAATATTTATATGTCCACGGATTCCTACATTTACCATACCCTTAGTTGGGTATCATTCACATAAATGTATTCAAGCTACATAATCATACCCACCTATGACATCAAAGCATGGCTAATTGAATTCTTATCCAAATCCTTTTCAGCACTCATGCATCATGGGCATGACCAATTTCATACCTACATGGTTTTCCTCAACATTTTTTTATGTTGCCTCATCAATTGGTTCCCTTTAGGAACTCACATGATATCCTCACCAACCTCTTGACAATATTCTTCTTATACCTATTCTTTCTCATGAGGTTGTCTATAATAGGTAATAGAATCATGTCAATATATTCAACCATGTTCTCAAGGATTCTTGATTATACAAAAATAAAAAACCATATTAGAAATAATGCCATGCTCATTGCATAGATAACAACATACCACTCTTAGTCAATATACAACATCCCATATATTCCCAATAATATTTGCATGTAGTGACTAGTCTACCACTTATTATCTCTCAATATGTTCACTAGTGTTGTAATGTCCCTATATCATCACTAAGGAACATTACCACAAAATTTCATCTCTGATACCATTTTGTAACATGTCCAAAAACCTAGTTGGGCCATGTTACTATGAAATTGACTATGATTTGATTCAAGTGCATAAATATAAATAACATGAAACAAAAAATTATGCAAATATCATTAATAACTATCCCCATCGATGAAACTAATTTAAAAATGCACAAAAACAATTAAACACATACAACAACATTCATATATAAAAAATACAGAGTAACCACAAAATTCAATCATAGCATTAAAACTGTAAATAAAACAATGACTAAGACACTTATCTTTTAAAAATTATTTACACATGCAATGACCCCTCCGTTAAGACATAAATGTAAGTGATTACAATAGTGGTAATTGTTTTTTAACAACATCTAGGACAAGTGTTATGCATAAGCAACATACACCAATAATTACACATGTTATTCTCATCTCTATCACCACACAACAAGATTTAGATAGAAAATCATTATTATTCTAATATCAATCATATCACATAGGGATAACACAAGATGTCTACCCACCCAACCTACCCTGGAAGGTTAGGACCTTCAAGACACATAATCAAAGTTCAAGTCTAGGATTCATCATATTGATTTTGAGCATGTAAGGTCTCATGACTGGTGACTATTCTGAGGAACATGAAGATATATGCTCCTGTAACCAACTTGTAACATCTCTCCTAAATCATCAATATTAAAATTTATCATAGAACAAGATTACACATACTTTGGTACTACAATTTCAAAAGAAAGACAATTAATTCACACAATACCAATCAAGAATGATCTAACCTTAGTCAACACAAGTTTAAACTCAATCATAACTCCTCAGTACGAACATGATACAATTACAAGAAATATCTTAACAACTTAACATATGAACATTACTAATAATAGATCACACGAAGGATAATCAACATATCAACATCTATTTCCATGAATGGATAATATTAATTATTGATAGTTGTAAGGAAAATTTTGTTGAGAATTAAATTTGTTCTTGACATTAATAAATTTTAATCTGTAACATACCAAAAACAATTAATGTTAGTAGTGTGGAATAATTACAACAAAAGTATATAACACTAGTTCATCTCCCTAATATTCTGGTAGCATTAGGGAGGGTTAATTTAATAGATTTCTTTTCCACATCCCATACCAATATATTTTACCATAATCTACACAAATATTGATGTATTACTTATGAATTTAGGATTTGAAACACACAAATTAAAATCGATGGACTTAGCTCTTCTAAGTCGGAAGTGTATACCCATGACTAGTATTATAAAAGAAGTTTTTTCATCCAGGCAAGATATGCATTAACATTTACATATAAGGGTTTATTATCTAAGTGTACTAAATTGTAATGATATCTCCAAAATTATCTTATCGTGTCCAATCGAAAAATGAAATTGCATTTAACGACAACAATAAGACCAGTTAATGACAACAATAGAAGGCTATTTAGACATAATCTCCTACCTCTCGGTACTCTTTTAGGAAGTGAAAAAGGAACACATGAGTCAACTACTGCTTAACCATCGTTTAGGCTTTAAGGAAAAACTAGATATTAATCTAAACAAAACTATGCATTGTAAAATAAAAGCATGATGGAAGAAAAGAGGAAAAAGGGATGTAATACATGATGTAATGATCGATAACATCAAAACCACAGTTAACACTAAACTGTAATTGTTTTCTTTATACGATAATTATTCGAGAGTCATTATATCGAAGCATTGTTGGTTAATCCAATCATAAGTTCATAGTTCGCAGTCATTTGGTGACACAATGTGTAGGGACCTAATTTAATTAAGCCTTATAAGATTCATAAATTTAAACAATAAGATTATTTAGCATAAGCAATAAGCAATTTCATTCAGCATATAAGCTGCAGAAATTTAAATTTATGAACATCAATCTAATAAATTACATAACAACCACATAAGCCTGCAAATTCATAAATAAAAATACCTCTGCCTGATGCTAAATTCCCGCTCTCTGGTTGTCCTCTCTGCTGCTCTGTCCAAACTCTGCCTAATGCTCTGACCAAACCCTGTCCAAACCGACTAACCACCTAGCCAACTAGGAGCATCCTATATGGCTCCCTAGCTCTAGGATTTTGTAAGGATTCTTGGCCCCCGAGCCCAAAACTCCCAGCAACCTGGAGCCCCCTGCAACGGTTCACCCAAACTCCAAAACCAGAAAAATATCCAACTCCCAATACAATTCTCTCCCAATTTTTCATAATCCCCCCTTCCCGAAGGCCTCCGCCCAGTCATATCTCCCCCCATTCACCGACTCCCTACCCTCCTTTAATGCCACCCACCTTATCCCTCCATTTATTACCTTCTCCTTCCATTTATTACCTTATCCCTCCACTTAATGCTTCATCCCCCCCCTGCATACGTAAAGTCTTATAATAAATAAATTAAAGTTATTAAGCCCTTTAATTCATTACCCAAACCTTTAATGAGTCAATTAATTAATTAATTAATCAATCAACAGATATAAACAATTAATTAATAATTAATTAATTGATTAATATTATTAATAAATAATCATTTTTTAACTAAGACATATTAGGACATTTAATTATCTAATTAATTATACTTGATAAACCCTCTGCAACTATTTAACTAGGGTTGTTACATACACCCACCCTTCAGGAAACTTCGTCCCGAAGTTAAGGTATTTTATGATACAAGGGAAAAGAAACATGGTTCACACATTCAGAACAAATAACCGTCATTATTAGTAAGTAAGCTAAGAAACTCATTCATACTAGTGTACATGCGCACGATATGCATGTGTAGATAGTACATACAAGTCTCGTTCATGTACTAATATCAATAACTATCATCTCTATAGTAATTTCCTCATGCATCCAATCCATTCAAGAAGACTATTCATTTTATAAAAGACAATAAACAAATCAAATGTTTGCAAAATCCATTAATTTTAATTATCTAGCTCAACAATGTTATTTAGACAATTGTAATTTAATTACATAATTATGAATATTCATATATATATATATATATATATATATATATGCATTTTCTTTTCAGAAGGAAAAACAATAAATTCCACCATAAGACAAATCTGCATACACTCTCAACTATTTCTACTCATCCTTCCTCCCTAACTTACTTCCATCTTCCATTCCTATCCTTCCTCTGCTGGACTATCTTGGAGCGTCAACTATATTGACCTAACTCCAAATAGAAGCTGTAAGCGGAAGTGTCACTATCTTGACCAAGCTTCCCCAACAGGCAACTGACAGTCGTCATCACATGTCTAGGGGAGTGTGATCTAACACCGTCCTCCCATGACTTCAGGTTTCAGAGGATACATGGTGGGAAATGCCTCCACCCCTCCTAATCATAACTAGGGTCCACACCCTACAATGAAATATACAGTGGCACCATGTTGCTGGGAGTTTTGTCATCGTTTATTCAGTTTTGGGCAGTCTCACCACTTGAAATCTTGCACTGGTCCACATATCATAGCAATGCATCAAAACCAATATAATTTCACGTACAAAGATTCATACCATAATGTTTCTCAGCTAGTGGTCATGACATCGACTTTCATCATCATTATCCCTTGGCTATTTCATAGCCCATAACCTACAGATTAGTCTGTAACACAAACTCATACATTTCTATGCATTATCCTCATGTAATTGCATACAACCATAATTTCAATTCGGTATCCATGTACCAACAACTTTAACATCAAAGTTTTCAAGTTAGAAATAGATCTCATAATATCCCATAATTCAATTTCGACACCCATTCATAAAATTATCATTTACAAAATAGATTGCATCATATCCAACATCATTCTAATAGCATTTAAACCTTCGTAGGATTCTCATTCACACAATATATCGCATCATATCCATCATCATCAATAACATTTAAACGTTCATAAAATTTACATTCACATAGTAGATCGCATTATATCCATCATCATCAATAATATTTAAATATTCATAAAATTTACATTCTCGCAATATATCGCATCATATCCATCATTATCCAAATATATTTAAACATTCATAAAGGTTCATACGTCTTAAAAGTTTAAGTGTATCACTTAATAGTTTCACTGTGAATAGAAAATAAAAGTGTAGGCCTCAGGTAATCCTGGTTGTCTAAGTCAAAAGGTGGTGTTACATACACCCAACCTTCAAGAAACATATTCTCGGGGTGGTAAAAAAAGTGAGGGATAGTCTCGTCGTAATGTGAACTAATGTTTCGGCGTCCTCCCAAGTAGCAGAGCCTGGACTATACTTGTCCCATTGGACCTTAACTTGGTCTACCAGATAGTTCCTGAGCTGTCGAACTCTATTGTCCAATATACGTAACGGTTCTACTGTGAGAGTTCCCACATTCGATACCTGCAATTCCTTCCAATTTAGCTTATGTGATTCATCAGCAACATAATGACGTAAAACAAATACATGAAAAACATTATGAGTTTTATGCAGGTGGGGTGGCAGTATGAGATGATAGGCAATGAGTCCAATTTTCTCTTGGATTCTAAACGGTCCTATAAATCAAGGTGACAACTTTGTCCCCTTCCCGAACCATATGGTACTCTTGTTAGGCCTGATACGAATGAAAACCTGGTCTCCCACTTCATAATTTCGGTCTGTCCTATGTGAATCCACATAACTTTTCTACCTATCCTGTGCTTCCTTTAGTCTCTGCCTAATTTGAATCACCTGTTCCTCCATTTCTTGAATCAATTCTGGCCCAACTGTTACTCGGTCTTCTAATCTTTCCCAACTCAACAACGTTTTGTATGGCCTTCCATACATAGATTTGTAGGGTGGCATTCCGATGGAGCTATGAAAACTGTTATTGTAGGCAAACTCTACCAAAGGTAGGTACTTCTCCCAATGGGTTTGATTATCCATGCCGTACATCCTAAGAATGTCTTCCATGACTTGATTTACTCTCTCAGTTTGCCCATCTATTTCAGGATGATAAGTTATGCTTAAGTTCAACTGGGTCCCCAACGCTGACTGCAAACTTGTCCAAAACCTAGAAGTGAATCTGGAGTCCCTATCTGAAATGATCTTCTTAGTTATCCCGTGCAAATGGATAACCTCACTTACAAACACACATGCCACATCAGTGACATCGTAGGTGTCTCTAACCAGAATAAAATGAGCACTCTTGGTTAACTTATCCACTATCACAAGAATGGCATTGTGTCTATGAGATGTGAGTGGCAACCCCACAAAAAAATCCATATAGATGACTTCCCACTTAGACATAGGATCATCATGTGGTTGTAGAAGGCCTGCCAGGTGATGGTGGTTGGCTTTCACTTGTTGACACTCTAGGCACTTGGCAATGAAATGGACTACATCGCACTTCATGCCTACACAGAAGAAAATTTTCCTCATGTCTACGTACATCTTCTTCACACCCAGATGTGCACAATAAAGTTATCTATGGGCTTCCTTCGGTATGATGCTTCGAATATCCCCATCTTCAGGGATGTACATCATTCCCTAATATCTCAATAGTCCGTCAGCTTCCAAACTATATCCTTCATATTTTGGATTTAATTTTCTGCCTCTCTGGAGGTTTGAAGTAACCTTTAAATACCAATAGTCTCCTTGTAGTTGCATCAACACACGTTCCCTCAGATTGACTTTTAAAGGTACCAAGGAGAAGACATGTGGTCTCCTGCTCAAGGCATCTGTGACCACATTTTCCTTTCCTTTGATGTATGAAATACCAAAATCGTACTCACTCCATCACCTTTTCCTGGCATTCAGATCCCTTCGAGTGAAGAGATGTTTTAAACTTTGATGGTCTGTTTTGAGCTCAAAGTTTAGCCCCACAAGATAGTGCCTCCAAAGTTTCAGAGCTAGCATTACAACTGCCAACTCTAAATCATGAGTTGCGTATAAATCTTCGTGTTTCTTCAACTTCCTTGATACATACTCTATCACTCTTCCATCATGCATTAGCACAGCCCCCAACCCTTGCTTCAAGGCATCCGTTCAGACTGTGAAGTCCTTTTTCATATCCGACACTCGTAGAATTGGCTCACTAGTTAGTAACCTCTTAAGCTCAGTGAATGCACTATCACATTCTTCTGTCCATTCATACATGACCCTCTTGCACTGCAAAGTGGTGATGGGTTTCGCTATTTTTGAGAATCCTTCCACAAATCTCCGACAATAACCTGCTAGCCCCATGAAGCTTCTCACCTCATGAGCATTTTTCAGCACTGGCCATTCGATAATGGCCTTTACTTTTTTTGGGTCCACGGAGATTCCTTCGCTGGAAATGATATGACCTAAATAGTGGATCTCTTTCTGGAAGAATGAACACTTCGATAACTTCCCATACAATTTGTTCTCTCTAAGACAGGACAACACCACTCGTAAGTGTTCCTCATGCTCTCTTTCATTTTTTGAATAGATGAGGATGTCATCTAGAAAGACTTGTACAAAATGGTCTAGGTACTTCTGAAATACGTCGTTCATGAGGCTTATGAATACTACTGGCGCATTGGTCAATCCGAAAGGTACTATGAAAAAATCGTAATGCCCAAACTGAGTTGGAAAGGCAGTTTTTGGGATATCGCCTTCCTTAATCCTTAACTGGTGATACCCTGATCGCAAATAAATCTTTGAGAATACCGCTGCTCCTTTCATCTGATCAAAGAGGTCATCTATTCAGGGCATTGGGTACCTATTTTACACTGTAGCATGATTCAAGTCCCTGTAATCTATACACAGTCGTAAGGATCCATCCTTATTCTTTACATAAATTACTGGTGCACCCCAAGGTGAGACACTGGGCTTTATTAGCCCTAAGTCCAATAACTCTTTCAACTGCATTTGCAACTCACAAAGTTTCGGCGCTGTCATCCGATATGGAGTCTTGGAAATTGGTTCTTCACCAGGTTTTAGCTCAATAGTAAAATCAAGCTCCCTCTCAGGAGGTAACCCTGGTAACTCGTTTGGAAAAACATCCTTAAATTCTGACAATACCGGGTACTGATCCAAGGAGGGTCCCTTCCTTTCATTCACCGCTTCCACTACATATAGTCGACACCCTTTCCTCAAGCACCACTTAACCTTCATAGTTGAGATAAAGTATAATGACACCTTTCTCCGTACACCCTGGATATCCATTGGCCTTCCTTCGTCGTCTACAAAGAGCACCCTTTTTGCAAAACAATCTACCAAAGCTCAATGAGCTTCTAACCAATCCATTCCAATGATTAGGTCATACGCCCGAAGAGCAGTAACGTATACCTTCAACCTAGTAGTACACACTCCCAGGTCTACTATACAATTATCAATGCAAGGTCCTACCGCTTATTTTTCCCCCAAAGCCATCTCGACTTGTTTAAAGTCATCGTGCTTGTAGGCTGCCAACCCACTCTTTTCTAATGTAGATGGTGAAATGAAACTATCTGTCGCACCAGAATCAAATAAAATCTTAACATTGATATGATTTAGCATACTTGATGACTCCACCACCGTGCATTGATGTTCATCCTGACAGTTATTAACCGTTGTGTAAATCTGGTGGCTGCTACTTGCTCTTCCCATCGGGGCCCTTCCTTCTCTATGCACAAATCCTGATTGTAACTTTGGGAAGTCATGCTAGTAATGGGGTCCTCCACATCCCCAACATGTAACACGGGATTGAACCTATGCAATGTTCTGTGACTGTCTCTGAAATGAGTTCCTTCCCCTAGAACCCCTGCCCCTACTAGCTGCTCCCTGAGATGGTCATGGACCTGCCTGCGTCGTTGGTGATGAACAAGATGTTGCACTCGCTACCATTGAAATCCCTGCGACTATTGTCCTTGGTGTGACTCTATTACCATATGGAGGTGGCCTTGAGCCCCCTCCCCTCAAAAATGTCCTAGGGGACTTCCCCACGAACCCAAGACGATGCAGAAAGGTCGGTCTCATACCTCTGGTTAAGCTCATGTGTTCCTCTACATAACGTGCATTTTCCACAGCTTCTGCTACTAAAGACAGTTTCCACATCCGCACCATAGCCCTTATCTTAGGGTTCAACCCATAGACAAAGCATTCTTCCTGTTGTTGGTCATTATCCATATATGAAACATACTTGACCAATTCCGTAAACCTAATCTCATATTCTTCTACGGTCGTGTTTTCCTGTACTAGAGCATGAAACGCTCCTACATGTTTTTCCTCATAGTAAGCTGGCAGATATTTCCTTCGAAACCTCTCCTCAAAAAGTTCCCAAGATACGGTGTCTGGGGTAAGATGCAATTGTCTGTCTAGGTTTCCCCACTAGTTCAAGGTGATGCCCCTTAACTGAAAAATTGCTATCTTTGCCTTTGAGGTGGACGCATAGTCCCTTGAGGAAAAACACCTTGTCATGCCTTCCAACCATGCTTTCGCGCGTTCACTGGCGCAACCCCCGACAAACTCCAGAAGTTTGATCTTCTGCAGTTCTCTAGTGATGTCTTCGGGTGGATATACTCCCCCTGAATCCCTCGACACTTCTGGATTACCCGCTCCAAATGGTGGGGGTTCAACTTCGATCCCTGTTGGTTGTCGCCCCTTTAAAGTCTCATTTATGGCCTTCAAAGAGCGCAGTATGAGAGCTAGTTCAGGCGATGGTTGTTGCGGCGTTGGCGGTGCCTGCGACAATGCTCCTCTACCTTGATTCCCTCGAGTCCTAACCATCCTGTGTGATTTAACCTGCATCAACCAAAATTGTCAGGGTGAGTTCAAGGACATTTCACATTTGCACAACTTAACTAGAAAACAGGGTTAGGCGTAAGTTTTTTTTTACTTGTCTGTAAACAGACATTACTCTATTTAGGAGAGTGGCTAGGTTAGGGTTAAGTGTCTGATATTGGTGACAATGCCTAAGAAAACTATTGACCCTCTCGCCTTGTAGCTATGCTAGCTTTTCACCATACTCGCCAATTTCTCTAACTTACCTGCCTAGTGTGCATGAAGCCCCCTCCCGCTTATCTTGTTCTAAGTCCTTATACTTTGCGTTTACAACTAATTAAGGTGACTTCCAACCTAATGTCGATGAAATGAGTCTAAGGCTATCCTTCAATGCTCGACTCATGGGATTTCCTTGGCGCGTTGTACACATGTGTTGAATTGTGTGTCTCGGTGGCTGCAGGTGCGAGTCTTGAGGATTGTAGAGTGGCTTTCGGGCATTGGAGCTTAGCGCTTGTGTGCTGTGGTTATGTATTGTTTCCAGACTTGTGGTCATATGATGTAGTGATCCTGAGGCTATGCATTGAAGCTTGGTGCTTGGCTTTGACTAGTGGAATGGAATGGAGGGACTTAGCGCTTGGCTCGATGGTTGAGGGCACGAAACTCAGTGTTTGGTTAACATGGATAATTGGAGATTATACTTCGGGATGGTATTTTATGACTATTAATTTATTTATGTATAAGAATTTATTTTATAATGAATCATGTGTGGCGCGTTGGTGTTTGGTTGTTTTCCAAGGCTTGGACTATGGTGAGTGGTCGTGGGTTCAAAACCCATTTGCTCCAACAAAATTTAATCTAACCCAAATTTAATCTAATCCAATATAAATTTTATTCGAATCATATGTTATGTTAATTACACTTTTTAATTAATTAATCGGTTAATTAATTATTCTTATTAATTATTTAATCATTTAATTAATTAACCACTAGTCATTTAATCCATTAATCAATATTTAATTAATATTATTAATGCTTGTAATAAAGTTAAAATTTGAAATTAATGTTTTTTGTTAAATTGCAATTAATCATTCTAAAATTTAAAATACAATTAAAACAAGTAATTATAATACAATTTTAATAATTCAACGTAATTTAAAACAAAATATAATAAATAACATAAATAATAATAATAATAATAAATTAATAATTAAAAAAAATATCTAAGGTCGGGCAGTGGGTCCTCGCATGAGTCCCACGTGCCCCCTCCCCCTGGCACTCATCCCTTAACCCTAATCTCTTCCTTTTTATCTCTTCAAACCCTACCCTTCTCCTCTTTACATTTCGTTTTTTTTTTAAGCGTTCAGGGTGAAGGATGAGACCAACGACCATGGCCATCTCCCTGCTCAGTCGAACCTGGTATCCTCGAGTTCCTCGAATGGAGGGCACGTCCAACACAGTGGCACATTCCCTCCACTCTCTTTTTTTTCCATTGGGATCCATGTGAGGCCACCTCTTTTGGGCTTATCCTTTATGTGATTAGGCACTTGGTTGATGGATTAAAATTGTCTGCTGTAGATTTGCTTGTCAATTTCTGAACTTGTCTGGCAATTTTATGAACAGGTCTGTCATTTGTTTGTTTTCTTCACAGAGTCGAGGGTTCCATTTTTGCTGGGGTCTTCCCATCCCATATGTCATGTCAAAAAAAGTATAGGGATTGGTGCGAGTATTGGGGGCTCTTGGTAGAACTAATCCCCTCAGACCGCAACGGTTAGCCCTCGGAAAACATCGAGAGATTTCAGCCTATGCTTAACGCCTACTGCCTTGGCTCCATTTCCAGTGCCATCAATATTTGAGTTTGAAAGGAGTTTAACAACCTATGATTCAATTTCAAAGTGATTTTGTTCGACTATATTGTTTGTGGAGTCCACAAAATCAACCTCTCGGTCCCTGAGAAGTATGTAGGAGCCCATAATCCTCCCCTCTTAAGTTCAACCACACAGGTATTAGTGAATTGGCCGTTCGCTTGCACAGAAATGGGTGCGCTTACGGGCATGGGGAATGCCTGAAGGACTTCGGGGTACTCAACTCTCTCACTGTGGTTTTGCGTTGGGTTCGAGCGCTGACTTGCGGGTGTTTATTTTTTTTTGTTTATTAATAATTTTTTTGTGTTTGTAGCGCGCAACTCCTCCCTGTGGGTTCCTCCTCCCGGTGAATTGATGCATGGCTTGTTCTCCTCCATGTGACTTGGGATAATCATTTGGGCACTGGTCCTTGACTGCATCGTGTTGATGGCAGGTGCTTGGGTTGAGCCTAAGGCTGCCCAGTTTGTGCTTGGCGCTAGTGCATGGCTTTGGTGTCTAGAAGAAATGCTACAATACTTGGTAATTCAAAGACGTGTTGAGCACGTTGGCACCCCCTAGAGGGATCCTTATCCATGTTATTTAGCACTTGTGTGTTGTGATTTGACTTGATGATGTATGAACACTAATATATGTTTTTTTTTTTCTTTTTTTTTTAAGTTTAAGTTTACATGCATCTGCTAGGAAAGGTGCATGCAACCTTACTTAGTTTAGTAAAGCGCACGCAACCTAGTAGGTAAGGTGAAGATCCCAAGATGAAAGTGTTAGATATATTTATATAATCTCTAAAAATACCCTTCTCAGTTTTATAAGAGAAAGGTTGGGGTACAGATCTTTTATTTAGTTTTCAGTTCTTCAGTAAACAATTCATTGTCTTCCTGTAGCATATTTTCATGTTTTGCTTGGGTTTCTTGTATATGACAGCTTGTTTTGTTTGATATCGCTGATTTATTTTGTTTTAATTCGTTTTGGGTTGGGACTTTGTTTGTTTATTTCGAGTTGGGACTAGATATTTATTTGCTTGTTGGGATTGTTCTTGGTATTTTGTTGATTATATTTCGTAGATATGTTATTTTTTTTTTAAAGGCTTCATAAAATCTCCCTGAGATTGGTGGGAAGAGTGCTTATTTATTATACAAATATATTTCAATATATATATCTATTAATATATATATTTAGTCTATTCTTATTCTTATTATTTTTTTTTAACTGTTCATTATAAAAAATAATATCACTCTGTACAAGTGAAGCTTCTTACAGGTTCTAAGGTGAACATGCCTCCTTCAGACTTACAACAGTTTCTAAGGTTTTCTCAGTTATTTTGGGTCAATTCTAAGTAGGTGGGTAGGCCCTTGGCCCCATATTTTAAACCAAAGGATCTGATACCATGTGTAAGGAACTAATTTAATTAAGCCTTATAAGATTCATAAATTTAAACAATAAGATTATTCAGCATAAGCAATAAGCAATTTCATTCAGCATATAAGTAGCAAAAATTTAAATTTATGAACAATAATCTAATAAATTACTTAACAAACACATAACCCAGCAAATTCATAAATAAAAATACCTCTGCCTGATGTTAAATTCCCACTCTCTGGTTGTCCTCTCTGTTGCTCTGTCCAAACTCTGCCTGATGCTCTGACCAAACCCTGCCCAAATCGACTAACCACCCAGCTAGCTAGGAGCAGCCTATCCGGCTCCCTAGCTCCAGGATTCCGTAAGGATTCCTGGCCCCTGAGCCCAAAACTCCCAACAACCTGGTGCCCCCTGCAATGGTTCACCCAAACTCCAAAACCAAACTCCCAAAACCAGAAAAATATCCAACTCCCAATACAGTCCTCTCCTCCCAATTTTTCATAATCCCCCCTTCCTGAAGGCCTCTGCCCAGTCATATCTCCCCCCATTCACCGACTCCCTACCCTCCTTTAATGCCACCCACCTTATCCCTCCATTTATTACCTTATCCTTCCATTTATTACCGTATCCCTCCACTCAATGCTTCATTCCCCCCTGCATACGTAAAGTCTTATAATAAATAAATTATAGTTATTAAGTCCTTTAATTCATTACCCAAACCTTTAATGAGTCAATTAATTAATTAATTAATCAATCAACGGATATAAACAATTAATAAATAAATAAATAATATTATTAATAAATAATAATTGTTTAACTAAAACATATTAAGATAGTTAATTATCTAATTAATTATACTTGATAAACCCTATGAAACTATTTAGCTAGTGTTGTTACACAATGAATCCAATGACTTTATCAAAGCCAAATCACTTCCAAGTTAGGTATATAATCCTAAACTTCGTCTAGGTGTCAACTCCAAGAAGAAAAATCCATGATCAACTTCCAAGGAAGCACCATTTCCTAAGCATGTTGAATTTAAAAGAGGTTAAGTCTAAGATACAATGTTAGTTCAAGATCCACACGTCTCACCAAGGGACATTTCTGTATATGTGGAATGATGCGATAATCCCTTCTCGAAGTTAACATTGAATGTGCCAATAAGGAGATCATGAAGGTTCTGCGATTATTCATGCAATCACTAAAAATATTATTTTTATCTTGCTAAAAGCTGTAAAATTGGAGTAAAATAGATATAATAAAAAATGATGGAATATTATCAAGAAGTACTTTCAAAACAAAATCCATTAAGCTAAAATGAAAGGGATTTAGACCGTTCTTAACTGAGGTAATGAAGAAGAATATTAATTCGAAAATGATAAAGAGTATAAGGACAACGTTCTTTCAAAATAGGATAAGGATTTAATTCTTTTAATGATGGGAATGCCAAGACTTAACCAAGGATAAAAAAAATTATGTATTCAGAAGGATCTGAACTGCGCAACGAAGTATCGGAGGAATAGACATAGTCTTAAGATTTAAAAAAACATTCTAAAAATGAACTTCAATTATGATACCGAAAGGATTACATTATCGATTCAAGAGTAAAGTAGTAACTTGAGGTTTAGGGTTGAGTTTGACATAGGATCAATAGATAGTTTAATACTGGAATTACATTTCTATAGAAAAGAAAATTCTAGAGTAAAATTGAAGCTTGGTTTTTTTTAAAAGATGTTTTATCTAGCGATTTTTCCACTGATAAATAAATTTTTAACCAGAATAAAATTCTTCCAAAACAGGTTCTACAGCTGAAAAGACTCACTTAATAACTCCTTTACGAGTCATGGAGTTGTTATTATATTTTTTTTATAATAAGAACCATCATGAGAGAAATAATAACAAATTATCTGGGGTTTATTTTACCAACATAACTATTTGTTGATTTCCTACAATGTGTGAACATTTAATTGTAATGCATTCAGATAAATATACATTTATGAAATTCAATGTACCTCAACAGTATCAGAATAAATTGATATCAGAATGAATACGTAGTTGGTTTTCTCGCAGAGACATTAATTAAGAGTCAAGCATAAAATTGCATTCAACTAAAGAATTGATACTATAATATTTAGAACTGTACACACAAATAAGATAACTATTGGAAGATAAATCCTTCCACCCTATTAACTATGATGTTTTACAATTACATTCATTAGAGACAATATCTGGATAATCTAATACCGTAACCAGAAGATGTTGATGGTCTATGTTGCACTTCGGATTCATTGTATTGCACAATGTTCTTCTCCTTCCTTGCTAATCGAGAGACTTCACTGGTACCTCCCAATGAATTTTATGGGTACTCTCCTTCCCCCTTAGCCCCCTGAGCCACAAAGGGGCCACACACAAAAACCAGAAAAACCATAACTCCAAAATTTCCTTGCAAGGAAGAGTTTCCACTCTTTCTCAAGTTTGAATTCCTAACTCTCACAATTAAAACACATTCCAACCAATTTTTCCCAGCATAACAATACTAAGAAAAGTGAATCTATTCCCCTTCTACCCCACTTCTTTTATAGGAAAAATCTCATTGGAACTTATCCACATGCACAAGTAATTCAACCTTTTAATTATTTTATTAGTGATTATTCACCCACACACTTGTCTCACTCTCCCCAAGTTTCACAAGTAATTACCCTTTTTATTTTATTTAGAAAGCCATTTTCCCACACATTCCCCAATGTGTTGCTATTTTTTCTCTTAGGTGTCCCTTTGTCCCCCAAATTCTCATTTAATGAGTGTCCCATAACTAGATCTTAGTTAGAGTTGGATTATGAATCTTCTTTTAGTTAGTATTTGTGGGATATTAACTTAAGATGCTACTCTATGTGTACATCAATTCTCTCATGTTTTAATTTCTTTCTATTTTAAAAATCCCTTTATTATTTTCATGCACAAATGTGCATTTTACCCAACCTCTAATTTTTATTACTCTTTCTCCTAGAGTTTGATTTTATCTCAATTGTTTTAATTTATTTAATATTTTTATTTAGTCTCTCATTTAAACTTTGGCTTAGACTTAGTCTTAAACTTAGGCTTAGAATCTCGTTAAGATTATACTTTATAATTTACTGATTAATTGATACTATGTTCTAACAAGGTATACATATTTCAGTAATTTCTCTAGGCCATATAGATTTATTGACTCACATTTTAATTGCATGGCGTGCCCTTCAAGACGCACCTCCATGCTCCAAGGGTGGCACTCACCTTTCACTAGTTTTGGAATTTTTTCTAACCCTTGGAGTCAACACTCCATTTGATCGAAATTGTGATAGACTAAGGGATTCTAAGGAATATGGATTTTGACTTATTGTGCACCCTTTAGATTTCCTCGTGAGTGACTGTCTCAATCTTCTCTCATGAAATCATGTACCTATAGAACTAGGTAATTGTTAACCTATTGTTCAGGTCACAATGAGAGTGCTAATAGGATCTGACAGGAACGCTACCACACCTCTCCCTCAAATGTATGGTTTCTATGCATGACCCCTTTACTCCTTATGTGAGTCATATTAGCAAGCATCATCAAGCCTGCAAAAAAACAATGTCAATAATACATATACATAAATCATATTGTAATCAATCATATATCACATGTGCACAAAATGAAATACTCAATCAAAATACAATCCACTCCCTGACTTAATCTGGAGTCCAAGGAAGTCCATTGATGCCATCAACATCCCTATACTACCATGTGCCCTGCACACTCAGGAGAACTCGTCAATAATATATGTCAATACACATACATCTGATAGTAACAATACATCATGATACAACATCATAAACATATATAACTCATAACTGAAATGAAATCATATTGTACCATAACTTCATCACTTTCACGCAAGTGTCCTCAAAGAATAAGTCAATATAAGTGTTCTTAGTAAAATGAGATGTTACAACACAACGGGTTTTAGACAAAGTACATTCCACCCAACCATAGGCTATACTTCTCTAATTATCTCAGTAGTAATTCACCACTGAGTTGGGGCTATGAATCCACAAGTATGGATAAGATCTTATGGTTGTTTAGAGTCCACTATAATATCTCAAAACTCACTAAACAAATGTGGTACAACTCCTACATCAATTCCAACCACAAAGTTCTCTTCCCCATCAACCTGCACAACCCAAGGGATGGAATTTCATTCCCTGCAACACAGTCCCTTAGACAATATCCATCCAATCTATGGATCCAACATAAATTATCTAGGAATCTATCTATTGGAGGATCCAAAAAATACAAATTCAACATGATTTCTCACAAAGAAAGGTCACTTTATATTTAAAAAAACAATCGCCAACTATATGGAGACCAAGGATGTTTTACCCATCCTTATATGTTTCTATTCCAAGTCTCAACAACCGGTAACCCCTGAGGTAGGGATATGAATCCACAAAGATGTGTTCCAACATGACACTCATCTTCCCAAAAGTTGGCACTCAAGCTCTAAAGGTTTCTTGACAAACAACAATCCAAAGTTCACCAACTCTCTTCTCTCAGCCTACACAGCCCAAGATATTGAACCCCCTTCACTGCCACATAGTCCCTCAATATTTCCACCTCCTTCAAGGGCTCCACTGCAACTAGCCAATAATCTCAATGATGGAACTCTCTAGGACTCGCAATTGTGGTAAGGTTTATCATATTGTAATTTCATCCATGCACTCGGGCATCAATTCATTACTGAAATTATCAACAATTTTGTACAACCAATAAACAATGGCTCTTCTCTTCTCTTAATTAATTCTCCATGTCCAGACCTAGAGCAATAATGGAAGAGAAAAATAAAAATGAATGAGTGATTCAAAACCCCAATATAATCAATATCAAGGATTTTGTATCCAGACACTCCAAGACTAGCATGGTCTCCCTGAGAGACTCCTGCACCCTATCATATTCCCTCTAACACAACCAACAGAACATGGGTCATAATTAATTAAAATAAATCATAAACGTTTAGTCCCTCGATTCCCCTTATCTCATGGAAACAAATCCCCCTATAACTCTTGTTCGTGTCCATCCTGCAACTAACGATGTACTTTTATTATTATTAAAATGTTCAAAGCATTACATTTCCTAGGAATTTCAAAACCTTTTAATTGTTTGGGCACTCGATCCTCTCACCAAATAAAAAAATACATTATTAAACTGGGGAATAAAAAATGAGGTATTACATTCCCTCTCCCATTATTTTGGCACTTTCCTCAGTGGGACCTGCAAAATTGTAAGTGTGGGGGTAATGTTGGGCCCGAGATATGATCATTTTCATGACGTTATTATACACTTTTTTCCATATGTACATGTGTTTTTCATCTTTCAAAGGAGATTTTTGAAGAATTTTATGATAAAATGGTATAATCGGCATAAGGTACGTGTAATTTGTGTTTTATGATTAAATCAAGTTTAATTTATCATGTTTTTATGCTTCCAAGAGTTAATTCATGTTTTTCTATTGTTACAGGGAAAAACACACCATGTTTCTTGATCCAACACTCATTCCGGTACTCGATCGGACACTCGTTCTAGCACCTAGTATTGCAAAAAAACACAAGGCGAGTTGGCAGTTATGGTATTGGCAACCAATGATGGAAAAATTGAGCACATGGGTTTTATTTATCATCACCCCCTCCAGCTACTAAGCTCAATACAACTCGATTTAAGTTGTCCAAAGAGGGTGATTATTGGCTTCCTCTGTTTTGTTAGTTATGGCCACATTTATTGTATTTTGCCGAATTTAGAGGTAGTTCGACCCTCCTGTGGTTGACCACTTGGTTTGTAAACCTATAAATACTATCGATATGGTAATTAGATTTTTAATCAAGTAGAATAGCCATCATATTGGAGATAAACTCATTGTACTCTGTTTTTTTATTTTTCACATTGCCAGAATAGTGCCAGAACTGCGTTTTTAAATTTCATGGTGAATTTGGCCTGCTGAAGTTCGTGGTGTGCTTGTAGAAGGTAGCCACGACTTGTTGGGGGGGGAACCAACATTCTGGTGATGATCAGTGTGTTGTTTATACATTTCATAATTTAAATCGTCTTTTATTTTCTGTACATGCATGTTTTAATTAGCTAGTTGTGGTTTAATTGTTTTATTGTTCTTTTGCAGGTTAGTGTGATGGGTTATGTTAGGCTAGGAATAGACTTGCAAGTATGTACACTAACCCCATATGCATTTAGATATTATATTACGCTTTTATTTATGATCTTACAGTTAAGTTTAAAACAGAGTTTTTAGAATAAAATAGAGCTTTATTTGGGTTTCCTTTGACAAGGATCTTTGATGGATGGATAGATTTAATTCTAGTTCTTAATCATAGTTTACTTGTCTTAGTTTTAGATAGATTTTGTTTGGTTAGTTGTTGGTTAATGTAAATTTTCAATTTAATTTTTAATAAGCATAATCTAATTTATGTTTCTAATTCACTTTCTTATCATAGTTTGAATGATTAGAGTAGACATAGCATAGTTCTCCTTTACACAATTTCCTTTCATAGATTAAAATGCAATTAAATTTCTTAGTTAAATAATGATAATCTCATTATGTTGTTGATGGTTTATACATGAATATGAAGGGTATTGAACATTACTTTTATCATGGCTAAGTTTTCATTAGACTGTTTACTTCACACCTTTCATTTTGCCATTGAAATTAGTATTGAGCTTATACCATTAGAACTATCATTTGTTGTCAAGTGTCATCGAGATATCATCCGTCACCACCGAAGGCATTCACACAACCACCAGCATTACATTTGAGTGTTTTATAGATTAAAGATAGTTTCTTGCTTTTGTAGAATAGAAGAGATAGTTTCTTGTTTTCATAAGTTTAGTTGGTAGTCTTTCTTGTTTTCAATAGAATATATTTCCTTTCATGCATTGCATTGAGCATTTAAATTTCATTTCATGCAAGAGAAATAGTTTGCATTAGGCATTTATTTCACTTGCCTATTAGGCTAGCTAGTTGTTCAATGAGAAGTCTTTGCTTACTTGTCCCTTTGCTTTAGTAGGATAGATAGTTGTCTTTGCTTACTTGTCTTTTGTTTTAGTAGGCTAGTTAGGTGTCTTTGCTTACTTGTCTATTTTCTTTAATAGGTTAGATAGGTGATTTTTCTTACTTTCTTATTTAATTGATTTCATAAGGTAGCTGCTCATTGAATGTAGGTTGGCAAGTTAAAAGTAGTTTTCTTTCATCATTTGCTTAGTATGCTTAGTAGTTTACCTTTGCTTACTGTTATGAACTAGTTTTCTTTGAATAGGGTTTTTACTTTCTTTATTAGGAACTATCCATCAGTCCTTGGCCCAAAAGTACTTAGGTTACCTTGTTTCAAGTTGCTTAGTAGGGTTTTCTCATTAGATAGGTTTGTTTGAGTAGATTAGCCTTAGATAGTTGCTTTCCTTAGTTAGTCTAAACTCCTACCAAACTTCTACCCTTGGCATATATTTTGCTACAACTATAAGTTTACTTACACTGGGTTGACAATTTAATTGAGGGTAGTTTAGTGTCTTTTTTAGTACATATAAATCACCTAATAGTTTGTGAGATGAAAATACCTTCATCTAGATGAGATATCTTGAGTCCCAAAAATAAATTCAACTCAACAAGTAGTAACATTTCAAACTCATTCTTCATGTCTTTGGAAAACTTCTTACTCGTCCTATCATCATCGCTTCCAAAGATTACGTCATCCACATATACTTAAATGATGAGTATGCTATCCCTATCAACCTTTACATATATATACATTTCTATCTACATTACTCTTTTTTAATCCTTATTGTTGTAAATATTTGTCTTGTTTTGAGTACGAGGATCTAAGGGCTTGCTTGAGTCCATATATAGATTTCTTTGATCTAAAAATGTAATCCTCTCTTTGTGACACTAGAAATCCTTCTCATTGTTAGATGTAGACTTATTCTTATAATTCACCATTTTAGAAATGTTTATTTGAAATACATCTAATATAATTTGATTATCTTGGAACATGCATAGGCCAAGATCATTCTTATTTCTTCCATTCTGGCAATAGTGGAAAATGTTTCTTCAAAATATATTCCTTCAAATTGAGCATATCCTTTCAATACTAACCTTGCATTGTTTCTGGTTACCTATCTATTGGGCACATGCCTAGTTTTGAGGAAAAGAAGCGTGTGCAAGAAAGAGATGCATGCAGGAAAAGAAGCTCGTTCAAGATAGATGTACATGCAGGAAAAGAAGCATGTGCAAGATAGACACACATGGAAAAGAGGAAAGAATGCGAGGAACACATGAAAGAACAACTAGCCATGATAGGGTTAGTGTTTTGGTAATAATATGTAATGGTTGGTAAGACAAAAACATGTATAAGTAGGTACCTAGGAGGTCTAGGTCGGGGGGCGAGCTTTGGTTAGTGTTACTATGTTGTTCGAAGCCATATTGACTGTAAATTCAATATATTTTGTAAGTTGTTGATCTAAGGAGAGGAAATAGGGTAGATCTTGAGGGTTACATCACAGGTTGAGGATCCTAGCGTGATCTAGTCTGCCTCATTGTAGATCTCAACCCATTGATGGAAAGTTGTAATGTGCGCGATGCTTTAGTTTTGGAAACACCATAATAAAAGAGAAGAACAACCAAATCTTTTTGGACATAGCTGAGGAGGGGTGAGTTGTGGTAGATCATGTGCTATGTGATTGAATATTTTTTATTTCCTTTACTGCCAATGATTAGAAGTTAAATAAATGCGTGAATGACTAGGTAGACCTACTAGTTTACATGCATAAATAAGAATGACAAGGTATTCAATATAAGATGAATGTTAATGTAACAAATGAAGATCATAGATTTTAATCCCATATCCCCACTCATTCCCAGGCTGAAAGCACTTGAGTGTTGAACTTTGTGTACTGCGCAGTGCACTCTATGTGATGCGTTGACTTCTGGTGTACCAAAGGGGGCGATATATTTAAATGGGTTTTTATGGAAACCATGATAGACTTGAACCTGGGTCAGCTCAACAAAGGTAGAAAGAGATAAGTAAAAACCCAACAAATGGTTCCATTATTGGTTGGAACAGAATGGGATTGAGTGAATGAGATTTGCTGAAGAATTGGGAAAATAATGTCAGATCTGGTGAGGTAATGTTAAAATAATGAAAATACAAAAGGGGATGTTTAGACCATGGAACCCAACGAAGGAGGATATCGATAGTTGGTTCAAAAAAAGGATCTTGAATTTGCGCAGAAAGATAACAGAAACCCAAAGTTAAGACCCCACAAATATTTGGACAAGTACGTCTTTAGAGACTTGCATGAAGTATTTTTCTGTGATTTCCCGCATGTGTTGTAGGAGTGGATATTGAGGCCAAAACACAACCACCCTACAAATCAGGTCAGATAGCTAGAGTAGAATTCTGTGGAGATCACGATGTTACAACAAGTTGACAATAAATTTACACGCGTAGTATATTTCTGGTTAGACAACATTGTTGCAGGATTTATCATAGAATTTGTAGTAGATACTGCGAAGTCTTGCAACAAAATAGAGAAAGAGTTCCTGAAGGGACATAGAGGTAGGTATATCAGATATTTGTATACTTCCATCAAGATTTTACTGTATAAAAAAGGTGTAAGGACAATGGCATCAGAATGATAAACTTCTCTTCATGCATGGGGGAAGGGGGGAACCACTGACAAGAGACATAGAAATGGAGGAAGAGATGGATAAAGGAAATAAGGAGGAGGCCTTGGATCCAATCATGATGGAGGAAGACCATATCAAGTAGATCATGGAAGTAGCTGGAAGAACACGTAGTGGAGCACCCTACCAATACAAGATGAACAATAAGAAGAGAGCCATAACCACGGGGGAAGGCTTGGAAAGTGATGAAGAAGAGGTAGGGGATCTTCGTTTTGTGGAGAAGATTAAGGAAATCCTGTAGAATTCCTGCCGAAACCCCGATAGATCTAGAATTCTAGTTAAATTGAACATAAACAATTTGTTGATATTCAAGAGATGAGAGAAATTTTTTGCTCCATAAATAAGAGAATTATATTAATAAAAAATGAATATACATGAGAAACTATCTTCAAAAAGAAGAGAGGAAGTGAATATATAGAATTTCCAACATAGAAATTCTAGTCAAAAAAAGTTAGAAATAGCTAAAATAGGTGTCATAAGCTAAGGGAGACCACATATTTTGACTTAGACCACTAAAGATACATGTCACACACTCATAAATGTCCACAAGAGTCAAGTCATGCACATTAGCTCACTTAAGCTCACTTAACTGACAAGAGAAGCAGTTCCAACTCACTTAACTGACCCGAAATAGTAGTTAATAATAATATTAACGACAAAAATCATTAATTAAGGAATAAATCTCTCACTCAAAGAGGAGGTGTGCATTCCCAAATAATGGATGATTTTTTTCATGGGGGATTTGGAATAAATCATGAATAAATCAAGAAAATCAAGAACCTGGAGTTGAGTCTTGATCTAAAATTAACAGTTTTCCCTAAAATCTAGGGATGGGCACCCTTCTTCTCTATGTGGCCAAAATAGGTGAAATAAGGTGTAAATGAATGTATTAACCAAGATCTAGGAGTTTAAGCTAGGTATAAACTAATGTAAATTAGGGTTATGCTCCAACTTCCCCCCTTAAGCCAAACTGTAATGACAAAAAATTTGAGTCCCGACAACTTGGCCATTTTAGGTACTCATTACATAAAATAACTCCTCATGAAAAGAGGAAAGAGGGAAAACCTCGTGGTAAAAATACCCCCCCCCAAAACAGGAGAAAGAAAATGCTGAGTGGCCAAAAGTGACCTACTAAGTTGTCTCCACCACTCCAAGCATAGCTCTCAGTTCTGAAAATTTCTTTTCAGTGAAGGACTTGGTGAAGATGTTTGCAACCTGCTGCTCTATGGGGTAGTATTGAAGTGAAATGAATTTGTCATGGATCAGCTCGTGGATGTAATGCATGTGGTGAACTTCCCATCTACGAGAAGCGACAATGGCGAAAACTAGTCGAATGGAGTCCATTTTTGCAACAGGTGCAAATGTCTCTGTGTAGTCTATGCCATGTACCTGTGAGTATCCTTTTGCAAAAAGTCAAGATTTGTACTTTCTGATCTCACCATCTACATCAATATTTTTTCGATATATCCATCGGCATAGAACAAGCTTTCTTCCTTTCGGAAGTGGAACCAATTCCCATGTGTTGTTGTCCATAAGAGCAGAGTACTCTTCATCCATGGCAGCCTCCCAGAGTGGGTTTTTAGCAGCCTTAGAGTGTCACTTTGGATATGAACCAAGTGACATATATCAATGTATGGGAAACAAAGGTTATGTGGCATCCAAGGCTTGAGGAGCCCCAAAAAACTGTGATCTAGTTCTTCTTGTATCCGTAGGATCACCGACTAGTTCACCCACATCTTGTAGGGTTTTCTCTGTCCAAGTTGGAAACTGAGTTGGAGCAGCCATGAATGGATCCTCATCCTCTATATCATACCCAAAATTCTTCTCTGATGGCTTCTATGAATTTCTCAAATAATTTTCCGACTCCTCCTCACCAGTGACAACAAGCAGTTCCTTGCAAGGGACTTCTGAAAAATCATGCAGTGATTCTTCTTCAATCTTTACACTTCGAGCTAGAATGAACTTTTCAGTGTTAGAGTCCAGAAATATATATCCTTTGACACCTTCAAGATATCTAAAAAATATGAATTCAACACTTTGAGGCTCCAAATCCTTTCTCTTATCTTTTGGAATGTGAGCCCATGCTCGTGAATCAAAAATACAAAAGTGCGACACTTTCGGTTTCTTACCGGTCCAACATTCAAAAGGAGTGGTGCCTTTGAGTGATTTGTGAGGAAATTGGTTCTGAATGTATGATTCACAATTAATATATTCAGCCCATATCTTGGGAGCTAATGATTTCGACTGTAGCATACAATTGGCCATCTCTTTTAAGTACCAGTTTTTCCTCTCCACAACACCGTTCTGCTGTGGTGTATATGGCACTGTGTGTTGTAGTTGTATACCTGCATCAATACAAAGTTGTTGCACATATTTGTTGACATAATCCCCCCAATTATCAGTATGGAGTATCTTAATCTTACACCCAGACTCATTCTCAACAAGTGCTTTAAATTATATAAGGCATTCAAATACTTCCGATTTTAATTTAAAAAAAAATACCCAAGTAAAGCGAGAGAAATCATCTATGAAAGTGAGTACATATCGAGCCTTACTGATTGAAGGTTGTGGGAATGGTCCCATGATGTCATTTTTAATCACCCCAAGAGGTGAAGAAGCTCTATGTGCCTTCCCTTTGTCAAACTTTTTCTCTGGGTGCTTGCCAAGAATCCATCCTTGACATACACCGCTTGTGAATTTAATAGTTGGCAATCCTTCTACCATGTTTTCCTTGCTGAGTTGATGCAAGTAATTATAGTTTAGATGGCCAAATATTTCATTCCATAACCTGATGATATCATTAGATTGTGACATAAATACATTGCTAATAGATTTATGAACAAAGTGGGATAAGAAATACAAACGAGAACCGTGATCTGCAATTCCATGTGCAAGTTGTGAGCCTGTGGAAATGTCAGTAATCACTGCGGAGTCCGGAGTGAACTCCGCCTTCCTTCCAGAGATGGAATGAGTGATATGATATATCGAGAGAATATTTTTAGACAAAGAGGGAACATGAAGCACATTTGTGAAGCAATCCCCTTCAAGATCAACAATTTCTTCTCCGCACACCTTTGCGGGTGTGGCATCTCCCAAGTAAATTAGGGATCTGGTGCTTTCTTTGATGGAGGAAAATTCATCTTTTGATGCAGCCATATGTTTCGATGCACCTAAATAAAGGATCCAATATTATGGAGTGGATGTTACAGCCATTAAAGCATGACCATCTCGTTCTCTCCCTCCCGTTCTGTTATCATCTTTCTTCTTTGCATTTTTGGGCACCGTGAGATTATGTTGCTGCAATTGCTTAGCCATGTCATCGATAGTCTTCCTCATGCAATTTTCTTCAGTATGAAAAACTTTGGAATAGTAGCTGAAAAGTTTTCTTTCCTTCTTCTTCTTACCCTTAGGATCAGAAGAGTTATCTGAAGATTGTGCGGATCTCTCCTTCTTTGATTCAGGAAATTTACACGTTCCCTTTTTCTTGTCTTTTCCACTGCTCTTTGGAGGATTAGTAGCCGCAAGTGATTGGTTCTTGGAATGCTTGATGGCACCCATTTGGACTAAATTAGCTTTATATTGAGTCAATGCTGCAATGAAATCATTCAATGGAGGGATTTTCCATTTTTCCTGAGTCAATTTAGATGCTTGAAAAGACGTCACAAATACAGAATATTCAGGGCCTAATTTCGAGAGAATTGAAAGGATGAGTTGTTCTTCCTCTTTCGTGACTCCACATGAATTAAGTTCAATGAGGAGGGATTTGAACTTGGTGAAGAATTCTTGCAGGTTTTTGAAATGAATTGGACTTAGGGATATGAGTTCATTCTCCAGTTGATGCACTCTCATTGCATCCTTCTTGCCGAATAGTCCTTCTAATGTGGTCCATACCACCTTGGGAGTAGTGTCTCTACTGACATGAAAGAGGAGATCTCTGGAAATTGATAGGCATATAATCCCAATGTATTCATCTAATTTATTGAAATATTTTATCTTCTTCATTGTAGCAGTCAATTATTTCTTCGTTCCCATTGTTACCGTGTAAATCCCTTTGCTTCGGAGGAGTAGAGAGATCTTTGTCTTCCATTCGAAGTAATTGAAAGGATTTAGAATGAGTTTTTTGGGCTGAGAGAGATGATCCATTGCTTCTTTATGCACCTTCTGATGATCTATACTTGCAAATAAAATTGTGTACAATCCACTAGATTCAATCTAGCTCTGATACCATGTAGAATTCCTACAGAAACCCCGATAGATCTAGAATTCTAGTTAAATTGAACACAAACAATTTGTTGATATTCAAGAAATGAGAGAAATTTTTTTCTCCATAAATCAGAGAATTATATTAATAAAAAATGAATATACATGAGAAACCATCCTCAAAAAGAAGAGATGAGGTGAATATATAGAATTTCCAACATAGAAATTCTAGTCAAAAAAAGCTAGAAATAGCTAAAATATGTGTCATAAGCTAAGGGAGACCACATAGTTCGAATTAGACCACTAAAGATACATTTCACACACTCATTAATGTCCACAAGAGTCAAGTGATGCGCATTATCTCACTTACTCTCACTTAACTGACAAGAGAAGCAGTTCCAACTCACTTAACTTACCCAAAATAGTAGTTACTAATAATAGTAAAGACAAAAATCATTAATTAAGGAATAAATATATCACTCAAAGAGGAGGTGCACATTCCCCAATAATAGATGAGTTTTTTCATGGGGGAGTTGGAATAAATCATGAATAATTCATGAATAAATCAAGAAAATCAAGAATAAATCAAGAAAATCAAGAACCGGGAGTTGAGTTTTGATCTAAAATTAGCATCTTTCCCTAAAATCTAGGGATGAGGTGCCATTCTTCTCTATGTGGCCAAATTAGGTGAAATAAAGTGTAAATCAATGTATTAACCAATATCTAGGAGTCTAATCTAGGTATAAACTAATGTAAGTTAGGGTTATGCTCCAACAAATCCTGTGTGTGACATATGAAAGGAAGAAAAGAGTTCTATGGGAAGGAACCAAAGGAATAAATCATATCCATATCAGTGTCAGTCTAGAACCCATAAACCCATGTGCGACCAATACACTAGAAGGAACACCATCATTTAGACAACCAAATTTCAATGGAAGAAACTCAACATGAATTACATCTACACAGGGAGAAACAAGTGGGGGAGCCAGTTCAGAAAGAATTAGTCAAGTATATACACCGTGCAGAGGTACTAGTCCAAAATAGTTTGCAATGACATGACATGATCCCACCATCATGTTACCAGAATTCAAGGGAGAGGCATCAGAGGACCCTGAGAAGCACTTGTCCATTTGTGAAAATATCTGGGAAGCAAAGAAGATCACATATGAGGATACAAAAATTGTGTAGTTATCTATCACACGAAGAGACCACACACTAGATTGGTACATGAGCTTAGCTGCAAACAATCCACTAGGAACAACCAAAAGGATTGTGAATATCAAGAAGCTGCTGATAAATGAATTCTAGAAGCCTAGTTTAGAGGATCAGTACATGAATGAGATGATAGACATTAGACATAAACCATGAGAATATGTCTGTGATATTGAACAAAGATTCAAATGATTGAAGGGGAAGCTGAAGTATGTCATGAAATATATGCAACATAGACATCTATTTGTGAATTCCTTTCTACCACACATGAAATACCCTTTGAGACAAAAAAAGTTTCAAATTGAGGAAGAGGCTCTGCATGCAACCTTACAACTGGAAGAGAACTTATATCAGAAGACAGATTGAGAAATAGAGGAGATGAAGGAGGATCTGAAGAATTCAACATTTCAACTGAACTAGAACAGGGGTAAGGAGAAAAGAGAAGTTGTTTGGTGTACCACATGTAGGAGAGAAGAACATCACAAGAATGAGTGACAAACATTCGCGCAGTACATGGAAACATGACTTCCAAACCCTTTGTCAGAAGGAGGACTATGGTGTGATATCTATAAGACATAGAGGCATGATCCATATCATTGTCCAATGATGCAGAAAAACTAGATAGTGACTAAGAGTTTATATCGCGACTTTTCCAAGTCAGTGGGCCATGATGACAAATATTACAGAACAATGGAGTTGATGAGGGAAAGAACATCAAACACCTATAGGGTGTAGGAAGAAATGATGATAGGGAAAGTTTCACCATAGTTTCACCAAGTACCAACCCCATATAACACTGCGCCACAACAATATAACATTACGTAGCCATAGTACAATACCACACAACCATAGTATAATCCCATGCAATATAATTAGTTACCTTAGTGCAACGAACCAAGAGGAGATCGAGATGGCTACAGAGGTGGAGGACGAGGTAGAGGAGGATTTGGAAGAGGCATAGGACTGATGGTATTCCATAAATATAAAAAACCAGGACACTATGAAAGAAAATGGCCACTTCCACCTGAGACATCTATGTATCGTCACACATCAGATCATGACACAGAAGACTGTCTTACAGCATTGGGGAAGATCCAGGAAAAGAGGAATCGTAACAATCAAAATTTTAAATGGATTTCTGCAGACGCAAGGGATGATGGAAGAAATATCAACATAGTTATGCATGGAGGAGTTAAAATAGGAGATGACATAGTTATTCAAGGAAGCTAAACAAGAATTCTTGAATCCAGACATTGCATATATATCAATTCTGCAACATATTCAGGATGTACCAACGCACGAGATTCCTTCATTGTTGGATCACACTAATGAAGCACAACCCCTAGGACAAGTAAGTACCATAAAGGATTTTATGAAATCCTATTTTAAACTACTAAATGATCCATCAACTGCTAAAGTATCACAAAATATGTTAAAAATATGTAACGCAGACGTAGAGGGAAGGCTAGAGCATTAAACAGTTAATTGCTTGCATACAAGGAGGATAGGTAGAGAGTTCAAACTGAATGCCAACATTGGATATTATACGGGATTTAGGCTCTGAAGTATATGTGTTACCCAAGAGGACATGGAAATATATGGGATATCCCACATTAGTATACTCATATGTTCGACTGAATCTAGAAAATCAACGTGAAATGGTTCTGCCAATTAGAAGGCTAAAGGGTGTGACAGTAGATTTGGATGTAGTGCAAATTGAAGCCGATTTTGAGGTGATACAAATGGTGGATGGAACAACACCTTATCCAACATTTCTTGGCTTAGATTGGGTGTTTGAAAACCAAGCCATAATCAACTTGAAGACAATGAAGATGACATTCGATTCAGGAGAATATAGAGTTGTTGCGCTACTAGACCCATCAGAGGGAGAAAGGTTTGTAGAACTCATTTTCTTAGACCTGGAGGAAATCAAATAGTTATAAAGAACCACTGCGCGAGAAGAATATTATGTGAATCCAAATGTAGATGGCGTACTCAGTTGGAGAAGCATCACATCATGCACTTCAGACTCAAATATAGGGTTGGAGAATTGACAACAAAGATTACATGAAGTATCCACAAGAAGGTGCGCAAGAATAGACCGCACAGTAAGATGGGTAGGTATAGAGATAAGATAACCTCTCAGTTTTCATGGGGTGAATGACTTAGAAGAATTCCTAACAAAATATGGAGATGAAGTGTTAGAAAATTAGAGGCTCTTAGCTCTGGACATAACACTCAAGGAAACACCTACAATATGGAGGGGTGCACACAAAGAGACAGTCAAGGACTGGTACCAATGTAAGCGATTACTATGCATTAGATTCATCACAGAACAAGGAAGAAATGAACTAAAAAGATATGATATATAGGGGAAACCAACATAACACTTGGAGAAGTGCATAACACTATGGAAAACGACTTTGTGGGACCAATTAAACCACCAAAAAAGAGGTCAGGAGCAAGGTATATCGATACTATGACAAAGTACTTAACGATATGGGTAGAAGAAACACCAATAAAATATTGTAACACATAGAAAACAACACACGTCATGTTTGAGCAAGTGATCACTAGATTTGGATGCCCAAGGATTTTGATGAGTGACCAAGGCACTCACTTCATCAATAGTACTATCAAGGCTATGACTGAGGAGTTTGAAGTCTATCATCAAAAGAGTACACCATACCACCCTCAAGAAAATGGAACAGTGGAATCCTTTAATAAGATCCTAGAGAATGCTTTGAAAAAGATCTCCAATGTCAACAAGGATGATGTGGATTTGAATATACCAACAATATTATGGGAATACAAGACTACATGCAAAAAATTTGATAGGAAAGACACCATTCAGATTGGTGTATGGACAAGAAGCAGTTGTTCCATTAGAATATTTGGTACCTAGTTTGTGCATAGAAGTAATCAAGAACATGACAGAATGAGGCATAGTACAATAAAGGCTAAGTCAGTGAATGGATATGGAAGAAGATAGGATTCTAGTAGGATTTCACCAAGAAGTACATAAATCAAGGGACAAATCTTGGCATCAAAAACATATTAAAAGGAATAATTTCAAGGAGGGAGACCTATTCTTGGTGTATGACAGTAAATTTCTTTAGCACCCAAGAAAATTCAGAATGCATTGGTTGGGACCATATGAAGTGAAGATTGTCACATAAGGGGGAGATGTACAATTGCAAGATTTAGGCGGTACAAAACTTAGAGGAATGATCAATGGGACTCAAATGAAATTGTATCGAGACAATGGACCTACTAGTACTTAGAAAGTTACCACGCAGTAAGAAAATATGTATATAGTGTATTATAGTAGAAGTAAGTAAGAGAAAATGATAAAATCAAATAAAAGAAGAAAAAGAAGGAAAGCCTTAAAAAGTAAAAAGGGGATAAAAATAAAAATAGATCGACGGACATGGAAGGTCTTAGTAGAATAGAATTGGTGGAATGGAAAAATGTGCTGCAAGGAAACTAGGGTTCAAAAACATTGTGCACAAAAGAGAAGTTAACACGTAGAAAGGTATAATGCACAAGAAACACCGCAAAAAGTGAAAAAGAGACAACTATCAGTGCAACACAACTATCACTTCTTCATCCCACTATAAAGTTGAAAAAAGGGGGGGAAGCGACCCATTATGTTATTTGTTAAGGAGAAGAACACAAAGCCAAGTGGATGAGTGATAGAGTGTGAATTTGCGCTACCATCTGTCGATTTGGAAGCTTGTATTTTGGATGTCATCGCCATGTCACCACTGAGGGTTAGAGCATCGAGTAGAACCAGATGAAACACATGGAGTAGCACTCGGGTGCCACCAACCAAAACAAATGAGATGCCCATAGTGGTGGATGTGGATGAAATTCACACACCAGATTATGATCAGACCAAATTGCATGTGGAGAGGAGAAGGAACCTACACAAGAGTCCGAGCATCCCAAAGAGGACACCGAACAGAAAAAATCCAACACGTCCAGGGGAAAAGGGCCACAGCAAGAAGAACCAACCACAGGTTTCATGCAGCAGGGCAGAGAGTCAGAACTAGAGCATGAAATAGAGTAAGAGGCCATACTAGAGGGTGGGTTATCGTCACCACAAGGGAAGAAAAAGGCATGAGAACAGAGTAGTACAGAGGGAATACAATGTGTATAGGAGGATTCAATAATGATGCCGAAAATTCCCAAGGGAGTGAAGACTGATGATAACATGGTAGGAGGATTCAATAGCCTTAAATAAGCCAACCATGATGTCTCAGATGCCATAAAGCTCGCAAATTTGGAACCACATAGCTACCTATAGAGAAGAGGAGAAGGCCCATCAGGCATGCCACCATTGGAGCCTATGTAGTGGATCCTAGGACTATACAACACCGATATCATAAAATTATTAGAAATACCACACTTCGGGCATGGGAAACACATAAATGGATGTGTCAAACGGTTGTTAGAGAGGGTGCACAGAGGCATATTGTGGATGGATAGGTTAGTCCCTATCAACATCAACCTCATCGCAGCAATTATAGGGCTACCCACATATGAAGAGAAGACAGAACAATACCTAGAAGACAAAACTAAGGAGAAATCCATCTCAGATGAGATCAAAGAAAAGTATGGCATAGAGATGGGTAACAGAGGTATCAAGATCAATGACATCAATGATCCTAGGACACAATTTTCAACAATAATGCTCCATTGCAAATTAATATGCAAGTGTCGAAAAGAAGAAATGCTTCCAGGAGTAGTAGTAACTGCGACATAGTGCACAAAGGGGAGCTTGATGAGATGGGGCCCTTATCTACTGAACTCATTTATTGAACACTGCAAGGATTCACAAGACTGGGGCTCTGAGTTCCACTACTCATGGTTATTCATCCTCATTTCACTTATGGGGTGGCAGGAACCCACATACAACATGTTCCTGCCAAGGATGGGAAAATGTGGTGCAGGGCACTACACATCCCTTCACAGTGCACCTAATCCAAAAACAAAGAAATTTAACATTGACATATTCATGATGTACTTGACAAATATCCAAGATAGAGTCATAGAGACATGGAGGATTCCCATAGAAAATGTCCAAGATTTTGGAAAGATAGAAAACCTCTAGGCATCGTGCCATAGTATGTGGCTAAAAGAAAGATAGATTCAACTAAGGAGTGGCTACAGTTGAAGTATTGCATAACAATGCAAGACATCTGGATGGAGGTCCAATAATGGCCTGAGGAGTGGAGGGTGCTCACAATCCCAATTATAGTGCCAGGAGAACAAATGAGGACATAGGACAAAATAGTCCCTGTGCAACATGCAAGAACAAACAAAGAAAACACCAAGAAAAATACGTCACAGGGCCAGGAAGGGGAAATATCTCCCATAAAAATTAAACCAGAACGAAGAATCCATCCCAACGTTGTTCTACATAGGGATCATCGAACACAGAGTGAACAATAAGAGAAACAACATAACAAGTGTACATAGACACAAGAAGTCTCAATTGAGGAAGGAGAAGGGTAGGATATCGACATGGATACATAGATGCCAGAGGTATCTGATCCATCACAAGCCCAAAGGAAAAGGCCAAGGGAGCAAGAAAGTGTCACTAGGAAGAACGAAAAGGCCCATGGAAACATCATTGATGCAAGATGACATCGATTTGATAGCCATGATAGTAGAGGATCAAATGTCAAACGTGTGGGAGAACGTCTAGAACCATAAATCTTCAATTTTGGAGAAAATCCAAGAGGTGAAAAATGCGCTGGAGCAGTTAAAGGTCAAAATAGAGGAGCAACAACAAAAGACAAGAACACCAACAAAATAAGGGGTACCGATGGGAGAGACAATGCAGATCACGATGCAGGGGAGAGTAAACTTCAAGATTACTCCCGACATGATGTTCCTGGGTGAAGAGACAACGCAGAGGCCGATGGGAGAGATTAATATGATGGAATTGGTGTTTCCCAACATTCCAACTAAGAATTGTATAAATTACAAGTGACCATCGTGCAGGAGATTCATTCCATAGCAAGGTCGGATGCAATGAAATTAAAATTGGTGCAGGAATAAAACACCTCACTGAAGGAGGCACTTATCTAGGAAGGGTAGGAGAGAAAGATAGCATCGAAAAAAGTGGAGGAGATGAAGAAACAAATAAGTGGAGTATTTCAATCCATTCTCGACAACGCAGAATTGAAAGAAGCATCTTCTAAAGAGAATATGAGGAAAATAGAACAGACCCTAGAGAAATATAAAGAGAAGATCAAGGAATTGGAGGAGCACACAGTACCTATGACTCCTCGAGTAGTCCGAGCATAAAGAGAGAAATATTCGACAACAACTGCAAAAAACATTGTGCAAAACATACATAGAGTGGCATAATTGTTGGAAAAGAGCGGTCAGTTATGGACAGAACTACTAGAGGATGGGAGCCTACAAGAGATGCAAGGAAAGGAATATAAATTGCATGAAACAATGACATGTGTCAAGAAAGGACATAGGAAAATGTCACTTCCATATAAGATCGAGACTGTCACAGAAATGAAGAACCTTCAGGCAGAAGAAAAAGTGGTGTGGGCCCAGTTGGAGCCCCTGCAAGGAAAGGAAGAACAATTGCTCATGGAAATCGACGCAACAAAAGTGCACCTCTAATAGATAGGATTGGAGGAGGGAGAGATATTATGACCACCTGTCACTGCACAGGTGGTCGAATCCATGCCATAAAAGAGTAGCTAGCCTAAGGAGAACTGCCAACGAATAAAAAATATGGATGAATCACTGACACAAGCAGTGAAAGATGATGGAGTTAAGCAGTGACTCAGTATGAGTCACAATGTTATTGTTGGGGGCCTATTGGGTGCAGGCCCAGGTTTGAGGAAAAGAGGCACGTGCAAGACAGATGCACATCTAGGAAAAGAAGTACATGCAAGACATACACGCATGCAGGAAAGGTGGCACGTGCAAGATAGATGCACATGCATAAGAGGAAAGCATGTGAGGCACGCATGAAATAAGACCTAGCCATGATAGGGTTAGGGTTTTGGTAAGAATATGTAATGGTTGGTAAACCAAAAACATGTATAAGTAGGTACCTAGGAGGTCTAGGTCGAGGGGTGTATTTTGGTCAGTGTTACAATGTTTTTCGAAGAAAGACTAACTGTAAATAGCTAAGGAGAGGAAATAGGGTAGATCTTGAGGATTAGATCACAGGTTGAGGAGCCTGGTGTGGTCTAGTCCGCCTCATTGTAGATCTTGACCCACTGATGGAAATGTGTAATGCACGTGACATTGTAGTTTCAAAAACACCATAATAAAAGAGAAGAATAGTTGAATATTTGTGGGCGTAGCCTAGGAAGGGTGAGCCACGGTAGATCATGTGTTATGTTATTGAATATTGTGTATTTCCTTTACTACCAATGATTAGATGTTAGATAAATGTGTGAATGACTAGGTAGATCTACTAGTTTACATGCATGAATAAGAATGACATGGTATTCAATATAAGTTGAATGTTAAAGTAACAAATGAAGATCACGGATTTTAATCCTAGATCCCCACTCATTCCTACGCTGCAAGCACCTGAGAGTTGCAACCACCAATAGAACTATCTCGGGTGATACTGTGCAGTGCACTCTGTGTAATGAATTTCCTTTTGGTGTACCAGAGGGGACGATAGTTTTAAAGGGGTTTTTTTGGAAACCATGATAGACCTGAACCTAGGTCAGTCCAAGAAAGGTAGCAAGAGAAAAGTAAAAACCCAACATTATCCATCTTCATTTAGTTTTTTTCTAAACAACCATTTTGTACCAATCACATTTTTTTCCTTCAGTATTGGAACCAATTCCCATGTTTCATTCTTTTCTATTTGATTCATATATTCTTCCATGGCATTTACTCAAGGTTCATCATTACTAGCTTCCTAAAAGATGCTAGGTTCAACTATGGACAACAATGTTAGGTATCTATGTTTTGGTGTATGTACCCATCTGCTTCCTCTGGCTTCTATTCCTACTTTTTTATCTCTAATAATTTTTTCTAGTGGATGATTCTCCTGAACTCGGTGGTTAGTTGTCCTGGAGGGAATTTGAAATTTTTGCTGGTCATTTTCTTCTTGTTCTTCTTCTTTATGCTTCTCTTGTTGTTTTTGTTCTTCTTCTACTTCCTTCTCTTTAAAATTTTGTATTTCTTCTTTAATATTCGACACATCTATTTCATCAGTCTTTACATTTATTCTTTCCACTATTTTTTTGAGTCTTAGATTGCAACATTTGTATGCCTTTTTTTTTTCTTGAGTATCCAACCAATATACCTTTATCAACTCCTGAATCAAATTTTCCAACTTTTTCATATTCTACTTTTATGTAGCACTTGCTTCCAAATACTCTAAAATTATTGACGTTTGTTGGCCTTCCCTTCCATAACTCATATGGAGTTTTGTCATTGCTACTTCTAATCATTCCTTTGTTAAGAATATGAATAGTTATGTGCATTTCTTGTACCCAAAAGACGTTGCTTAACTTGGAATCTTTCAACATGGTTCTGGCCATCTCTATTACTGTTTTGTTCCTCCTTTCAACAACTCCATTTTGTTGAGGTGTCCTAGCTACTGATAACTTCCTTTTTATTCCATGCTCTTCACCAAAATATATGAATTATTTTTATGTGAATTCACATCCATTTTTTTATATTAAGAACTTCATTCTCAAATCCATTTCGTTTTCAACCATCTCCTTGAATATTTTGAAATGTTTGAATTCCTCTGATTTCTTCTTGAGAAAACAAAATCCAATCATTCTTGTATAATCATCAATAGGTAGCATGGATTATTATTCTCCATTAGGTCCTTTTGTTCTCATTGGTCAACATATATCAATGTGCATAATTTCCAATGGCTTTGTTACAGAGTATTCTTTGGATCATAGTTTAGGTCTTGTTTGTTTTCCATGTAGGTATTTCTTGCACATAGTATTGGATGGTTTTGAAATATCTGGAATTTCTCTTACCACTTCCTTTCTAATGATTTTGACAAGATTTTCAAAGTTCATGTGACCCATTATTCTATGACAAATATAAATTTCATTTCCCCTTCCTAAGCAACATTTTACTTTTCGAATCTAATTTAAGATGTATATGTTGTTTGGAGTCCTTACTATTCTAGCGACCAATTTTCATGATCTTTCTTTCCTTATCTCACATTTCTTTGAGTCGAATAGAAGTGTGTGTCATTGGTCACACATTTGGATTACACTTAGGATATTATGGTTCATATTTTAGACAAGCAGGACATTTTATTCCCTAGCATCTTTACTTCTAAGCTTGATGATAGCTTTTCCTGCAATTTTGGTTGACTTGTCATTTCCAAACAAAATTGATCCATCTCTTTGTTTATTTAGAGTTGTAAATCTATCCTTGTCACATGTCATATGATTTGAGAAACCAATCTCAACGTACCAATGACTTCTTCAACTTTGGGCTTGTAGGGAAATATAATATTCTTCAACAGTCAATTTATATTTCTTCCGTCTCTATATTCTTGATGGTTATTTTATATGATTGTGAAAAAAATGTTTTGGTTCCTTCGAAGGAACAATAAATCTACAATCTTTCTCCATTTGTCTAAAATGGTTTCATTTATAACATTCTACTTCATCATTTAATGAGCCAAAATTGTTATAGGTTTTGTTATACGCTTCATGAGGTTTTCTAAGATGATTCATTCTACATTAGCCTTTATAATTGATTCTATTCTTGGCATAGGCTCTATAGTTTATAACATTGTGCCAAATTTTTTGATAGGAATAAGACAAGCCAAGAACAATATCTTGGTAGATGGATGTAGGAGATATTTTGAATGGTGTTTCTCTTTTGTAATCTTCTTCATGAGTTGTTTCCATAATTGGTTGCTAATTTTGAATCTGGATATTCTAGGTGGTGTCATTCTTTTGTAATATCCTTCTTATGTTCCTTCCATTTCTTTGTTTTATTCCTTTTAAAGAATGCATTATTCCTTCTCGATTGACATATGATGACTTTTGCATAACTCATTTGTTTTGCTTCATTTTCTATTTCCATGGAGCTTGAACCTTTCTCACTGTATCCTAGTCCATATATGTCATGGTATGGCCTTTGACTACTGATGATTTCATCCAATATTTTGGTATTGTTTTGTTGCATGTATGTATTTTGAATATCCTTCCTTAGTGAGACTATTTCTTCTTCGAATATCTCCTTTATTTTCTCCCTTTCTTCTAACTAATGTTTGAGTGTTTCTTCAATCCTTCTAGTTTCTTCTACTTGGATTTTTAGATTCATAATCATCTGTTGATATTATTCAAAGTTAGTATAATGAGAACCCTCTTTTAGCTTGATTAATTCTCTCTTGAGTGATTTTTTTCATTCCTTTGTCTTCTAATTTCACTTAAGGCGTCGATTAGTTCTGCTTCAAGATCCACTTCACCTTCTTCTTCATAATCTTCTTCATCATTTTAAAATGCCATAAAGATTACATTCTATGAGTCACTGTCACTATCATCATCCTCATCTGATGATGAGCTATCCTATTTTGAGTACATAATTTTCGTGAAGAATTTCTTTTTGTTTCTTTTCTTGTGTCATTTTTTATATTTCTCTTCTTTCTTGGGAACTTATTCTTCATTATTCTCTTTGTTCTTAGCATATGGAAATTTATTATAAAAATGAACAATTTTACCATACTTAAAACATTTGAAGGGAATATTACCTTTGTACTTGTTAGGTCATTTCTTTAACTTCCTTACAAAGTTCACCATTTCTTCATTTTCATCTGAATCATCATTGCAACTATAGTCTGACTTTGGATTTTTCTTATTCTTCCTTGTCTTCTTGGATTCTTTGAATGTTTCTTCCATCCTGGATGGTTTTTCCTGCTATGTTATCATTTCATAAGCTGTAATAATCCCATGTAACTCATCCATGCTCGACGTAGCAAGATATTATCTTTATTCTAGGGATGAAATCTTAGGATCAAATATCATTGGAAGAGACCTTAGTGCCTTTTGAAAAATGATTTTTTTTTTTAATTTCTTCTCCCAAACCTTTAATAGAATTTACTATCTCATCAACTCGTAGAAATTAAGCTGCAATATCTTCATCTTCCTTCATTTTCGACTGTTCAAATTGACCTCTATGCTTTTGAATCTTGGACACTTTAACTTTTGCATCTCCTTCGTAAATGTTTTGAAGTTTGTCCCAAATATCCTTTGGAGAGTCAAAATGCATGGGCTCCTGTCCATGAGCTCGTGTACGGTCCGTCCATGCTTCTAGATCTCTGCTTCGCTCTCCCAGCTGGCATCTTCAAATGCATGGCCTTTCCACTTGACCAAATATTCAAAGTATTGCTTTTGCCTAGTCTTCTTGCTCACTCTTTTATCCAGTATGCGCTCCATCTATGGATTTTCTGCAACTGGCATTTTATTTGTCCACTGGACTTCTGGTTGTTCATTTCCTATCCCTTCTTCCTCATCTTTATATGGGTAAAAATACGAGATATTGAATATCGGAGAAATTTTGATCCCATTGGGTAATTCAATATCGTAAGCATTCATCCCAAATTTCTTTAAGACCTTACATGGTTCGATTTTCTTCATCTTCAGTTTATTATATGTTCCTCTCGGGAACCTTTCCTTTCTCAAATGTGTCAGAACCAAATCACCAAACTCAAATTGAAGTTGTCTCATGTGTTGATCTGCTCTGCGCTTATATTCCTGGCTCGAACTCCATAATCGCTCCTTCACCTGGCTGTGAAGTTCCTTCATCGCCTCTATGAAATCTTCTGTACTAGCGCTTCTAATCGCAGTCTGTTCTGAATCCCTTAACTCAGAAATTCCTCTCGGCTATATGCCATAGACAATCTGAAATAGACTCTTCCATGTGCTTCTGTTAACTGAGTCAGTATAAGAAAACTCCGCATGTGGTAATATGTTGAACCACTGGCTATGGTGTTCTGTCACCAGGCTTCTCAGCAAGTCTCCCAGACTTCTGTTCACCACTTCTGTCTGTCCATTCATCTGAGGATGATAATTCGAACTAAACAAAAAGTTAGTTCCCATCTTCTTCCATAAGGTCCTCCAGAAGTGTCCTACAAACTTGGTGTCTCGATCCAAAACTATGCTCCTTGGTAAGTCATGAAGTCGAATGACTTCTTTGAAAAACAGATTCGCAATGTGAGTTGCGTCACTGGTCTTCTGACATGGAATGAAGTGTTCCATCTTGGAAAATATATCCACCACCACAAAGATTGAGTCAAAACCTCTTTGTGTTCTTGGAAACCCCAATATGAAATCCATGTTGATTGCATCCCATGGCTTCTCAGGTATGGGCAATGGTTGATAAAACCCTGCATTCTGTCTCCTTCCCTTTGAATGCTGGAAAATTTTGCATTTGTCCACGAACCTCTTGATGTCTGCTCGCATTCCTGACCAAAAGTATGACTCGTTCAACTTTGTGAACATATTTTCGTGACCAAAGTGTCCTGCTAATCCTCCACTGTGTTTCTCCTTCAGCAAATTCTCCCTCATGGAGCATTTTGGAATACAAAGTTGATTACCTTTAAATAGTAATCCTTCCTGGATCATGTATTCTATCCATTTACTTCTATCTCTGAGAATTGTATTTCAGCTTCTTCATACACCTCCTTGAAATTTGGATCATCCCCGTACATGTCCCTGAGGTCATCAAAACCCAGTGTTTTGACTTTGAACTCCTGCAAAAACAAACATTGCCTGCTGAAAGCATCAACAACTTTGTTAGCAATACCAGAAATATGTTTAATCACAAAAGTGAAATTCTGCATATATTCAACCCATTTAACATGTCTTTGATTCAACTTTTCCTGTTGAGTCACAAATTGCAGTGCATGATTGTCACTGTATAAGACAAACTCCTTCGCGATCAAGAAATGCCTCCATTTTTTCAATGCCTGTATGATAGCATAGAATTCCTTATCATAAGTGGAGTATTTGACTTTCGCTTCATTCAGCTTCTTGCTGAAGTATGTTATTGGCCTGTCCTCTTGACTCAAGACTGCCCCTATTGCAAATCCACTTGCATCACATTTCACTTGAAATGCCTTTTGGAAATCCAGCAACACTAGAATTGGTTGTTTCGTAATCTTCCTTTTGAACAGATTAAAACTCTTCTCAACCTCTTCTCTCCAGCGAAAATACTTGTGTCTTTTCCTCACTGTATCCACCATCGGTGCACTAATTCCACTGAAATTCTTGATGAAATTTCGGTAGAAACTAGCCAATCCATGAAAACTTCTCACGTCAAAGATATTCTTCGGTGATGGCCAATTCTTAATTACCTCCACCTTATCTAGATCCATCCTCAACTCATCTGCATAAATAACAAATCCCAAGTAAATGAGCTCTGTCTTCATGAATGAGGATTTCTTCATGTTTATCAATAGCTTCTCCTACTGTAACCTCTGCATCATTGTAGCCAAATGTTTCAGATGCTCTGCCACTATTTTATTGAAAACTAGTATGACATCCAGATATAGGATAACAAATTTTCCAATGAACTCCCTCAGGACTTCGTTCATCAACCTAATGAAGGTGCCTGGCGCATTTGTTAAGACAAACGGCATAACAATCCATTCATACAACCCTTCATTGGTTTTGAGTGTTGTCTTCCATTCATCACCTTCTCTCATATGGATTTGATGATAACCGCTTTTCAAATCAATCTTTGAAAAGAATTTTGCTCCACTCAAGCAATCCATCAGATCATCGATCCTTGGCAATGGGAATCTGTACCTGTTGGTTATCTTGTTAATCACCCTTGAGTCAGTACACATCCTCCAACCTCCATCTTTCTTCGGACTGAGTACTGTCAGAACAACACACAGACTCAAGCTTTCCCTGACCAAACCTTTTTCCATTAAATCTTGGACTTGTCTTTTGACCTCTTCATTCTCTTGCGGCATCAATCTATACGCGGCTTTGTTTATCAAACTGTCTCCTGGTATGAGATCAATATGATGACTCACACTTCTAATCGTTGGGAACGAATGAGGTAGTTCGTCCACTACTATGTCAACAATCTCTTCCAATAGTTCCTGAACCTCTTCTGGTAAATCATCCACTCTTGTGCTGGTCAAAACAATCTTCGGTTTCCTGACCATAATAAATTGTGGTTCCTCCTTATTCTTAACCTCTGTAAGAAGTTCCTTCCCACTCATGAGAAGTATTGTGTTACTTACTTCCGGTTTCACGTCCTTATCCTTAATTGGAAGCAACATGTGTGTCCTCCCATTCTTTTCCAGGGTGTATGCGTTCATTCTCCCATCGTGAATCACATTCCTGTCATATTTCCATGGTCTACCCAACAATAGATGAAAAACATCCATAGGAATGACATCACAGAGTATCTTATCATTATATCCTCCTATCTTAAATTCAACTAAACACTGTTTAGTGACAATTACCTGATGTCCTTTTTCTAGACACAAAATTCTATATGGGCTTGGATGATCAATCATCTCCAGCTCCAACTTTTCTACCATCTCTGTAGAAACGAGATTATCTGTGCTACCATTGTCCACAATGACCTTGCATACCCTGTCCTTGGTTTTGCAAGAAGTCCAGAAAAGTATGTTTCTTTGGACTGAACTCTCCACATCCTTTTTTGGTGTCAAAAGAGTTTTTCGCATCATCAACGATCTTTCGCCTTCACCATCTTCTGCCTCAACATCTCGCCTCTATGCTTCAGCGGTGTGTGTCTCTCCACTCTCTTTCTTTTTTTCTAGACACTCGTAAGACTTGTGCCCATTCTTTCCACATGTGAAGCATGTTATTACTCCACCTCTTCCTCTTCCTCTACCTCTAGTACGAGGAAACATGCTATTATCAACATACTCTCCTCTCTGTTCAATATGTTGTCCTCCTTGTTCAGCATATTTCCCTCATTGTGAGCTTCCACCTCTCTCAGTTTGAGTCTGAGGTTTCTTCCAATCCTCCTTGGGATTCTGATTTTTATACTGGGCAACTGATTTAAATTTGGGTTGACTTCTGCCTCAGCCTCTTTGACCCTTATTTCGGCTCATCTTCTCTTCAGCTTTTAGAGCCATCTGATAAGCAACTTCCACCGTTCGGATGGTTACCATGCTCATCTCATCCTGAATGTCGTATCTTAGGCCATTCATGTATCTTGCAACTTTTTCATCATCGCTTTCCCGATGACCTGCCCTGATGTTCAGCTTGTAGAATTCTTCAGTTTATTCTGGGGATGAATTTCACCTTCATCTTCACGATAATTCTATCTCAGCTTTTGACCTTCTTCTTGCCTTTGCAGCATCTGTCAGCTTGTAGTTCATCCCACCACAATGCTGCATGTCCCTTCAATCTTGTGACAACATGCTTGACCTTCTTGTCCTCTTCGACATCTTCATAGTCAAAGTATGTGTCCAGGGCTCTAGTCAAGTCTAGAAGCTCCTCTGCATCCAGATTTACCTCATAAACTGGAATGTCCATTTTTTCTCTTGCACCTATTCTTGAAATAGCCCTAATCAAACGTTTGTTTGCTGCATCTTCGACTGCAACTTCTTCTTCTTGTTCAACCTCAATTTCACTTTCAGAATCACTAAGATCCCCAACACTGACTGTGCGCCTCTGTGCTGTCTCCATGTCCTCAAGTTTGGCGCATAAATCATGCATTTCATTTTCCATGGCTGGATCAGTCATTTGCCTACCTCTTCTTCTCATCATTAACCTCTCCTCTGGTGGATCGGGTGTTTGCTTGTCCCTTCTTCTTGGCAGCATGGTGAATTCTCTTTTTCTCTGCTACAGAAAGAAAAGAACCTTTCTGAGCTCTGATACCTAAAATGATGATGCACGCTACCCTCCAACCTATAGGTCAGAAGGTCCACGTCAACAGGATCTTTTCCCTTACACTGGCCCAAAGAGGTTTCGCGATGTCTCTTCTATTTCCCTTTCGGGAAATCTACACCCACAACTAACTTCGAGGAATTCCCACTTTTACCTCGGGAGGTCGGACTTCGCACTTTAGTGAATCCGGTGGTCAAGCGCCTTGTCTCCAGATCTCTGAAACCTGAAAACAGTAAACATTGACCTTTCCTCTTTCTCTTTTGGACTTCTCCTTATCGCGATTTCGGCGGTGGCGGTGTGAAGCCACTTGCTCCCGCGATTTCGGCGGTGGCGGTGTGAAGCCACTTGCTCCCGCGATTCCCGAAACCCGATTTACCGAAACTCCAATGTCAACTCTGAATTTTCGGCATTCGTGAGTTTGCGAGTTGTCATGACATACAACTCTGCTCCACGAACTCTGAAATCCCGATATTCTGTTTCCCCAAATCTCAAAATGTCAAATTCTGACACGGTTCCCGTCGCTGGCCCCACAACTAGGCTTTTCGCCACTTCGGGACTTCAACCTCAATTGACTTCTACATCGACAGTGTACCACCTGTCCACCTCACTGACTTCTATGGCCCCACACCGTCCTCTCATTCCTTTGGGACTTCGCATTTCGTGATTTCACGAGTCCCATTGCAAAGTTTACGGGACTTCCACCTATGAAATCCCGAAATAGGAATCCGCTTGCAAATCCAATGGCCCTTGTGGCTTGGATCTATGACTCTACTCCTCCTAAGCTTAGAACCTTTGGGAATACTTGTCGTAACTCCCCTGCTCTTTCGTGAGATCTGACGGCTCACAGGACTTTGCGATTTCTCCTTAGAGAATTCCGATTGTCCGTCTCTTCCCTTGAAAACTCCTGCATGAACTTAGACAAGGTATCTCTCTCCGCGGAACTTATCCTCCTAGGGTCCGATGTCGCTACGACATCCTTTAACTTTCAAGGTGGTTGTCGTCTTGCCTTCCTTCGACTCCTTCGAAGGTTCAAATCCTTCTAAACTTTCTCACGATTTTTGAGTCTTTCTGAAAACCCTTGCACGCACTCCTTGTGGCAGACTTTCAAGCACTTCCAAGTGTTGAAATCCTTCGAATCTACGCACACCTGCAGAAAAAATCTCTCAATACTTCACTCAGGTTCACAACCCTGAGACTTTACTCGGCCTGTGCACTCCTTGCATGGCTCCTGTGCCTAACTGCACTTCTATGTGAATGAGAACAAAAGTTGTCTCTCCTGAGCTTTCAGAGACAAACCTTTGAACTCTTTGTCAACACACTCCTTGCGGACAATTTCAACTGCACTCCTTGCAGGAACTCTTTCTCAGATAGAGAAACAATTGAAACTCATTTTCCTTACTTTCTCTCTCTCTCTCTCAGATTTCAGACATTCAACAAGAAATCATTCATACATAGTTGTTAGCGATATTTCTTGTAAAGGGGGTTAGAATGCAAAAGAATGGGTTAAAAACCCACTTGTCCTAAGTTCGAGGTGCTAATGCACCCATGATTAAATGAAAACCAAGTT
>ML790024.1:20858-52457 GCA_009831015.1 Picea engelmannii | reverse complement strand
TTTCTACCTTTAAGCAGAGGGGGGGGTTCGGAATCGGGGGCACAACTTTCCGACGACCGAGATTTTAGCGCCCGGATCAAAGGCGCTCACGTGACCCCGTCATTTTCAGCAGCTCTGTGTTTATCAAGGTGGGCCTCCTTCCCGTCCCGTAAGCTTGTGAACCTGTCTTCCCCCTGGCCGTGCGATGAAGCTCGCGCCCTTCTACCCTCCCCTCATCTTCTGACATCTGTCGCTTCCCCCTCTCTTGGTCCACATGGTCCCTTTCTCAATCCATTCATCGCCAGCCATGTGTCCCATCTCTTTCCACGACAGCCTCCTACCACAAGTGCACCCATTATACCCTGTCCTGCTCCTGCCACGTATCTCTTTCCCTCCACATCAGCCTCCCACCAAATTACGCCTATCACATCCACTCCGTTGTCGAGCCCCGCCTTCCTCGCTGGCCTCCATATCCATCTTTCAAGCCATTTAGTTAGTCCAGGTGGCAGTGCGAGAAGTGTTCCACATCCCAAAGTGCTGATTTGGCCGAGCCATTCTCAATCCCGACGAAGAAGTTATTGAAGCAGTTAGTGGTGGTTAGATATCGCCTCCACCATAATGGGAAAGCACGACAATGAATTAAAGGCACATCGATTCTCCGTTGGAACTGTCAAAGAATTAGATTGCGTCTGACTTAAGTTGCACGACCCTTTAGAGGTTGACTGTCAGAAGCCATGCAGATGCAAATCTTTCAATGCAACGTCTTGGTTCTGCTGTTGTTGTTGGTTCTGAGTATATGTAGGCGCTTTTCGCCATTTTTGTATCTATCGATGGTAGAGCTAAGCTCCCGACTGTAATGTTTCAGCAAATATTCTGGTTTCCTGGTTATGCCTCTGTGTTTGAGATTTCTTGGTTTATGACAAACAATTTTCTTTTTCCATCTCTGTTCCATCTCATACCAGGGAGTCCACAGTCGAAGGATTCACATGGATTTAACAATCTTGTTATGATAAAGGATTTGTCATGACATTGTTGTGCCCTCTCATGTTCTGTGTTTGAATGTAAAAGGATTTTGTGTTCGAATGCTTTCTTCTCCAGTCTGTTATAAACCGGATGTTTGTGATAGACATTTGCACTCTTCTAATGCCAGTCTTGCCCCTACTCACCCTTTATTACGACTCACTGTTTAAAGTTTATCAAGACCTCATTCGTTCATGCATGCCTGGCCTAGTTTCTGCGTTGATATGATATCGTTTCTGAGTTTTCCTCCATTTGATCACCCTTTAAAACAAATCGTGACATTAAACTGATGGGTGTCGGGCTCTACTCCTGCAAGCAATCCAGGAGTGACTTCCGGCTCCAACATTTCTGGTGCCGTTGCTGGGGACGAAGTTGAATATTTTCCACGGATTTGAACGACAAAGATCAACTGATTCTGAGGGTGCATCAGATATCAGAACTTTAAGATTGCTACTGTGCACCTGGCGACTCCGTTGTGACAACTCCGCTGGGGAAGAACCTGCTCTATCAACTGTGTCTTCGAGAGGCAGACACACGAGGTCTAATCCACACTTGCCTTTAGCTACACCAGAAGCCGACTCAGAAGCAGTGCGCAGAAAGGGAAAGAGCTCTGCGAAAGATGTTTCCATCGCCGAAACAGGTAATACATTGTCCCCTTTTGTCAGAACTCGATTTTCCTATTCTTAGCTTCCTAGTCGTCCTTCCTCTGAGGTTTCCCATTTTTTGAATTTCGGGAGCGTTCCTACTGAGTTTTCTCCTCCTGGTCTGGTACCAGAAAGAGAGATCCTTTTCACTCCCCCCTCCCTGGAGGTCGTGCCTCAACATAGACCTCAAGCTTATGAAGGTTTCATCACCCCTCCTTTTGTTGCTATTACTGCACAGAGAGAAGCATCTGCACACTCAGGTCCCTTAGCTCTCTCTCTGTTTTCTCCATTGTCTCCTCCAAGAACCTCTTTCCCGACATCTCTCGTCCATACGCCTTCTCCTCCGAGTTCTCCGCTTCCTAATATTCCTATGGCTGGTACTAATCCCCCTCTGAATAGAATGGACGCCATAGTAGCTACTAGATATGCTCCTTTAATCCTACCTCATCCTATGAATCCTCTCCCTACTGGAGACTACTTGAAGTACATGCCGAAGTTTAGTGGGGAAGGAGACATAACTGCTGAGGAGAACTTGGTTGCTTTTTACAGTTATGCAGACAACCTAAACATTGAAAATGAAGATGTCTGGATGAGAGTCTTTGTCCAGATCTTGGAGGGTGAGGTCAGGAAATGGTTTAGAGGACTAGCCCCCGGATCTATTGCTGGAATTGAGGCTCTGGATAGTGTTTTCCTGAGATAGTGGGGAGACAAGAAGGATTATATGTATTACATGACAGAGTTTGGGGCTCTGAAGAAAATAGATGGAGAGTTTGTCTCTGACTTCTCCAAAAGATTCAATAAAATGTATAACAAGATTCCTGCAGAGATTAAACCCTTAGAGGCCTCTGCTCAAATTTCCTATGCTGGCGCATTTGACCCTGATTTATGTCTCTTATTAAGAGAAAGAAGAGCCACCTCTTTACCTTAGATGCAAGATGTATCTATAGAAGTGGAATCCAACATATTAGCAGCTGACAGGCTGAGAAACTAGGCCGACAGAGACAGAAGAAAGGAAAAGTCGGAAGTCTCAACTTCCGCCCCATCACTGCCCCACCCTCAAGTAAATGAGCTGACCCAAGTAATGAACTTCCTTAAAGAGGAGGTGGAGAGATTGAAGGTGGAAAGGAAGAAAATGTATAAGGGCCCCCAGAACACCGAAAATAAGGGGGGTTTCAGGAGGCCAAATAATATTGCTCCCCCGACTATGCACAGAGGAAGAGACAGAGAAGATCAAAGAATTCAGGCTCCCTTTCAGAACAATTTTGTGGCTGATGAAGAAGAAGAGGAAACAGACGAGCCTGAGCCTAAAATCCACTGCTTAGAAGGCACTCCTCCTTTTCCTCATCTCACTCGGACTTCTTATGAAGAGTCTCTCATGGATGGTCAGCTGAATGAATTGAGAAAGGGAGACAAAGCTAGCAGCGGTCGAGGCAGGTACAACCTGAGGTCCGACAAAAGGATAGCAGCACCTGATATTCCTAAGCAATCCGCTAGAACAAAGAAGACTGCTAATGAAGTAACAGATGCTGAAAGAGGTAAGAAGGCTCAACCCCTCTCTCCCATTGTCCATAATCATGTTCTTGAAATTAGAGAAATCCCAAAGCCTATGTCTTCTTTCAATTTCGAACATGAGATTCAAAAGATCAGAATTCCTGTGCCACTCACTGAGTTAATTAAACATGGGGAATTCAAAAAGCGCTTCTCTAAGCTGTTTAAATCTGAAGCCTCATACCCTCTCACAGACTCCATAAACCTCCAGGATGAAAGGCCTGCAGTGGTCCTAGGTCCCATGGTAGAAGACATAGATGATTCATCCCCTCCCTTCTACACATCCCCGAACATACATGACAAAGTGCTGCATAATTGCCTTATGGATTCAGGGGCCTCCCACAACCTCATGCCCAAAAATGTCATGGAGGAATTAGGACTGGAAGTCACCCGGGCCTATCATGACCTCTATTCTTTCGACTCCAGGAGGGTTCAGTGTTTGGGAGTCATTAAGGACCTGGTGGTTTCATTGTTTCAACTGCCCATGAAGAGTATGGTCATGGATATTGTGGTAGCTGATGTTCCCCCCAAGTTTGGCATGCTGTTGTCAAGATCTTGGATAAAGAGGCTGGGGGGAAACTTGTAGATGGATCTCACATATGCCACCATTCTAGTCTTTGGATGGGAACATAGGAGACTGTACAGAGAAGGACAACTGGCCTATATAATCAGTGACGAAGCCAACCCCATCAACCATCCCATCTATGCCTTGGACACTGATTTAGGCTCCAGTTTACTACAGCTGACCCACACCCCTGAGGCTCCTTTACAGATCAGAAAGAAACCCATTCTTAATCAGGATACACCCCCTCCAACCACCTCTGTTTGGAAGATGTTCTTTGATGGAGCTTCCTCCAGTATGGGTGCAGGTGCTGGGGTGGTATTCATATCCCCCTCTCAAGAGACCATATCTCTGTCATACAAGATGGAATTTAAAGTCACCAACAATGTGGCAGAGTATGAAGCTCTGGTCCTGGGATTAAGGGCTGCACGACAGATGGAAATAAGGGAGATAGCTGTGTTTGGGGACGCAGAACTGATTGTCTAACAGGTAAAAAATGTTTATCAGGCTAGGAATCCTAGGCTCAGGAATTACAGGAACAAGGCATGGGACCTGGTTGATAATTTCTTCCTAGATTTTAACATTTACTACATTCCAAGGGAGGAAAATGCTTCAGCCGACTTCTTAGCTTTCACAGCTAGTGTGCTCGAAGTTCCCACGCTGCCCATCGCCAGGTCTGATGTTGAAATAAAGTACAGACCTTCTATACCTGACAATATCAAACACTGGAAGGTGTTTGAAGATGATCAGGAGATCGAGAAATTTATCCATTCCATTGGTGACTTTTCCACAATGCACATAGATGAGAATCCTGATGAGGAAGATGACCGTCACCCTGTGGAATTTGTGAATAAAATTGTTGATCACCAGATCATTCAGCTACCGAGCAATCACATTCCAAAAGGACTAATCCCATTAGAAATATTGTTCGATGGGAATGATGTGGCAGTGAAGGGTAAGGTTTCAGGTGATAATGATGACACAGATGAATGCAACATAGGCACACCTGAGGAGCCTAAATTGGTCAAGCTGTCAAGGAGTTTGACTGAGGAGCAGAGAGCCGAATATACTAAATTGCTGAGGGAGTTTGTTGATGTGTTTGCATGGACCTACGAAGACCTCAAAACGTATGACACATCAGTCATCGAGCACAAGATCCCATTGAAAGAGGAGGCTAATCCTTTCAAGTAGAAGCTGAGGCAAATAAATCCCATGTTGCTACCTGTCATGGAGAAAGAGGTAAAGAAGTTGTTGGATGCCCAGATCATTGTCCCCTTGAGATATTCTGAATGGGTAGCCAATTTGGTCTCGGTGAGAAAGAAAAGTGGGGAAATCAGACTCTACGTTGATTTCAAGAACCTGAATAGAAGTTATAGAAAGGACAATTACCCCCTGCCCAATATGGAACATATATTGTAGAAGGTCACCGGTGCTTCCAGAATATCCATGATTGATGGTTTCTCTGGCTACAATTAGATATCAGTCATGCCTGAGGACATGGAAAAAATAGCCTTCACCACTCCATGGGGCTTATTCATGTATGCCAAAATGCCTTTCGGGATGATGAATGGAGGAGCAACATTTCAACAAGCCATGGACATAGCCTTCATCGGAGAAAAAAATAAGTTCGTGGTGATATATCTGGATGAAATCACAGTCTTCTCTAAGACTGATAAAGAGCATTGCTACCACTTGAAAAGAGTTTTCCTGAAGTGTCGGAGGTATGGCCTATCTTTAAACCCCAAGAAATCATTGTTTGCTATGCAGGAGGGAAAATTATTAGGCCATATAGTATCAGCAGAGGGGGTGAAAATTGATCCTGATAGGGTAGAAGCAATTTAGGCCCTGTCACTTCCCAGATCTAAGAAAGAGGTTCAGGCATTTTTGGGGAGGATTAATTTCCTGAGGAGGTTCGTTTCAAATTTTGCTAAGTTGGTGAAACATATTATGGCCATGCTCAGGAAGGGCCATGAAGTAAAATGGAATTCTGAACCCAGAGAGTCTTTTGTCCAAATAAAGAAGGCGTTGACTGAAGCACCTGTGCTAATCAGTCCCGATTATTCCAAAGACTTTCTGATTTTTTCTTTTGCTTCCTATGATACAGTAGCAATAGTTTTGTTGTAGAAAAATGATAAAGGGAAAGAACAACCTATTGCTTTCTTTAGCAAGGCGCTGAGAGATGCAGAACTTCGATATGAGATCATGGAGAAGCAGGCCTATGCCTTGGTGAAAGCTCTCAAAGATTTCAGAGTCTATGTCTTGCATTCAATGATCACCACATATGTCCCTTCAACCTCTGTGAAGGACATTCTTATACAGCCTAACTTAGACGGAAGAAGGGGTAAATGGATCGCCAAGATCCTAGAATTCGACCTGGAGATTAAGCCCACCAAGTTGATAAAGGGGCAAGGTTTGTCCAAGTTGCTGGCTTAATCCAATTACAAGGCTCTGGGGATTAACTTCATCAACGAACTAGCTGAGTCATCCGGAAAGGATTCTCAGACCACCATACCATTAGCAGCATGCCCCTGGTACAAGGACATCTTGTATTTTCTACAAGAATTGAGGCCTCCTGATGGAATGGAAAAAAGAAAGGCAAGAGCTTTAAAGCTCAAAGCGGTTAGATATTGCCTCATTGACCAAGCCTTGTATTGGAAAGACCCCCAGGGGGTATTACTGAGATTTCTGGACCCACAACAGGCCCAGAAGGTTATTTTCGACTTCCATAGCGGTCTTTGTGGGGGTCATCATTTTTGGAAGACCACAACCCACAAAATCCTCCGGGCTGGGTATTACTGGCCTACCTTGTTTACTGATGTCTGCAGGGAAGTCAGGGCTTGTATTAAATGCCAGAAATTCTCAGGAAAGCAGCAGCTCAAATCCCTGCCATTAAAGCCTATGGTAGTTTCAACCCCCTTTCAGCAGTGGGGATTGGACTTCATTGGAGAGATTCATCCCCCCTCAAGTGGCCAGCACAGATGGATTCTGACTGCAACCAACTACTTCACCAAATGGATAGAAGATGTCCCTACCAGAAGCACTTCTCACAAAGTAATCATCAGCCTCTTGGAAGACATCATAGCCAGATTTGGCTGCCCAAGCAGGATTGTCATTGACAATGCCTCCCCCTTCAGGTCTGAGCCTCTGGTCAAATTTTGTGAACAATTTGGGATTTCATTGGTTCACTCCACTCCATACTACCCTCAAGGAAACGGACTGGCAGAGTCCTCCAATAAAACCCTAATCAAGCTCATAAAAAAGCTACTGGAGGACAATCAAAGGGCCTGGGACTCAAAGCTCAAATTTTCCCTTTGGGCTGATCAGTTGACAACAAATAAATCCCTAGGTCTCTCACCCTTCCAACTGGTTTATGGAATAGAGGTCGTTTTCCCAACTCAGCTCGCCTTACCGGTGGAAAATCTCCTCCAGGACCTTGAAGGAGAACCAAACCATGTGATCAGAAGGATTCACCAGATGGTGGAAGTATAGCAGATCAGAGAGCAGGTCATGGATAGAGCCTACCATCATTAGCAGAAGATCAAGCAGGCTTTTGACAGGAAGAGCAAAAAGGAAGAATTCAAGTAGGGTGACCTGGTACTCAAGTGGGACGCACCCAGGCAGGACAAGGGAAAACACAGTAAATTTGATGCCCTCTGGTTTGGGCCTTTCAAGATCCTTGAATTATTTGCAAACAACACATACAGGTTGCAGGATTTGGAAGGCAAAGAAGTTTTTAGTGGCCCAGTGAATGGGCATTTCTTGAAAAAATGTTTTTTGTGAGCCATAGTTGGCTCTTTTTGTTTTGTTTTGTACATATTGTTTCTGTTTTTGTTTCTGTATGACTGTTTTTGTTCCAACGACAAATCGATGTGCCTTTAATTCATTGTCATGCTTTCCCTTTATGGTGGAGGCGATATCTAACCACCACCAACTGCTTCAATAACTGCTTCATCGGGATTGAGAACGACTCGGCCAACTCAGCACTTTGGGATGTGGAACACTTCTCGCGTTGCCACCTGGACTAACTAAATGGATAGAAATATGGATATGGAGGCCAGAGAGGAAGGCGGGGCTCAACAACGGAGTGGATGTGATAGGCGTAATTCGGTGGGAGGCTGATGTGGAGGGAAAGAGATACATGGCAGGAGAAGGACAAGGTATAATGGGTGCACTTGTGGTAGGAGGTTGTCGTGGAAAGAGATGGGACACATGGCTGGCGATGAATGGATTGAGAAAGGGACCAATTGGACCAAGAGAGGGGGAAGTGATAGATGTTAGAAGATGAGGGGAGGGTAGAAGGGCGCGAGCCTCATCACACGGCCAAGAGGAAGACAAGTTCACAAGCTGACGTGACGAGAAGGAGGCCCACCTTGCTAAACACAGAGCCGCTGAAAATGACGGGGTCACGCGAGCGCCTTTGATATGGGCGCTAAAATCTTGGCCGTCGGAATGCTGCGCCCCCGATTCCGGACCCCCCCCCTCCGCCTAAAGGTAGAAAGGTGGGGGGGGTCTAGAATTTCTCTTATCGTCGTTGATCCGAGCGCGCTAATCTGGGCCGTTGAAGAGGTGCGCCATGGATTCTGGACCCCCCCCCTCCACTTAAAGGTAGAAAGGCGGGGGGGGGGGGTTCGGAATCCCACCTGCGTCGTTGATCCGGGCGCGGTGATCTCTGCCGTCCGAATTTGGTTTTCATTTAATCATGGGTGCATTAGCACCCCGAACTTAGGACAAGTGGGTTTTTAACCCATTCTTTTTCATTCTAACCCCCTTTACAAGAAATATCGCTAACAATAGCATAAAATCAAATGTACAACAGAAAGAGTAAAATAACCATGAGCATAACATTTAGCATACATACACGGAGAACCAACACAATGCCATGAATTTGAATCAAAGTTCTTTTCTTATTAATTCAAATCTCTGTACATGGGTGTCTTCAAATTTCAGTCCTCCCTTCTCAGCTCTGTATGCTCTTCACGCTTCTCATGCTAATGCTACAATACACAATGAGGGTGTCTATATCCCGTTTTCCTCCTTCCTTCTAAACTGTCTAATCTACACATTAATTTCTATCTACCTTCATTAATTACTATAAATGCCTTCTACCTACTAAGGACGAGAGTGGATCGCTCAAGCTCTGTTTACATTTTACAAGTGTGCTCCTTCTTAATTATCTCATTTAAGATTGGCACATTAACTTCAAGAGAATTTCAAAATTTGCGGTGGGCTCTTGTCCAGCTGTCTTTCCTTTCCGCACTGGCTCACTTGAGATGCTCCTGCATCATACTCTCTAGCTTGAAAATTTTCATGGGCTCCTGTCCATGAGCTCGTGTACAGACCGTCCATGCTTCTAGATCTCTGCTTCACTCTCCCAGCTGGCATCTTCAACTAGATGTCCTTTCCACTTGACCAAATATTCAAAGTATTGCTTCCGCCTGGTCTTCTTGCTCACTCTTTTATCCAGTATGTGCTCCATCTGTGGATTTTATGCAACTGGAATTTGCTTTGTCCACTGGACTTCTGGTTGTTTATTTGCTCTCCCTTCTTCCTCAGCTTTATATGGGTACAAATTTGAGATATTGAATATCGGTGAAATTCTGATCCCATCGAGTAATTCAATCTCGTAAGCATTCGTCCCAAATTTCTTTAAGACCTTACATGGTCCGATGTTCTTCAACTTCAGTTTATTATATGTTCCTCTCGGGAACCTTTCCTTTCTCAAATGTTCCAGAACCAAATCAACAACCTCAAATTGAAGTTGTCTCCTGTGTTGATCTGCTCTGCACTTATATTTCTGGCTCGAACTCCGTAATCGCTCCTTCACCTGGCTGTGAAGTTCCTTCATCGCCTCTACGAAATCTTCTGCACTAGTGCTTCTAATTGTAGTCTGTTATGAATCCCTTAACTCAAAAATTCCTCTCGGCTATATGCCATAGACAATCTGAAACGGACTCTGCCTTGTGCTTCTATTAACTGAGTCATTATAAGAAAACTTTGCCTGTGGTAATATGTTGTCCCAGCTTCTCAGGTATGGGCAATGGTTGATAAAACCCTGCATTCTGTCTCCTACCCTTTGAATGCTGGAAAATTCTACATCTGTCCACGAACCTCTTGACGTTTTCTCGCATTCCTAGCCAAAAATATGACTCGTTCAACTTTGCAAACGTCTTGTCATGACCAAAGTGTCCTGCTAATCCTCCACTGTGTTTCTCCTTCAGTAAATTCTCCCTCATGGAGCATTTTGGAATACAAAGCTGATTACCTTTAAACAGTAATCCTTCCTGGATCATGTATTATGTCCCTTTACTTCTATCTCTGAGAATTGGATTCTCAGCTGCTTCATACGCCTCCTTGAAATCTGTATAATCCCCGTACATGTCCCCGAGGTCATCAAAACCCAGTGTTTTGACTTTGAACTCCTGCAACAACAAACATTTCCTGCTCAAAGCATCATCAACTTTGTTAGCAGTACCAGAAATATGTTTAATCACAAAAGTGAAATTCTGCATATATTCAACCCATTTAACATGTCTCTGATTCAACTTTTCTTGTTGAGTCACAAATTGCAGTGCATGATTGTCACTGTATAAGACAAACTCCTTCGGGATCAAGTAATTGTTGCATTTTTTCAATGCCTGTATGATAGCATAGAATTCCTTATCATAAGTGGAGTATTTGACTTTCGCTTCATTCAGCTTCTCACTGAATTATGCTATTGGCATGTCCTCTTGACTCAACACTGCCCCTATTGCAAATCCACCTGCATCACATTTCACTTGAAATGTCTTTTGGAAATCCGACAACACCATAATTGGTTGTTTCGTAATATTCCTTTTCAACAGATTAAAATTCTTCTTAGCCTCTTCTATCCAGTGAAAAGACTTGTCTCTTTTCTTCACTGTATCCACCATCGGTGCACTAATTCCACTGAAATTCTTGATGAACTTTCGGTAGCAACTAGCCAATCCGTGAAAACTTCTCACCTCAAAGATATTCTTCAGTGATGGCCAATACTTAATTACCTCCACCTTATCTGGATCCAACCTCAACTCATCTACATAAATAACAAATCCCAAGTAAATGAGCTATGTCTTCATGAATGAGGATTTCTTCATGTTTATCAACAACTTCCCCTGTTGTAACCTCTGCATCACTGTAGCCAAATGTTTCAGATGCTCTGCCACTATTTTATTGAAAACCAGTATGTCATCCAGATATACGATAAAAAAATTTCCGATGAAATCCCTCAAGACTTCGTTCATAAACCTCATGAAGGTACCTGGCACATTTTCTAAGCCAAACGACATAACAAGCCATTCATACAACCCTTCATTGGTTTCAAATGTTGTCTTCCATTCATCACCTTCTCTCATACGGATTTGATGATAACCTCTTTTCAAAACAATCTTCGGTTTCCTGACCACAATAAATTTTGGTTCCTCCTTCTTCTTAACCTCTGTAAGAAGTTCCTTCCCACTCATGAGAAGTACGGTGTACTTACTTCCAGTTTCACCTCCTTATCCTTAATTGGAAGCAACATGTGAGTCCTCCCATTCTTTTCTAGGGTGTATGTGTTCATTCTTCCATCATGAATCACATTCCTGTCATATTTCCATGGTCTATCCAGCAATAGATGACAAACATCCATAGGAATGACATCATAGAGTATCTTATCATTATATCCTCCTATCTTAAATTCAACTAAACATTGTTTAGTGACAGTTACCTGATGTCCTTTTTGTAGCCACAAAATTCTGTATGGGCTTGGATGATCAATCGTCTCCAGCTCCAAATTTTCTACCATCTATGTAGAATTGAGATTATCTGTGCTACCACTGTCCAGAATGACCTTGCATACCATGTCCTTGGTTTTGCAAGTAGTCCGGAAAAGTTTATTTCTTTGGACTGAACTCTCCACCTCCTTTTCTAGTGTAAAAAGATTTTTTCACATCATCAGTGATCTTCCGCCTTCAACATCTTCTGCCTCAACATATCACCTCTGTGCTTCGGCGATGTGTGTCTCTCCACTCTCTTTCTTTTTGTCTGGACACTCGCTAAGACTTGTGCCCATTCTTTCCACATGTGAAGCATGTTATTACTCCACCTCTTCCTCTTCCTCTACCTCTAGTAAGAGGAAACATATTATTATCAGCATACTCTCCTCTCTGTTCGGTATGCTGTCCTCTCTGTTCAGCATATTTCCCTCACTGTGAGCTTCCACCTCTCTCAGTTCGAGTCTGAGGTTTCTTTTACTGGGAAACTGATTTTCCTTTGGGATGACTTCTGCCTCAGCCTCTTTGACCCTTCTTTCGGCTCAGCTTCTCTTCAGCTTTTAGAGCCATCTGATAAGCAGCTTCCACTATTCAGATGGTTACCATGCTCATCTCATCCTAAATGTCGTATCTCAGGCCATTCATGTATCTAGAAACTTTTTCATCATCGCTTTCCTGATGACTTGCCCTGATGTTTAGCTTGTAGAATTATTCAGTGTATTCTTTCACTGTCATCAACTTCTGTCTCAGGTTCTGCATTCTCTTGAATAGAGTAATTTGATAATCTCTGAGGATGAATTTTGCCTTCATCTTCACGATCATTCTGTCCCATCTTTTGATCTTCTGCTTGCCTTTGCAGCATTTGTCATCTTGTATTTCATCCCACCACAATGCTGCATGTCCCTTCAATATTGTGACAACATGCTTGACCTTCTTGTCCTCTTCGACATCTTCATACTCAAAGTATGTGTCCAAGGCTCTATTCCAGTCTAGAAGCTCCTCTACATCCAAATTTCCCTCATAAACTGGAATGTCCATTTTCGTTGTTGCACCCATTCTTGTAGTATCCCTAATCAAACATTCGTTTGCTGCATCTTCGGCTGCAACTTCTTCTTCTTGTTCAACCTCAATTTCACTTTCGGAATCACTAAGATCCCCAACACTGATTGTGTGCCTCTGTGTTGTCTCCATGTCCTCAAGTCTGGCACGTAAATCACGCATTTCTTTTTCCATGGATGGATCATTCATTTGCCTACCTCTTCTTCTTGGTATTTCCATCTCCTCTGGTGGATCGGGTGTTTGCCTGTCCCTTCTTCTCGGTGGCATGGTGAATTCTCTTTTTCTCTACTACAAAAAGCAAAGAACCTTTCTGAGCTCTGATACCTAAAATGATGACGCACACTACCCCCCAACCTGCAGGTTGGAAGGTCCATGTCAACAGGATCTTTTACCTTACATTGGCCCAAAGATATTTCGCGATTTCTCTTCTATTTCCCTTTCGGGAAATCTGCACCCACAACTAACTTCGAGGAATTCCCCCATTTACCTCAGGAGGTCGGACTTCTCACTTTCATGAATCTGGTGGTCAAGCGCCTTGTCTCCAGATCTCTTAAACCCAAAAATAGTCAACGCTGACCTTTCCTCTTTCTCTTTTAGACTTCTCCTTATCGCGATTTCGACAGTCGCGGTGTCAAGCCACTTGTTCTTGCGATTCCCGAAACCCGATTTACCGAAACTTCGATGTAAAATTCGGATTTTCAGCTTTCGCGAGTTCGCGAGTTGCTATGACATACAAATATGCTCCATGAACTCCAAAATCCCAATATTTTGTTTCCCGAAATCCCAAAATGTCAAATTCGGACATGGTTCCCATCGCTGGCCCTACAACTAGGCTTTTCACCGCTTCGGGACGTCAACCTCAATTGACTTCTACATCGACAGTGTGCCACCTATCCACTTCTCGAAATTCTATGGCCCCACACCATCCTCTTGTTCCTTCGGGACTTCGCGTTTCGTGATTTTGCGAGTCCCATTGCAAAGTTTACGGGACTTCCACCTACGAAATCCCCGAAATAGGAATATGCTTGCAAATCCAACGGCCCTTGTGGCTTGGATCTATGGCTCTACTCCTCCTGAGCTTAGAAACTTTGGGAATACTTGTCATAACTCCCTTTCTCTTTCGTGAGATCTGACGGCTCACGAGACTTCGTGATTTCTCCTCAGAGAATTTCGACCATCCGTCTCTTCCCTTGAAAACTCCTGCACGAACTTAGACAAGGTATCTCTGTCTGCGGAACTTATCCTCCTGTGGTCCGACATCGCTACGCCTTCCTTCAAGGTGCTTGGCCTCTTTCCTTCCTTCAACTCCTTCGAAGGTCCAAATCCTTCTGAACTTTCTCACGATTTCCAAGTCTTTCCAAAAACCCTTGCATGCACTCCTTGCGACAGACTTTCAAGCACTTCCAAGTGTTGAAATCCTTCAACTCTGTGCACACCTACAACAACAGTCTCTCAATAATTCACTCAGGTTTGCAACCCTGAGACTTTACTCAGCCTGTGCACTCCTTGCACGACTCCTGTGCCTAAATGCACTTCTGTGTGAATGAGAACAAAAGCTATCTCTCCTGAGCTTTCAGAGACAAACCTTTGAACTCTTTGTCAACGCACTCCTTGTGGACAATTTCAACTGCACTCCTTGCAGGAACTCTTGCTCAGATAGAGAAACAATTGAAACTCATTTTCCTTTCTCTCTCTCTCTCTCTCTCTCTCAGATTTTAGACATTCAAAAAGAAATCATTCATACATAGCATAAAAGAAAATGTACAACAGAAAGATTAAAATAACCATGAGCATAACATTTAGCATACATACATGGAGAACCAACACAATGCCATGAATTTGAATCAAAGTTCTTTTCTTATTAACTCAAATCTTTGTACATGGGTGTCTTCAAATTTCAGTCCTCCCTTCTCAGCTCTGTATGCTCTTCACGCTTCTCATGCTAATGCTACAATACACAATGAGGGTGTCTATATCCCGTTTTCCTCCTTCCTTCTAAACTATCTAATCTACACATTAATTTCTATGTACCTTCATTAATTACTGTAAATGCCTTATACCTACTAAGGACGAGAGCGGATCGTTCAAGTTTCGTTTACATTTTACAAGTGCGCTCCTTCTTAATTATCTCATTTAAGATTGGCGCATTAACTTCAAGAGAATTTCAAAATTTGCGCTGGGCGCTTGTCCAACTATCTTTCCTTTTCGCGCTGGCTCGCTTGAGATGCTCCTGCATCATTTTTGTTTTTGTCTTAGCGTGGTCATGCAGATAATGGTGGTTTCTTCCTTCCCTAAATTTTAGAGCATGATTGTAGGTGGCCTGGGCAAATTTCATTTTTTGTTTTTTTATTTCCAGTAAGGATACCCTTCTCGTTAAGAATTAGTGTCTTCTTGTCCTCTTCTGAGCCTCGATTCCTCCAACTTAGTTGTCTCTTGCACCCGTTTTCCTTAAAATAATCTCTAGTCATATAGCACACAATGGTTCTGATTCTTAATCCCTCCCACGCTTGGGTTACACGCAAGAGTTTACCTAGCACATAACTCTGCCAGACAACCATAATTATTCCTTTAAAAAATAGAACGTTAATGCCAACAAATATCTTTGGCAGATAGTAAGATTCATTCGTAGAAAAAAAAAAAACATTAATGATATCAAGTTACCCATGCCAAACCGCGAGTTGATTCGCCTCATAAAATCCCTTAACGACAACTACCCTCCTGTGAAAACGCGCACCTTTACTCTAAAAATTGGAACCCATCGTGGAAACTAATTTCCTGTCAAGTTGGATTGTCCTAATTCTAGATGTCCCACCTGTTAACCTTATATTTGACTCTCGATTTTGATGGTTGATTGATTTTTTATATTCTCATTGATTTAATTATTGATGGCAAGGAATGGTCAAATAAGGATAAGTGGCCATGCAATTAGTAACTTTCGTAGATTGAAATTTTAGTATTTAAATTTAAGGACTTGTTAATTGAAACTAAATTTGTATTGAATCTCCTTAATAACTTTATTTTTGTATTTGTTTGAAAAGGAGATTGTATAAAAAAAAAATTAAATGAATTTTTTTTTGTTTATGTAAATTTATTATTTTAGAACAAGGAAGGTAAATTATTTATTTACAGTAAGGAATTAATGGGAAGGAACAATAATCACAAAACCACATTCTTATTATAAATACTGCTAGGATGTGTCTTTTAATTAATAAATTAATGGACGGGTTTTTCACTTCCTTATTGTAAACTTAATTATATACCTTAAGGGTCTAGGATTCCACAAGGTTCTTAGCCTCTAAATATCTAATGTTGTTGTTCATTGATTCATTCACCATCATCTCCCTTATAACGATTAATAATAATTATTAGTTTAGTGATGTCTAAGTGAACATGTCTATCCGAGATGGGTAGATGAAGAATGATGACCTTATGGGGAGGGGTTCTAAGGTTGGTCAAGCGTCTACTTCACATTGATGTTAGAATGCCTTCGTTTATGGATTCCATCTAATAAATAATAGTTTAGATTGCTAGACTTCTTGTTCTTTTTAATTGTAATAATGTTGGTCTTAGGCTTTAGTCTTAGCACACAACGAATTTTACTTTGATGAATGACCAATAAACTAAAGGAATGGTTACACACACTGATTTGATTATGACATAAGTCATGTATTTATTGGACCTCTTTCATGCAACGATAATTGAAGGGTGGAGTGTTGTTTAGTCATAAGACTTCTCACGTTACCAAATTGTCTAGATGATGGTTAATATCTTTGTCTTGCACCCTTAAATGTAATTGTTGATGGATTATTGACAAGTTTTCCTTGCACCCTCAAATACCTATGTTGTTGGATTGAATTAAACCTTGGTTTCCTTGAGACACATAGAAGGAAATTGATACTTACCTTGCGTAGTTGAATAGATTTAATTTTTATTAGTATGCTTGCGCTTATGGTTTTATGTCTTGATGGATTAATGACCCTTACTGAGGGGTTAACAACCCTTACTAGCGAATCAGTGTATTAATGTATGATGGATTAACAACCTTTAATTGAGCCATGTTTAATTGTGTTTAGGATTGATGGATTTATGAGATCGATGATCATAGACTCTGTGTTTAGTTGTTGTTAATTATTGTGTTAGTACATCAACATGCATGTCGTGATACATGGTGATGTTGTGTCGGCATTGTGTCGTATTCGATTATTAATGCCCTTAATTGTTTCATTAATTTAGGTGATTGATGTGTCTATGATGTTTCTCTTATTAATGTTTCTTTTCCTAATGCAACACTAAAAGAAAAAAAAATGACCTGTTGTACGTCCTTTGGCTGTCATAATGACGGGGGCATTACATAACTGATGATCCCTTATAATTAGTCGACGTAGGGTAAAATCACAAAGTTGGGTAACACTTTTGTGAGAATCAGTTTTCCAAAATTCCTACTAACATTATTTCATCTGAAAGCCACCTCTTTTTGACCAAAATATTTTTCGACTGAACCATTGGATGTCAAATCAAATGGTATTGGCACAATGGCCTTGACTATCTTCAACCATCTTAGCCGAATGGTTTTGTTTTTTCTGGTAAATATTTTTGGCTGAACGTTGTTTTGGCCGAAACTCTTTGTAGTTTAAACATTTTTTTGGTCAAACAAATGGTTTATATATTACCCACACAGTGCTCACCTCATATTCTTTTCAAATTGTGTATAGCATTAGGTGATAGCATTGGGTGGTAGTTGTGGATGTTGGTGTTGGAAGACAGACGTGTTGGCAGACATACGTGTTGGTGAATGTTGGTTCTGCGGGAAAACATTGGTGTTAGTGCTTGCGTTGGAGCTACGAGCAGTCGTTGCTGGTCCATGTACTGAATAGTTCAAAATAGCCATGTCCGTCCAGGTACCGAACAATGATTTTCTCTCTGTTTTTTCCATCTCTGTGATTTTGGATTTGGTGCCTTCTGGAATTTTTTCTGTTGTTTTTTATCACTAGAACTTCTTCTTAATACTGTCTTTTTCTTAAATGTTTGTTTATATATTGTAAGCATAGAACTGTAATTAGCTGTGAAATTTTAGACTTCTTTGGGTTTTTTTATTCATACAGAATAACATTATTCATTTCTCACTAAATCTCGAAGCATGCATCATATAATAACATCGCATATAATTTCCCTCTCTAATGAAGCTTGGAAATACATTTAGTGCAGGGTTGTTACAGGTGAATCCTCCTGTGGACAAGTGGATTCCCTCTTGGTATCTAAACCCCTAAAACCAAGACAGAAAGGGTGATATCATTGGTCATTGACATCCTTTTATATCTAATTGAGCTAATGAATGAAGAGGAAGAATAAAAGTGTACCTTTTTAAATGGATTTTGTCCTCGTAAAGTCCAAGTTGAGCTTCAATCCCAAGCTCCTCGATAGGTCCTGTAGAAAAAACAAAGATACAACAAGATTCCTATTCTACTGAGATTAGCTCAAAAACATATATATCTACTAGAGACAAGTTCATGTGGAACAAACATAAACTTGAAAGAAACATACCAAGAATGTATGTATATTAATGAGAAAAAATGAATAATACTTACAATCCTCTGATGAAGGTGGAGCAACTTCTTCCATCTCTCCTTGTCGAACCCCTTTGCTCAAGTAATCTACACTGATTATGCTTCAATGGCATCTCACTTATGGGATCATAAGTTAGGTTCTTCTCTCAAAGTTTATCCTATACTGTATGTTTCCTATGAGATCATAGGTTTCATATTTCCAATATTTTCATGTATCTTTCACCATGAGAAGGCCTCCTTATATAGGATTTGATAGTCCCAACTACTTGAAAGATATTTGGGATAAGTTGAGGATTCCTCTCCTTCAGTTGTGGATCTTCCCTAAGATCATGCATTGAACTCATATTTGAATCCAACCAACTTCAGAGATTGAGGGGATTCTTCCCTGATTTCCTCCAACAAACCAAATTTCGCCCAAAAAAGGCCAGAGCTCCCTCAAAAGGGACACGGTGCATTGGAACACTCCTCTAGAAGAGGGTACAGAGCACCAATGCTCCCTGACAATATGTAGGGGAGCGCTCCTTTCCAAATTTGACTTTTGAGTGGATTTTTAAGTGGAAAAAGGCTTGTACTCCTTGTCATGTGATTTCTCCTCTTCAAAACCAGTCTTTGAGGTGTCTTAAATGTCCTTATGATGTCGTTAGAGGCATGACATAGGAAATATGGAGGTATGATGTTTGTGACACTTGCGACACTTGTGGTCAAGATATGACACTTGTGGTCAAGATGTGACACTTGCAGACAAGATGCGACACTTACAACACTTGTAATGACGACACTTGCGACACTATTGAAGTGAGTAATTTTGATGTGTAACAAGGGTACCTCCCTGCCCCTCCTATTGTTAGTTGTTTATTATTTATTTATTACTTCCTTATCTTATTTACCCCTTACTGTAATGGTGTTGAATGGATCTACTAAAAGTAGTAATATCCTTAGTACCCTACTTTATATTATTCAGTTTAATAAGCGACGTCATCCCACCTCGACCTTTATAAAAAATGAGACCAGGGCATTCATGTAGTTTGTGTACCCCCGATCCCAACGCACATGAATTCTGACAAGAGGGCGGGAGGGAAAGATAGATTCTATTTACTTATCCACCAGCCAATTTAGAGTAGGTGTGTTGGGATCAAGTTCGATGGTTGATGTTGATCGATAATGGTGTTTTTTCCATCTTTTCTTTTTCCATGTCTGATACTAGTATTAATAGTCCTATATCTTAGTTGTTTTTATGATTTTGTGGATAAGTATTTAAATAGAAAGCAATGTTCAACATGTTGAACTAATAACAACCTAGTTATTTTTTGAGATGAATTCCAGTGACACTAAGCATATAAATTTATCGTATGAGTATCATGTGAAATACATAACTATATTCTATCATGTTTTATATATTGTGTTTAAATATGTTGTAACTACATCATCGATTAGTGAAAACATGAACATCAATGGATTAAGAACCTGATAACATAAAACATAGTAAGTTTAAATTTTAAACAATATATATACATCTTACTTGTATATTATTCATCTTTGATTAAATGCCACTGATATTTTTCTTAAAAATTCAGAGATACAAAATGAAAATTACCTCAATAGTTCCTCTCTGCACCTGTTAAAACAATTTATCATATGAAACATAGTTAATTTTAATTATGAAATATAGATGATGCACCTATGATTGAAAGGATTATATTCTAAAATTAATTGGGCCATTTTTTTTATCTGAATACAAGAAGAAAACATTTGGTATTTTTTAGTTCAGTTATCAATAAAAAGTACATATATTATGTAGTATCTATATAAAGTCACACCCTATCCAAAAATTTAAAACTGTATTTGAAATCTTACATTGAGGCAGATTTGTGGAAGTAGTCCACCCATATAGATAGAAGCTATAAGACATCCTAAGCATGTTCCTACTAGACTGGTAGACTTTCCACCTATAATTGAGTCCCTGAGTGCAATTGCGCTCACTTCCTGAACTTGGACATTATCAATAATTTCATAACTATGAAGCATTCATGTTGCATTTTTAATTCCTGGTGAAATAGTGCGAATAGGTAAACTAGACGCATATGTGCCATTGATAAATTTATTGAGATATCCATTTTTATTATTGTCTAGCTCAGTAGAATCGTATATGCTCTTTGGCATGTTCACAGGTTGTGTCTTAGTGTTTTAAAGCTGATCATAACAAACACAGTTTCCTCTGACTTCTTCCTGAGAAAACAAACTGCATTCATTCTTGTATAATCATCAACTAATAGCATAATATACTTCTTACCTTTCAAACATTTTGTTATAGTTATTCCAACTATATCAATATCCTCAATTTATAGTGGTCTTGTTGTGGAGTATTCCTATGATTTTAACTTGGTCTTTGTTTTCTTTCTGTTTTGACAATGTTTGCATAATGTGCTTGTTGGCTTCACGATCTTGGGAATTTTTCTATCTGTTTCCTTTCTGCTAACCTTGACAAGATTATTGAAGTTTATGTGACCCATTCATCTATTCCATAACCAAACTTCATCTTCCTTTCCTAAACAACACTTTTCTTTTCCAATTTCACTTAGTACATATATGTTTCTTGAAGTTCTCATAGATGTCTCCATCACTCTACCTAATTATGATTTTCGTATATCTAATTTCTATGAATCAAACACAAGTTTGTAACCTTGGTCACACGTTTTACTTACACTCAGAATATTGTGCTTCATATCTCCCACTAGTAGAACATTTTATGCCATGGCATCCTTACGTCCAATTTTTACTGTGCCTCTTCCAATTATTCTCACTGAGTATTTCCAAAAGAGACTAACCCATATCTTTTGATTTTCAAATTTAGAAACCTGTTATTATCTCCTTCCATGTGCATTGAACTACCACTGTCAACATACCAACCACGTTTCTTGTGTTGAGCTTGTAGAGTGAGTGTACATTTTTTAGGGTCTTAACTCGCACATCGGTAGAACAATATATTTAGATGTAATAAAGGTCAATATTAATAAGGCCTTTCAATAAAATAGAATAAGGTGGATGTAAGAAGACCTAACAGAAGCTTCCGCTTCTAGAAGGATCTTCCTCTAGATGCTTCTTTTTAGTATAAATAGGAGTCAAGGGTAAGAGAAACCTAGATTGGATATTATTGTAATAGAGCTCAACAAAACTCGAGGTTGCCCCCTCGAAGAGGCCCATGAACATTGCTTTCAGATTCAAAGTGCTATTTCTGTTGTCATTCTTATATCATTTTCATGTTATTGTGGTGAATGTTTTGGTTATATTGCTATTATTCTGCCATTACTAGCATTTTATTTCTATTCTGCATACATTTTATATCTGGTATATTACAAGTGGTATCAGATCACTTTCCTTGGCAGAAAGTGTGAGTTAATTTATTTTTTCAGGATAGAGACATATTCTGGCATCTTTAAGCCACAAAGATCTATCATTACACGCATAAACCCGTCGTTGAGGGATTCATACACGTAGGAAATACAAGTGGTAATTAAGCACACATCTGTTGGCCACCCTTGTAACCCATGTTCATACCCCTTCGAGTGGTAGCGTATCAGACAACACCTGTGTACGAATCAACCTAGATTACCTAAAGCCCTCTTTATATAAACCAATCGGTCGCTTGACTGCTATAGTGTCACTGAGAATAGCACTCGAGAACATACTCTCTAGTACCTGGGTAGTCGGGTAGTACGGCTAAGGGTACGGTCTATCCTCCTTAGTTAGTGCCCTGAGATATTGGTCCGAGTACTACTGTTAGACCCCGCACGTATATCAGAGAGCTACAGCACAGGGAAAACCCTTTTCTATAGAACCCTTGAATACCTAACCCTTGGGGAAAGAAACATAAAAAAATTAAAACAGACAAGATCTATTGTCGCGCAACTATGTTCGGGTTGCAAAGTAAATACACATTTCTTTCTGGTTAATCATTTGGGCATTTCCTCTCTGCAGTATTCATTAGCTTGGAAATTTTTTCACCATTATTTGAGACCTATTCCATTGGATTCATCTCTTCTCCCTTATCACATTCATCCATATCATTTTTTCGGCAAAATTTCTTTACCCCGCCTGCCCCTTTTTAGTTCCCCCATCCTCACGGCCGATACTCATAACCAAGACTTGGAAGCTTGCTTCAACACCTTGCAATATGGTCTCATTGAGACCCAACAAGAAGTGAAACAACTCAGTGCCAATGTTGCTGCCATCAATAAAACCATGTAGTCCTCAATGGGCGAAATCAAGCAAGACCTCATCACCCAGCTTGAATCAGTATTTTCGACACTCTACACCAAAATGCATATCCCTACAGATAACCCTTCCTCTTCCTCACCCCCACATACTGAAGGTGACCATTCCTCTCATTCCCATACTGTGTAGACCCATCACTTTCAACGTGACCTACGCCTTCCGTGGGTGGATGTGACCAAATTTGATGTCTCGGACCCCACTGGTTGGGTAACCCAAATGGAACATTACTTCTCTTTATATAGAATTACAGATGACTTGGCCAAACTCCGGTATGGTGTTCTCCATCTAGATTAAGAACGTTGGAAATGGTGGCAATGGAGAAAAAATTCTCGTCAAGGGTATATTTCTTGGACACAATTTGTGGCAAAGCTTTATGAACGCTTTGACACTGACACCAACCATTTGGGCCGTTTGACAAAGCTGAAACAATTAGGAATAGTGGAAGACTTTATAGCTTCCTTTGAGCGCCTATATTTTAGAACAAAGGGCATGTCTGATGCCTTTTTTCGAGAGTGTTTTATCAGCGGCCTCAAGGATGAAATTTGAGCCCATGTCCTCATGGATCAACCTGAGAGTTGGGTGGAGGCTACCAAAAGAGGTAAAGAAGCACAACAGGTTGTATCTTCTCAAAAATGAAAGCCCTCCTTTATCCCTCGTCCTAAACTAGTAAATCCTGCTACTCCCTCTACTCCACTAAAGATCCAAAACTTGACCATGGATGAAATGGTTGAACGCCAACTCAAAGGCCTCTTTTATAACTGTGATGACAAATATTTCTCGGGCCACAAGTGTAAAGAAAAAAATCTTTTTATGGCCATCTTCGAGGAGATTTAAGAAGAAGATGAAGAAACTCCCTCTATGTCTGAGTCACCTGAATGCACTGACATAACCCCTCCCTCAGACCCTCCAGAAGTAGAACTGGTCATTTCCCTCAATTCTCTCACTGGCTTTTCTGCTCCCCAAACCCTCAAGCTAATCAGTTACATCAAGCATCGAAAGGTCATCATTCTGGTTGATAGTGGCAGCACCCATAATTTTATTCATTGCGACATTTCCCAAGAAACTCATTGCTACATCCATGCCGTCAATAATTTCCAAATCATGATTGCCAATGGTAGTTCCATGAAATGTGGAGGGCGTTGTGAAAATGTGCATCTCCAAATTGGCGACTACCACCTGAAATCCCATATGTTTTCTATCGACATGGGAGGGTGTGACATTGTGCTAGGTGTAGACTAGCTAAGGACTTTGGGTCCCATTCTCATGGATTTTAACGACTTAACCATGAAATTCAACCAGGAGGGCCACCAATATAAGTTCAAAGGCATCACCTCCAGTTCACCTGAGATCATTAGTTCCCATCGCATGGAAAAGATGCTAAAAAAGGGTCAGTCTGGTGTTATCGCCCAACTCCATGCCATACAAGCAACATAGACACCCTCGGTACTGCAAGACCTCCAAGCCATCCTTTCTAAACATCAATTGGTATTTTTCACTCCCTAAGGCCTCCCTCCTTCCTGTGGTGTTCATGATCATTCCATTCACCTTGTACCCAAAATCCTTCCTCCCAATATCCATCTGTATTGTCACCCCTTTTCCCAAAAAATTGAAATTGAGAAAATGGTCCAGGAACTCCTTAATGCAAGCGTTATTCGCCCTAGTACGAGCCCCTACTTGTCTCTAGTGGTCATGGTCCTAAAGAAAAAAGGTTCTTGGAGAATGTGTCCTGACTTTCGTGCCCTCAACAAACTTACCATAAAAGACAAATTCCCCATTCCTGTCATTGATGACCTCCTGGATGAATTGAGTGGCACCCAATTCTTCACTAAACTGGATCTTCGTTCGAGCTACCACAAGATATGTATGAAAGAGAGATCTATTCCCAAGACTGCCTTTAGAACTCATGAGGGCCACTATGAGTTTTTGTTCATGCCCTTTGGCTTGTGTAATTCCCCCTCCACCTTCCAAAGCCTCATGAATCATGTCTTTCATCCTTTTCTCCTCCATTTTGTCTTAGTTTTCTTTGATGATATCCTCATCTATAGAAAAACCTGGACAAACCATCTTTCTCATGTGGATCGAGTTCTCCATCTGCTATCTCAGCACCAACTTTTCCTGAAACAGTCTAAATGTTCTTTTGGTGCCTCAGAAGTAGAATACTTGGGTTATCTGGTTGAAAAAAATGGCATCAAGGTGGATCCTAAAAAGATTGAAGCTATGCAAGACTGGCCTCACCCAAAGACTCTCAAGAGCTTGCGTGGATTTCTAGGCTTAATAGGGTATTTTCACAAGTTGGTTAAGAATTATGGGAAGATTGCAACACCTCTCACTGCTCTCCTAAAAAATAACTCTTTCACTTGGACTCCATCCTCTGCTCAAGATTTTCAAACCTTGAAAATGGCCATGTGCACCACTCTAGTCCTCGCCTTTCCCGATTTCACAAAGACCTTTGTGTTGTAATGTGATGCCTCAGGGAAAGTAATTGGTGTAGTCCTTATGCAAGAGGGTTGACCTTTGGCCTTTACTAGAAAGAAACTATCTGAAAGAAATCTGGGCAAATCCATCTACGAAAAAGGAAATGTTGTCTACTCTGCATGTCGTGGATCTGCGACATCCTTATCTATTGGGGCAATGGTTCCAAATTAAGACAGACCATCAAAGCCTCAAGTATTTTATGGAACAATGCATTTCATCCCCAGAACAACAAAAATGGGTGACTAAACTCTTTGGATATGATTATGAGATCATTTATAAGAAAGGAAAAGAAAATGTGGTTACGGATGCACTTTCCTGAAAATATGAAGATGGAGGATCCCTTTTTTCTCTTTCATTCATTGTACCAGATTGGCTCCAATTCATTCTCCAGGAATGGCTACAAGATCCCAAAAGTTCACAGTTGATCCAACTTCCCTAGGTGTAGTGCACCATTTCAGCTACCAAGGTTTAATCGCTATTAAGAGAAGGTTATAACAACACTCTATACATAACTCATTTACACACAGAGTAAAACATATTATTTACTGCTATAATCAACAATCCATAGCATTCCATATTAATTCGTATACACAACGGAAATCATGATAACATAAACAATAGAGTCATGCAAAACATGATAAAAACATAATCAGATACTTATCTTTTAACAGTGGTAGAATCCACCAACCAAGTGCAGGCCTTCCACGAACCTCCCAGCCTTAGACCACACTACTCATCAGCTCAACAACGGGTCACCCCCGAGATGGGACTAAGATCCACCCCAAGGCAAGGAAATCTAGGCTAGGTTGAGGTTATAGCAAAAACAACACACAACCACAAGGAAGGGATTCTCTCCAAGGAACCTCCCACGCTCACTGCCCACAGACCCTCATTCCCCACATACCTATTCCACCCCAGGAGTATACACCTTCTCTGTCACTTGGACAATCCTTCGGCTTCTAATCTCCCTTGCCTTGGGTTACAGGAACAGGCCGGACCAGAAGTCTCCAGGCTCTGTGGCAACTACAGGGTTTCTTCCAGGAGTTCTCTCCTTCCTCTGCGCACTCTCTCACCTAGAGGGAGTCGCTCACAGGTCCAACAACTTGTTCTTCCAATCTTCAACCACCTCTCTCACCTGGAGAGAGTGTTGTACAAACTGGCCAACAAGCCACACAGGATCAAACAATACACATCCACCACAATCCACGGGATCCAGACACGAACACCCCAGGGAAACTCCAAGTAGGTGCAACAGTATAACCAGGCTTAACAGGGACGAGACACTTCTGTTTTCTCAATTTGGAAACACAAAATAGACTCACATTCTGGATTCTCAAGGATGCGTGACAGGTCGTCCACATAGGGGTCAATTCAGACTCCCCAGTTTAGAACAGAGAGGGGGTGTACCAACTTTCTGGAACAAACACAGACTCTTTCCCAAATCCACGCAGGCTTCTCATTCAGGGAATATACACACCGGTTTTTTCAGAGCCAGACACAGACTTTTTGAATCACAGAGATGCACGAAGGTTCTCTACAGGAGTCGGGTTGGTAGTACTATCCAGGGCTCCATACGCGTTCAAACAATCAGGTAGAATTGGGAAGGAACCTTCTCACGGCTCACCCTAGCCATTTTATTCGCATGCGTCAGGGTTGACACTTGTCACCCATGAAACTGCATGCATTCCACCAACATGCATCTCCCTTGCATGTTCTCCCCTTGCTATAAACTTAGGATAAACATAAAATGCACATGTCTTTTGGGGATAATATTAAAATATTATTCCCAGTCTTAAGCCCCCTAGGCTCAACACTTAGCCCCTTTTCCACCTTCCAGCCCCTAATTCCTTTCCCACTCTATGGATGCTTAGTCCCCCTTCACTCATTCATCATGGTCGGTCTACACATGGTGGTGTTTATATTTTATTAATTGTTCTACGTGATTACATATACAACCGCAGGCTCCTGGCCTTCAACACTCAGGCTCCCTGGCCTAACAAACACATAAGCCTCCATCTTATAAAAAAACATGGCTCACCAACCTATAAATCATAATTACAATTCCTTTCAGAACATGGTTTACTACGAGGCTCGACCTTGGGGACACTTCAATTCCCCTCCCCTTATTTTTTCACTGTCCTCAGTGCAACTTTACACAACATCTGCAAGCTTTTCAAAAAAATTTAAAATTTTTCAAAAATATGTGGGTACTTTGCCTGCATAACATCTGCATGCTCCCATGTCACGTCCTCAAGACCATACTAGGTCCACTGGACCTTTACAAGCTTTATGACTCGATTCCAGAGTTGTTTTCTTTTCTTGTCCAATATGCGTATAGGATGCACTTGCAGGACACCTTCTGGTTCCACCTGAATCACATTCCATTCGATAACATGATTAGCATCAGCTACATATTTCTTAAGCAGTGAAACATGAAACACATTATGTACAGCCATAGATGCAGGTAATGCAAGCATGTATGCAACCGGCCCAATCCTTTCTAGGATCTCAAATGGCCCACAAAATATTGCTGCCAACTTGGCGCAACTTCCCAGCCTCAAGGAACTCCTGTTAGTTTTCACTTTCAGGAAAACATGGTCACCCACTTTGAATTATCTATGGGTTCTGTTACTATCAGCGTAACTTTTCTACCTGACCTGGGCAAATTTTAGATTATGTTTAATTCTTATCATTTGGTCTTCCATCTCCTTGAGTAGCTTAGGCCCAACTACTGATCTGTCAGCTGGATTATCCCAGCTCACTGGAGTGTTTCACTTTCTTCCATAAAGCACTTCGAATGAGCTCATCTTCAGTGATGCATGATACCCATTATTGTAGGTGAATTCTAGCAAATGCAGGTAGTCTTCCCACCTAGATGGTTTATCCATCACATACATTCTCAACATGTCTTCTATTACTCTGTTTACTCTCTCTGTCTATCCATCAGACTGATATGATGTGCTAAAGTTCAGATTCGTTCTGAATCCTTTGAACAGTCCTTTCCATAAATTTGAAGTGAATTTCGGGTTTCTATCAGACACAATTGTCTTAGGAATTCTGTGCAAGTGTGCAACTTCTTTTAAGAAGATATCAACAACATCTGCTGCTCTGTGGGTGGTTTTCAGTGGAATAAAATGGGCAGCTTTAGTAAGCTTGTCCACCACCACCATGATTGAATCATGTTGATTGCTTGTTCTGGGCAATCCTGTGATAAAATCCATTGTTACCACGTCCCATTTCCATTTAGGAATAGGTAAAGGCTGCAGCAACCCTGCTGGGTGCCTGTGCTCAGCCTTAACCTTTTGGCACTCCATACATCTGGTGATGTATTCAGTGATTTCTTTCTTTAAACCTAGCCAAAAATAATGGCCTTTGACTACTTCCATAGTCTTTTGATATCCAGGATGTCCAGCATAAGCCACGTTATGCATCTCCTTTAGAATTGACAGCTTCAATTCTCGGACATTGGGGTACATACACTCTGTTTTTATACAGAAGTAAACCATCAACTCCCAAGGTGTAACTTTCCTTGGGATGTGGTTCTTCACACTGTTATAGCTTTGCTACAAGACCTTTGTACTGCAAATCAGTATTTGCAGATTCCAAAATTCTGTCTTTCATCTCAGTCCGGTACATGCTAATGGTTGCAGCATGTAATTCGTGCACTTTTTTTTCGAGTGCATCAACCACCTTATTTTCTTTCCCTTTGATATGCTTGATATCAAAGTCATATTCGCACAGAAACTCCAGCCATCGGATTTGCTTGGCTGATCAAATAAATACTTCAGACCGTTATGGTCTATTCTCAACTCGAATCTCTTGCCCATGAGGTAATGTCTCCATTTCCTCAAGGCATGGATGATTGCTTCCATCTCTAAATCATGAGTGGCATAATTCTTCTCTTGTTCCTTCAACTTTCGGGATTCATAACAGACTACAAATCGCTCTTGGCTGAGAACTCCTCCCAACCCCTCCTTACATGCATCTGTGCACACTACGTAATCCTTGTTTGGATCTGCAATCCTCAGGATTGGAGCACTAGTTAGCAGTTACTTCAATCGCTGGAAGATGCTCTCACATTCTTCAGTCCACTGGAACTTCTTCTCCTTCCTTTGCAAGGAAGTAATAGAATGAGCTATCTTTGAGAATCCAGCTATAAACCTCCTATAAGAGCCCACCAGACCCATAAAAGATCTAACTTCTTCCACATTCCTTGGCGCTGGCCATTCTCGAATGGCCTCTACCTTTTCAGGATCCACAACGATCCCTTCTTTAGATATAATGTGTCCCAAGTAATGGATCTGCCTTTGATAAAATGAGCACTTGCTCAGTTTTGCGTACAACTGGTGTTCTCTCAACACCTATAGTACCATTCTCAGGTGTTGCTCATGTTCTTCCTCTGTCTTGGAATACACCAAGATGTCGTCCAGGAAGACTATGACAAACTTGTCCAAATAATTTCCGAACACTCCATTCATTAAGCACATGAAAACAACAGGCGCGTTGGACAGTCCAAATGGCACGACCGTGAACTCATAATGACCGTACCTATTTATAAAGGCGGTCTTGCTGATGTCCTCATCCTTTATTCTCACTTTGTGATATCCTGATCGGAGATCTATTTTCGAAAATATTTTCGCATGCTTCAACTGATCAAAAAGATCATCAATCCTTGGCAGAGGATACTTGTTCTTGACAGTGACCTTATTCAACTGTCGAAAATCAATGCACAACCTCAACGTCCCATATTTCTTCTTCACAAATAGGACCGGGGCTCCCCATGGTGACACACTAGGGAGAATGTAACCTTTCTTTAGTAGCTCTTCGAGCTGCAATTGCAACTCTTTCAGCTCTGGTGTACTCATTCTATAAGGAGCCTTTGAAACTGGAGCTGTTCTAGGCATCAAATTTATAGAAAAATCGATGTCCCTCTTCGGAGGTAATCCAGGTACCTCCTAAAATACATCCTTGAACTCCTTGAGTACCTCATGATATTCCAGATTCGATACTACATCTTGAGATGCTTCTTCCACCCGAGTTGCATATAATTGACAGCCTTTCCGGTAACATTTCTTTAGCTGCATGGCTGAGATTTCCCTCACAACCATGGCTCTGGGAATTCCTTGGAATGTTACCCGATTTCCCTCTTCGTTCAGGCATGTGAACCTCTTGTTACGACAATCCAGAAGGACATGGTGCTGGTCCAACCAGTCCATCCCAATTAAGCAATCGTATGAGCCTAAAGGCAGAATATTCAATTCAGCCTTAGTTCTCATTCCTTTCATGTCCACTGAACATGACTTAACCAATTCAGTGACCTTCCTCTTGGTCCCTGTGGCCAACTGCACTAACCAAGACTTCTCATGTTTGCTTCTCGTTAGATACAAACTTTCCACCACTCTAGGATCTACGTAACTATGGCTAGCCCCTGAATCAATTAAAATAACAAGTGGTCAGCTGTTGATCATACCTTCCACTTCAATCATGTGCAATTGAAATTCTGCTTGCTTGTTGTCCAGGGCTGCGTAGATCCTCGGCATTCTGCTGCCCATATCCTCCACTGTTTTATCTTGCTAAAAAGTATGGACAGTTCTTTCTTTGTCTTTTTTGTGGGGACAGTCTCTGTACCTATGATTCCCTTTACAACCCCAACACTCCATAGGTGACGGTCTTGGCACCTGCTCACTCCCTTCAACTTTCCTAGTCTCTCTAAAAGATGACTGTCCCCAAGAAATGTTTCTGAAAAAGGAAGGCTTGTTTCCCTTCTGCCTCTATTCCTTATTAAACTTCCTCTGATCATTCCAAACCTTTCGAAGGATAGGCCTTTCTCCTTGCTGTTCATACAAGAATTTCTCCTTTCTTATGGTCTCTTCCATAGTCTTAGGATCATCATATTGAATCTTGTCACTCATGGAAGGTGGTAGTCCACTCAGATATCTCTGAATCTTGACAGCCTCATCTTTGATGAATGGAACATTGCAAGATACCAGATATATAAAATATGCAGAACAAAAACGAAATGCTAGAAATAACAGAATAACAGTAAAATATCCAGCATAATCTTCACAATACACAGAAATGATTCACGAAATAGAAACAGAAATAGGACTTTGAATCAGATAGCAATGTTCACAGGCCTCTTCGAGGGGGAAACCTCCAATCGAGCAGCACTCTATTACAATAATATCCAAGCTAGGGTTCTCATACCCTCGACTCCTATTTATACTAAAAAGAAGCATCTAGAGGAAGATCCTTCTAGAAGCGGAAGCTTCTATTAGGTATTCTTACATCCGCCTTATTCTATTTTATTGAAAGGTATTATTAATATTGACCTTTATTACATCTGAATACATTGATCTACCTATGTGCGGGTTAGGACCTTAACATGTCCGCCCCCTTAAAAACATCCTTGTCCTCGAGGCTGGAGATGTGGAAACTGCTGCAGAATGGTAGCTGGTTCCCAAGTTGCATTTGCTGGAGTCATATCTTTCCACTGTACGAGCACTTCCTTGATGGTTCTCTGGCACAGGAGACACTCCCTCTGGTCCAAAACTGCTTCTAGTTGTAGCCAAATGGATCCTTCTTTAGCTAACTCTGGAAGGTTGGTTTGAAGTTGGCACCTAGTTCCAATCACCTTCTTCAAGCAGGAAACATGAAAAACAGGATGTAGCTTCGACTGACTGGGCAGAGCTAACTGATATGCG
>ML790024.1:0-11671 GCA_009831015.1 Picea engelmannii | reverse complement strand
ATGAACTCCAAAGTGGTCCCCTTATGGTGAAAGCCCTCACGGGAAGACACTTTGTGGAGTAAGAGAACCCATGCTTAATTGTGGAATAATGAGATGAAGGAAAGTGAATTTGTTAGGGAAAATATCCTATATGGATAGTTCTTATCATGTCATTTCCCGTGGTATGTGGAACGTCACATAATTCCTCACAGTTAGAGAGTTATGGCCATGAGAAGTTGGAGAGCCCAGGTTTGGGTAATGGACCCAAGTTTGTTTGATGGGTAACAATATGAGTTATGATATATTTTCAGATAATAATATTCTATATGGATAGTATATGTCATGCCATTTCTATTGCTATGTAGAACATCACAAAACTCCTCACGGTTTGAGAGTTATGGCCTTACGAAGTTGGAGGACCCTCATATGTCATCTAGAAGCCCTAAAATGTCAAAGTAGTCAAAGTGGTTTAAGAGATTTTAAAAGGTAAATAATGAAGTGATGAGTGTATTATAATTTAAAGTGAATACAAAATAAAATATTTCAATAATAAATTTAATGGATAAATTAGAAGTGGATCCAACCCTAAAATAAGGAAAGTGGGTCAAGTGACCTAGAAGGTGTTTTTAAGGAAGGTACTTTGAGAGTATAAATAAGAGGTAAGACTCTCTCATTTGAATCACACTTGAGCATATTGAATATCTATATGTGTCTGAGGTAACCAAGGATATCTAAACTGAAATTCTGAGTGAAGGTGAAGAAAAGAAGACCGAAATGCAAGGAATGATAAATTCTTTTGATGGTGCTTTCTAAGGTATGTTATTTACAAGTCATCTAACCATTTTTGCTATAATGTTTTTTCTATAATGATTCAGACCGTGAAATTTCTATGAAAGTGAGAAAACATATCCAAGTATCTATGGTAAAAAATTCATCTTGTGGGTCGTTGTATTTTGGGAGTTACACTACGTGGAAAATAGTGTTTGTGTCGAGTCTTGAAACTAGTCAAAATCAGGTGTTTCGAGTAAAAACGTCATAAATGATTCATAACAGATCCAAATTCAGTGAGACCAAATGTGTTGGTTAGGGTAAATTCTTTAGTATGCATTGCAATAGTTTTAGATCAATTCATCAAACATTTTGTGCGGGGCATGCTCTACAAGGTCGCTCTATAGAATAAGCCATAATTCAACAAGGTATGCCATTTTTTCTATAACTTCTTTTCTGAGAGGTTCCATGTAGTGGAACTTGAAGAAATTTCACAAAACATACTGAAGAACATTGTGTATCAGTTTCAGATCTTTATAAATTACAGGTTCAAAGTTATGATTACTTCAAGTTAGAGTTGTTGACTAATCCAAAACTAGACATGTAAGACTAAAGAAAAGTTTGATGAAAATGCTAGTCTCTTGTTTTTAACGTTAAAGAAGGTTTGAAGGAATGTGATCATATACACCAGGTCTATTACAAAGCTACAAATCATATTTGGATGATTAAATTGATGAGGGATTTTAGTTGTGGTACATGTTGAGTACATGGTTGAGACAAGTAGTTGATGAGTTGGCGCACATACATGATGTGTATAGCTGATAATGTTGGTACATATTGATGAGTCATAGTTGATGAGTAGTTGACACATGATTGGTACATACTTGGTGCATGGTTGATGCATTTTTTTATGGTACAGGTTGATTACATGTTGGTACATGGTTGATGCACTTGTTTATGGTACAGGTTGATTACAGGTTGAATTACAGGTTGCTGCATGGTTTATGCACTTGTTTATGGTACAGGTTGATTACAGGTTGGTACATGGTTGATGCACTTGTTTATGGTACATGTTGATTACAGGTTGAGGTACAGGTTGATGCATGGTTGATGCATGGTTGATGCATGGTTCAGATTTATTGGTACAAGTTTATAGCGGTATATCTCACAGTGATAGTGTTACAGTGGTTCCATCATTCTACTTCAACTTTAGGGTGGTAGGACGGGGCAAGGATAGGTGGTTGTAGCCACCTTCCGGTTGTAGCTGGAGAACATAGAGGTTGTAGCCTCCTTCTGGTTGTATCCAAAGAATTGGGGAGTTGGAGCTTCCCTAAGGTTGTAGACTCCTTCCAGCTGCAGCTGGAAAACAAAGGAAGTTGGTGCTTCCAATGAATGTAATTCTTCAAGACATATAAGAAAAAACATTCTGTGGTTTTCTCCCGATTTGGGTTTCCACGTAAAACACTGGTGTACTGTGTATGTGTATGATTGTTCATTTGTTCGTTGCTTATTTACTTTGCAGTTATTGGATGATAATGCGTCATTGATATAACACTTGGATTATATGGTTAAAAGTGGATTAAATTTCTCTATTACTGATTCACCCCCCTCTCAATAATCCAACACCTTGTTCCCAAAATTATTACATGAATAACATAATCCAATAAAAAATGTTCAATAGCTTGGTGTTGGATAGCTTTTGAAAGGTGTTGTTTTTCTGTAGCCTTCTTCTTCTTGATATATTTTTACTTTTGAATGATGCTGATTTTGAGATTTAAATCTTCTTGGAGGTGGAGTGTATCTGTAATCTTCCTTTTAAAGATTATTTTCTTCTTCTCTTTCATTAGATCCTCTGACTGTCTCTGCACAACTTCTTTTCTTTGTTTCCTAATCTGTCATTTTGGAGCTTGATATTGTTTCTCTCTATTTTTATCCTAGTCTAGACTTATCATGATGTGGCCTTTGATCGATAATAATATCATCCAAAAATTTAGAGTTTTTATGTATATTTTTATTCTGAAGGTTTTTTCTCAGTGTGACAATATCTACTTCCAAATTTCCAATGATCTTGTCTTTTTCTTCTTCTTCCAAATTTTCCTTCTTCTACTTGGATTTTTAATTTAGTGATCATATTATCTAATTATTTAGAGTTGGGATTTTGATTTCCCTGTTTTCTTTTGATTTCCTCTTGTAGTGCCTTGTTTATCTTCTTTTCCCTTTTTATAACTTCTATGGAACTCAACAATTCTTCTTTGTAATCAAATTGTGCTTCTTCATATTCTTCTTTGGTGCCTTCTTCATCGAATTCTTCTAATTCCATGAACAAAACCATTTATATATCACTATCGATGACTTCTTCTTCATCTCATGAGGAACTGTCTTCTTTGGTGCATAGGTTTTTCTTGAAAAATTTATTTTTGGTTGTTTTTCCTTTTTGTATTTGTTTTCTCTTAGAGTCATTTTCCTCATTTATTTTCTTTTTCTTATGGGGAAATTTATTAGAAAAATTACCAATACCATCACAGAAAAAAAACAAATCAATGGAATCTTACCTCTATGTTTGTCGATTCCCTTTTTTTATCTTTCTGACAAAGTTGGCTACTTCTTCATCATCTTCTGAGATATCACTGCATCTACTATTTGACTTTCCCTTTGCTTGTCCTTTCGCTTTTTCTTCTTAGATGCTTTGAATGTTGATTCCTTTGTAACCAAATTGTCTTTCTTTATTCTCATCTCGTAAGCTATGAGTGTCCCATGCAACTCATCCATGGTTAGTGTAGTTAGGTCCACTCTCTCATTTAGTATTGAAATGTTTGAATCAAATCTCATTGGTAGAGATCACAATACCTTTTTGACAACAACTTTTTCCTTTAAGTCATCTCTCAAAACTTTTGCATTGCTTACTACTTCATCAACTCGTAAGAAGTAGGATGCTATGTCTTCATATTCATTCATCTTCAGTTGTTCAAACTTTTCTATGAAAATATGAAGTTTGGCTTCCTTGACTTTCTCATATCCTTCATAAATGTTCTTTACTTTGTCCTAGATTTATTTCATTGAATCACAATGCATAACCTTGGTGTATATTGATTTAGTTAGACCATTCAGGAGTGCACTTGTAGCCCTTGAATTATTTTCTTCAGGTTTCTTTCCATATTTATCCTTTGGAGGACTGGTTGGTGCTTTGTATCCATCTATTACAGATCACCAGACATCAAATCCTAGTGCATGTATGTGTGTCTTCATTCTTCTTCTCGAGAAGGCATAATCTTCTCCATCAAACAATGGTATCCCAATACTAGAGTAATCCATGATATTCTTCCAGTTGTTAAACTTCTTTTTAGGACCTTCTCTAATACCAATTGTTGGATTACTAAGAGGGGGTGAATCATTAATATAGATTTTTAATCATTTTTAACCACGATATATAAGTGTTGTTAAATTTATGATAAATTTACCAATATCATTCAAAAAATCTATAATAAATAAACCATGAACAATGAGCAAGAATACACATACATAGTACACCAATATTTTTACATGAAACCCAATGTGGGAGAAAACCACAAAATTATTTTTCTTATTTGTATTTAAGAATTAGATTCATTGGAAGAACCAACTTCCTTTGTTTTCCAGTTGCAACTAGAAGGAGGCTCCAACCCCCTATATTTTAAGGCTACAACCCGAAGGAATCTCCAACTTCCTAATTCTCCGGCTTTAACCAGAAGGAGTCTACAACCACCTATGTTCTCTAGCTACAACCGGAAGGTGGCTACAACCACCTATCCTTTCCCCATCCAAACGCCCTGAAATATAAGTGTCAAATAGCCGATGAAAACACTGTCACACTGTCACTATGAAATATGCCAGTGTAAACCTGTACTAATCTGTGCCAACAACCTATAACCAACTCGTGCCAATAATTTGTAATCAACCTGTACTAATAACATGTAATCAACCTGTACCAATAACATGTACCAACATATACCAACAACATGTACCAAGAATCTCCTCAATATATCATATCTAATAACATAGATCTCATACTCAATATCACAAGAATATGAGTCAAACCATGTGCATCTATGTCTCTCTAGTCATGTGCCAAACATGTGCATACAATCATAATCATGTGTAATAAACCCTCACGTGGAATAGAAATCAAACCCTTACTTTTATGCAGCCTCAAACTAAACCAACAACTTCAACAACACTTCACAATGAAAATCCATCAACCATGTACCAAGAAATACAAGATATGCCTCAACAGTCAACCCAACAAGATGTACCAATGATAAATACTAGACATACTAGCACTACATTTCTATAGATTTGTCTCATACAATATGTGCCATACATAAGAGTGTTTCTCACTCAACGAACCAACCAACATATACTATATCCAAGTACAAGACTAACCATATCAAGAATGCCTCAAGCAATCACCATATCATAAGAAAATCTAAGCATCAAAACAAACATGTAACCATACCAGAACTTTTGTGGCTCACTTGAACCTGTAGAATGTTGACGTGGGAACTTGCTTTCAGACTCCAGGGACCTGAAACCAACATATACTCAAGTTTTCATGAGTTTTTTCACATGTATGGTACCTCCTCTTCTACATCCCGCGTATGTATTCCTCCACTGCATCCAACATACACCTCATAAACTAGGATTTTTCTCAAATTCTACAAATTCAAAACTTTCTCCGTCAACCCTCCTTTGCTACCTCAGACTTGAGTTACTTCAAATGTATCAATGAGTACCTGAAATAAACCTTTCACAAAATAATAGATATTCAATGTTCTCAATAGATATTAATAGGAGACCCTTGTTCTCTTATTTATACTCTTCAAGTAGCTTCCTCTAGGGGTTATCTTCCAAATGTTTTACCCAACTTCCTTCTCTTAGGGTTAACCCACTTCTAACTACTTTGTCCACTTACAACCACTTTATCCACAAATAGCAATCTCGCCACTTTTAGTTGAAACTAATTTATTTTTAATTATTTTTATTTTGCAACAACTTAACTCATGATTAACTCCTAGTTACAACCACTTTGACTAGTAAACTTCTTCTAGGAGCTTCTAGAATAAATTGACTTATTTGACTTTCTAGGGGCTTCTAGATAACTCATGAGGTTTCTCCAACTTCACTAAGCCATATCTCCTCAACAAGGAACGACTTGACATACCACATATCACCGAAAATGGGACGACATATACTATCCATCTAGAATAGTCTCACTTGAAAATTCACTTATCTCCATTACATTATTCCTCAACCAAACTTGGGTTCCTTAACCACATTACTCGGGCTACTGAAATTTTCTACCGGACTTGCTTCAAGGGTTGACATCAATGTAAACCAACCCAATTAATTAACAAAATACACATATGAAAAACCAATAAGTGAATATTTAAAATAATTTATGCCTTGGTGCTAAATTAAAAATCCATACAAGTTTATCACTTTTGTAACTAAAGATAAGTCGCTCTCTATGGTGTAATAAAAATATGATAAGGTTGGAAGCATTTTTCTCAGACCCAGAGCTTTACGTCTTAGCCTCGTGCCTATGAGGAGGAAACAAATCGAGATACCTGGTTACAGTTAGGTGGCACAAATGAAAAGGGTTCACGCTATGTAGGCGCATCAAACACAATGTAACCAATAACATATAAGTTAGATATCATTGTTGGTTCAGATAATAAACATAGTGAAACTTAAGTCCTGAGGACATAACCCTGTACCTTAGTATGCAATTTGTGTCAACAAAGTTTGACTAAAGCCATTCAATTCAAACCCTAGTCGAATCTTAATAATGTCACGGTTACCATGACATGAGTAATTACCAACCCTTTGGGTTCCTGGTTATATTAGACAGAGGCCGATTATTTTCCATGGTTGTCTTACCCTGCATAAATATCAGAACTGTAACAACTTGAATGGAACCATAAATATATATAAAATTTAAATATCTTCCCCTGGAATTTTATTACTCGTCTTTACTAGTAAGATTGTAGAATCAGTCACCGAAATGGGTTGATGTATAGTTGTGAGTTCGTAAGGATGGAGAACCTGTACATACCAGAGAGTCTGTCAGTTTGATGGGTTTTGTAAGCATAAGAATGTTTTAGACTGATAATTAAACCAACGACCATACAAATGAGACATTATTCAAAATGTTACCTTATATTATGGCGTTGAAACCATAGGAGTTATGTAACAAATATACACATAGATATTCAAAACACTATCACTGTAAGAGGAGCGTTAGCTCCAGAGTTTACCCTCCAAGCGATAGAATGAAGAGCGAAGTACACAAGTCTAATGATTAAGAAACGAGTACACTGTTACGTGGATATTCACAGTGAGAGTAATGGCGTCCTCAACATGTCAAGCAATACAACATAGTGTGAGTCACTCTGAGTTGAAAGTTGAATAAACTCGAAGGTTCATGTCTCAATCGTGTCAATGGTAGCTCGGATCCACTCTCATAACAAAGGTATCAAGTGAGATTTAGTTCGAGAGATTTAGAATTACTATGATGGTAACCTAAGGCCCAACCATATGTAGCCTATGAATATATATATTATTTGAGATTTAGTCTAATAATTTTATTTTTTAACCTTTGTTATTACAGATTCTACCATTGGATATTCCACAGTTTAAATGAATAATCTATATGGATATTAACCACTATTATGGGAAGAATAACGTTTTGAAAGTTAACACCAGTTTACAAGTAACCATAATGTATCCATCTCGAATAGAATACAAACTTTAGTAATAAGGGAGACAATCCATTACAAGTGTATTTGAAGGGATACTAAATCCTTTTGAAACTTCGACATGTCCCTGCAAAATCATAGAAACCAAATGTGAATGTAAAAACAAGTGTGATAAGTTACTACCAAACTAAATGTTTGGAAGTTATATGTGGATATGGAAGGTTGATACAATTCATGGTAAAATGGTGAAATTGACTCATGATAATGAACCTCTTCAACTTCCTTACCTTGTCATGTTTCACCATGACGATTAAATAATTGTATCTAACAAATCAATAATGAAAAGAGCATTAGTCAAATGATAAGAACAATTATACTTTTATGTATTTTCCAAATGAATAAAAAAAATGGTGTTCTAAGTGAGATTACAGATGGGCACTAAAATTCCCCCCACTTGGCCCACTATAGTTTCCTATATCTTAAATAATTAATCCAATTCCTCAAAATAAAATATTAGAAATTTTAGGGGCTATATATTGTTTATGGGCTATTTTTTTTCCAAAAAAAATATTTGTCAATTTCCATTTTTTCTAAAAATAATTTGCCCAAATTTTATAGAAAATATATAAAATCCTTAGAAATTTTAACATTTGTACAAAATATCATGAAACATTTTATAATTTGCATATTAAAAATTAGTAAGATTCACTAAAATTTCTACATTCTAAGATAAATTTTCAACCTTAAAATTATCCCTAAATCAAACCTAGAATATGATTTGCATTAAAAATATCACAAAATCCACTTGTTATTTGAAAATTTTGTCATATATCATAAACCATGGGTCCATTTAATTATTGATAAGTACACATTCGATGAAAATAATTTTTATTGAAAATTTTGTCATAAATCATAAACCATAAACCATGCGTCCGTTTAATTATTGATAGGTGCACATTCGATGAAAATAATTTTTTTTTCTAGCCAAAAGTTAGTTGTTCACTAGTTTTAGGATTAATAAACATATGCCCAAGATTATGTTTTTTTCAAATATTTCACTTGTTTATAATTTAAACGAATTTTTTTAATGCTCATAAATATGGCTTTATAATTGGTCATATTAGTCAAGTGTCATTCGACACACTCAATTGATGTTATAATTCACTATATTGATGAAGAAAGGAAAAAATCATGGTTTCTCCCTTCCTTATGGACTAAAAAATTAGATATCTAAGATTGATTATGTAATTTTCAATTTCTAAAATTATAATGATCCTATTTGATTAGACTTGTTATTTCCCTCAATTTTATTATTTCATGGAATTCCCCATGTATGAATGACTTGAGTTTTATGGATGAACACACTTGGACTAGATTTATTCTTTTGAATCTCTTTTGACTCATATAATCTTCTATTAATTTATAATATCATGATTATGTATGAATCATGAACATGTTAAGAATCACATGGTATTGTTGAATACTATGATGGGTGTGTTGAATACTATGATGGGTGAAAAATAAATCTTATGAATTGATGAATTGATGATATGTTAAGTATATCTGTGATCGGTACTATTGAGTTGATCTATTTCTACAAACTTACTAATGATTTGTCAAGTATGGTAGGAAAGAAACATATGCATATCGACTCTATAATGAGTTGAGTTATATGAATCTAAGATGAGGTTACGAGACTATATCTCGATTTGAATATGATGTTGTAAATATGTTAATTGGATTTGTAATTTCTTTGATAAGTGATATTTGATATGTGTCTTTAGATGTGTGTAGTGATAGGATGAAATTTTTTCAATTAATATTACACATGGGAAAAGGTTGTATGGAGGGTGTGTAACATCTGTATGATTATAAGTGTAGGAGTAGTGTCCCCATTTCCTACCTACTAGAAAATCCCTTTGCCTACCAAGTTGGATATGATACTTCACCCATGAGACTACATGTTTCCATGAGGGTAGGTCGTAGGTGGTCACTCATGAGGTATAATTGAGGGGTGCACAATAAGAATATTTTTTCGTTATTCCCCAATGACGATGAGTGTCTCACCATGAGTAAACATAATGGAGTTAATAGAGGTATCATCATGTTACATTGGTTTTTCCCCACCATGAAATGTATGTGTGTACCTAGAGGGGTATAGTGATCATGTCCTCACCCTTGGTACCGATTATATCGGTATTAATACTAGTGTTTATTAGTATGAATTCACTATTGTGAGAGAAAGTATGCTTTATGTGAATATAATTTAGAATGATATTTTAAAGAGTATAAGTGCATTCACAAAATTATTATTCATATAGACACAATGACACTCATTTAATTATAAGGGATATTTATGTCTAAATTAGGTTGATTTTGTTATATAAGTTTGAAATAGAAACTAAATATTAAGAGATATCCATTAATGTAAATCATTCATCTCCTATTTTAGAGGTTTTATTTATTTAAAAGGGAACTATCATGTAAATGCACCAAAAAGAGTTGGAAAGGATAAAAGGGAACATAAAAGAGTAAAAATAGGAAAGGAAGTTGGGGTTGGGTGAATAATGAATTTAAGTTAATTAGATATTAGAATTATGCATAGAAGAGACATGTGGTTAGGTAAATAATAAGCATATTAGTGAATTAATAATTAGAAATTTTGAATTAGAAGGCATGTGGCATTTTGCACAAGTAATATAAGAAGAGAGCAGGGTTGGCCATGAATGGAACCTTTTGCTACCTAATATTGGATGGTTTATATAATGTTGAAACTTTTTATGGTGAAATGGTGGAGAGTTTGGTGTGAAAATATTAATAGAAGGTTTTGTTTTGGAGTGGGGACACCATATCTCTTTGGTGGTTACACAATATGTTGGTGAAGTGGGTGGGTTCTTTGCTAGCTTGTACACACCTCCATACAATCCTTGTACCATAGAAACAATCCTTGTACCATAGTGGTTCTAGGGGAAGAAGAGCAATCTTACAATACAGTAGAGAGGTCAAATGATAATCTTTCATAGAATTAGAAAAGTAGAATTTGGACTCGGAGTTTGGAGCACTCTTAAGGAGCAATCTTGGAGGTAAACACGAGAAATGACATCTAATAAACATAAGTTAATTTGAAAAAAAATTGTATTTTAGTTTCCATGTTGTTCATAAAATTCTTTTTGGGATTTTCTTTCACCATGTTTAATAGATTAAGTCTCCTTCTTAAGGTTTAATACACTTGTTTTATTTTTTAAAACATATACATTTATATACATAAACATGGTTTTATTCTTTTCATAAAATCTATAATAATAATAATAATAACAATTTATTTTTAAGTTTACTATACCAAATTGGTCTATTAAACCTCCTCCCCCAACTATTTGACTAGTAAAATCTACAAAAGTATACATACTCTATCCCCATATATATTTTCATTTTAACTTATAAACACACCTATTACAATCTGAATAAACTGTAAAAAATATCTAAGTTTTTTTACTTCAATCACATTAAAATAAGTCTTAGAATTAAAAAAAAAAGGAAGAAGATTAAGACATAACATGACAAAAGCACAGAAACAGTGTTTTGTCCATCTTAACAGATGACATTACTGGTTCGTCAACTCAGAAGGAACAATGTGGCGTCCCACTTGCAAGTAGTTTCAGACTTTTAGAACGTGACTCCAGATTCTAATCCCGTCAGGTATCGAAGAAGATAACATGAAGCACGTTATGGAATAAATCAAGCTTTGTTTCTCTCTGCCGATTTCTCCTCATTTGAATGGGAAACAGGTATACGGAGACCTACACAGAAGAGCGGACCCCAAACCACCATGGCTCGCACGCTGTAGTGTCTCTTCTACCAAAGGCCTTTCCTCAAAATGTTTACTATTATGATGCTGCTATTGCTCAGCTTTACGCGCAGACATTACGTGACTGATATCCACCTCAATCAGTCACGTAATTGTTTTCGCCAGTCCATCCCACTGTGTAAAAAATACTCAGAGCTCGCCCCCTCCACAAGTCTAGTGAAATAAAAAAATCCTACAATGTCCGGCTTGCTTGCTGTCAAGTCTATCGTTTACAGTGATGTTTCTTGTATTGTTTGTCATTGGATAAACATTGGAGAAAAAACTTTGGACACTCTTGGCAGACGGTATGTAGTACAAATATGATTATTGATTACACTGTTGGTAG
>ML790023.1:236437-247290 GCA_009831015.1 Picea engelmannii | reverse complement strand
CAGTGCTCGAGTATTATAATTTATTTCATATGCAAAACCTTTTAAATATAAAACAGCAGAGATCTGTTTGCAAACCCTCTAAATATGAAACAACAGTAATGCAAAGACTCTTCCAAACCTTAACAGTGATCTGATCTAAATCGAAATCCATACCTGCAAATGTCTCGCTCCTCCTCGTCTTTGGATGATGCCAAACTCAAGTTTTCGCCTTTGCTCTCCAAACCCCACAGTCAACTTGCAAAATGGCTAAAAAAAAGGTTAAAATCGACTTTATTTTCGGCCTTTTCCGCGCCCCGAAGACATTTTCAATCGTCTCGCGATATTATCGCGATATTATCGTTTATCTCGCGATATTTTGAAAATATCGTAGTTCGCGCGACATTTTGGCCGATATTATCGCCAAAGTGATTTTTGCCGATAATATCGTAGTTCTCGCGATATTATCGCGATGTTGGTAACTTATATACTATATACTCCAGCTTTGGAGGGATTGAGTGAAAAAACTCATAAATTATAAATTGTCTGAACGACAAAATATAATAAATAAGTAAAAAAAACACTCCAGAGTACAACTCATGCTTAGGACTAAGGTGGCTAAGACCTTTTACAAGTTCATCATGCAACATCTCTTATTACAATTTTTTATGGAAATGGGAAAAAGTTGGTCTTTATTGACTGGCTGAACTTTTGAACTTTGAATTTTGAACAACAATGTTCAATCTTTGGCGGCTCGCTGAAAGTCCATCCTAGTGCAACTTTGATGGATAACACTTACCGCTTTCCATCTTTCTCCCGCTCATCCATCCCATTACACTGGTCTGGGCGTTGGGTTGGCCAAATATTTAAGGGTTGTACCTTACCTTATGGGAAGAAGGGGCTAAAGGCCCAGAGGGTAAAAGCAACTGGCAAAAGATAGAGGCCAAAGAATGAAACCTTGAGATGCTTCGCCCAGGGATCCTTGAGAAAGCAGTAAAAGGCTTCTCAGCAAGAAACATAGGGACCTATAAAAAATGATAAAACAAGACCTAGTTAGAGGATAGGGGGTCTCATCATGAGCCAACCCATTAGGTCCATGGGCATGTAGCGGTATAACACTACTAACAGCTAGTCACCACACTAGGGTAGTGGCTCTTGGTGGCATAGCCAAGAGAAAGGGGGTCTCATCACGAGCCAACCTTCTCATTTCTGTGAAATGCTTGTGGGTAACATTGCCACCACTGGTCACCACGCCAGGGCAATGTCTCTTAACTAGCTTCTTGAAGAAAAAACTATAAAAATAAAGATAAAAGGCATGAAAGGGCTTGGAAACATTTGCATCCATGACAGGTGCAGCTCGCCCTCTACAGAGGCACCCACATGTAAGCCATGCATTTCCCTGCTATCACGACACCCCTTGCCCAGGCATCCCTTATCCACTTCATCCACTCACATGACTTGGATGTGATTTCTCCCAGAAACACCCCACATCCAGTGAGCATTAGCCCAATAGGACGCCCTGTCACTTCCTCCAAACTTGGCTTGTAGATTAGTATAATTTCTTTGAGCACTTGTCTGGGTAAAAGGGGTTTTATGCACATGTTTACTAAAATTGATGATTAGATGTGATTGACATTGCTATGATCCCTGTGACTTATGAGCCCATGGAGGGTGTATTTGTTGATGTTTCAAGACCATACCCGATGGCAGGTACCCAGATGGATAGGTAGACATGGGAAGATGATCAGTTCGGACCTCCATGGGGATGAAAGCCCACTGGATGGATGCTAAGACCCCAGGAGGGAGCAGAGACAGGTCATAGGTTTTGCACCGGAGAGGAGGAGGAATTTCCATTAGAGGCAGCTTGGCAAAGCCTTACCCAGGGGGGTTGCGCCTTTTCCACCAGGACATTGGCCTTGGATGGCCCATGATGTCACCCGGGACACTTTATGACGTCATCCAATGCTATGGAGGTTTTGTGAGGCAGTTATGTGCCAAGTGGCACATGTGGCATGTTCCCGAGGCCCAAGAAGGCCAAATGTTTTTCCCCAGGAGGCCAACGTTGCCCTAAGAGGGCCTAATGTCACCCTAGAAGGGCATGACATCTTCATCTTTGCTTGATTTAGGGTTTGATTTTGACATTTAATGTAAAAACAATATTATTATGTATTTTTGGCCTTGTCGACCTTCTGTGACCTAAAAAATAAATTAAGGTCATTGATATGGTATAAGTAAGAGAGCTAAAACTCTCTTTTTCTCATCATCTTTCACTCACACTTGTGTGAGGTATGAAATTTGCGGCCCTCATTAGGGTTTTGGCTGAAATTGTGGTGCACTTGTTGAAGGAGGCTTCTCTTTGGTGATTTTTGGCATTTTCTTGGTGGAAGGTTTATAACTAGGGTTTGGCTTGATGAATATATGGTGAATGTAAGTGAATTTCTGCAATCCTTCCATTACTTGAATGGTTATAGTGTTTTACTTGAATTTTGTTAATGAAATTGCTGGAATAAACCCTAGGAAATAAGCACATGTTGGTGTTCTTATTTTAATTCCCTACTAGATTTATGCCAAGGAGCCATTTTTTCTGTTGGAGACATTGCTAGGGCCTTGCAACACCCTATCTCTTATTCTTCATCCAAGCCGATTTTACTTTGTCATTGAGCTAAAGAAGGAGGAAAACGTGCTAAGGCCTAGGGTTGCTTACACCTTAGTAAGCCGTTTTCCCCTAGGGTTTGATGGTTGAAGCCTTGGCTTACCAACACTTCACAATCAAATTCCTCTTGTCTTTAGCCCTGCTATTATCATATTGTCCCTTCAATTCTTGCAACCATTTTTGACTCCATTTGCCCTATGAATGCACTAATCTTAGATTGCTTGCTTGAGTGATTTGATCACAACCTCCAAAATCTTTGAACAACTACTGATACATTCTAACCCTAACCTACTAACCTCATTGTTGTTACTATCCATTGGAATTATAGTTATACTTTGCAATTTCTTGTTTAAAATAAACAACTCCCCTTAGCTCCCAGTGCGGTTCCTGACCCTTCCAGTTGCGAGCTAGTCTCGATTTGCTGGGAGTAAGTTTCATACACGCTGGGCTGGTTAGTGGTGATAGAATAATTAGGGAAATCTCAATAGTTGCTACTTTAATGCGCGGGAAAACGCCTAAAGGGAGTGTGTGAAGTAAGGCGGGCCTTCTGGGGACTTGGCTTCCCACCCGTTTTGGACATCCGACACCTTTAGTGAAGTTACTGGTGAGGTCCCTGGGGCTTTGGTAAGTTCTCTGCAAGTTTCCAAACAAAGAAGTAGCCTCTAAAGAGGCCACACAACCTTTCATTAATCTACCATTAATTTACCTTAATAAAATACGTGATCTACATTGCCCACGATACCTTTAAGGGACTGGTCTCATTTACACATTTTGCAAAGCCATATGCTTCACACTCTTTTTCAGTCATTTACTTGGAAGCAAATTTGAATTTACTTGCATCTAACAATTGTGTCTTAAGTATCCTTTTTATGCAAGTGGGTGTTTGATATATTTCGTGGTGAATAATTGATCTGTGTATACTTTTGCTTTATGTTGGTTAATGAAAGAATAAAATCCTAGATTCATTTCTTGTACTTAGATTAGTTCAAGCCTTAGTATATTTGTTAAGGACTACCCCCTTTGGCTTCACTAAGAGTTGGCCTAGACGGAGGAGTTGAGGATTAGGTGACAACACCTTAACTCTCACTTGCCCCCAAGGACACACCGAGTGGATTGAAGATTTCTTCCACGTCTCCTAGGTGTGTATAAGGCAGCAACACACGTTAAAAAAATAAAAGGCTCAACTTTATAAAATCACTTTATAAAAATAAAGTCACTAGGGAGAAATGTTCTCGGTCACTTCCGCATGCTGGGTGCTGCCAATGCAGAAGTACCTCCGAGCTATCAAATCTAACATAGTTCATCAGTAGTTGAAGTAAGTCCCTTTCATCAATATAATTTTTCCCTCTTTTTCAGCACCTCCAGTTGAGATGGGTTCAAGTTTCAACCACTCACTTTTCTTGGTTGCAAATTACAAGTTTAGAAGAATTATTGACAATTCTCATAATTAAGCCAACTTAAGATATGTTCAATGCGATCAATAGGCCTTTGGTGCTTGCATTCAGTTTGCTTCGCGCTAATGCAGTTTCCAAATCAACAATTATCCACTCCTCCCACTCAATTTTGATCAATGGATTGCAATTTTTTGATCAACAATTCTTCATTGCTCGTGACCACCTTGTTCAATGTTGATGTAGTTACCCTTTTCGAAGGATTATCTTACAGTTATAATTTTTAAGTAGTCAGCTCAAGATTCACTTACGACCATCGACAATTCCACTTTGTAGTTGGAGGGTTCATAACCCCATTCACACACAAAGTGCATAATTGTGTTGAGAGGCACTCTACAGGCCAGTATGCGGGAGAAGTTGTCATGTGGGTGATGTTACATTTCAAAGATTTCAAAAATTCAAAAATTTAAAGTCGGCTCAACTAAAAGCTCAATTAAAAAAGTCACACACTCTTATATATATCATATTTACTATTACTTTAGTAAATTCACTATTACTTTAACATTTACTATTACTATTACTATTACTATTTACTATTACTATTACTTTAACATTTACTATTACTATTACTATTACTATTTACTATTACTATTACTTCTATTACTTTAATATATTTACTATTACTTTAGTATTTACTGAATTAAAAAAGTCACACGCTATTATATATATCATATTTAAACTATTAGTTTAGTATATTACTATTACTTTAGTAAATTTACTATTACTACTAGCATAGATCCATCTTAACCCTAGATCTATCAAGCCCCTAGAGGGATCAAATCTATCGAGGTACAAATCTTTAACCTTTAACCTTTTTTCAAGTTTTGCACTGTAAAAAAGCTTTTTGCCTCTAAAGATTTGATCCCTCTCGATGCTTGATAGATCCGGGGTTAAGATGGATCTATGTTGGTTTAAGGAGATACACACAATGCACAACAATACATATATTTAATAAATGAAGGATGATTGATACAATTACAATGATGCATAAATAAACATGAAGGGTGATAAGTCATGCCTTTTGGTAAAAGGGTCAATTAATCACATTTACAATGATTAATAATAATTATAATGTTATAGCTTATTGACTTAAGGACATTATGACTGTTGCATGGTCAATACTATAAGTTTGGTATATTACAAGTACCCACCTGCCCTAAAATGCTTTAACCTCAAAGCATGGGCAGTGAATATTACATTTGATAGAAATGATTCATCTTTTGGTAACTTTTGCCTATTTGATAAGGTTGAGGACAAGATGCAATATAATTTTTGAAGCTTTGAACAATATTGTCGCATTGAAAAAGGATCAATCCATCATAGGTGGATTCTTTTTGGATCTCTCTCTTGAGAAGATTCTGTATTTGAGCTTTGTTTTTGACTCTGACTTGTATTGAACTTCAAATTCTTTGATATGTAGGTAGATTGTCAACTGGTTGGGTAATTGTGGATTTTGGCACCTTGATTCTTGCATGTGATGACTTCTATGGTTAGGGCGATGATATGATAACTTTATAACTTGATTCCTAACTTGGATTTATTATTATCCTGATTTACTTAGGTATTATGTCTTCATCATAAAGTTGTGCGGTCATGTCGGTTGTTGGTATTTCAATATTTACTGGTGTGTCAATACCCTTGGTTTGAGATATGATTTCATTAGTGGCAACTATTGGATCTTCAAAGAAAACTAGAATTGTAGATTTCACGTTGTTGATCGATGGCATACTTGCATTTTCAATGATAGCTAACATTTCATTAGTAGTGACACTTTAGTTTTCCATTTCGATTGATTTTGTGAGGGTTACCCTATGTATAGTTTGTACCTTGATTTCAAACACTTGTTGATTCAACTATGTCAGTTGATGTCTCTTTGTTAATTTTTGGTATTGAAATATCCCTATTTTAATTTCTTAACTGTATTAAGAAAGATTTGAATTTTATATGAGCGATTTCTCTGTCCTTATTTGACAAGACTTCGCCAAATATTTTCTTGAAATCTTGTTTCTTTTTTTGAGATTCCTGATCATTGTGTTGACATTTTGACACCTTATCTTTTAAGTGATCAACTTCATCATTGAGATACTTATTTTTTTGTAGTTCACAGTTTCATGGCATTGCTTGAATTTTTTTCTACGAATTCTTGTATTCTTTTTCTAATCTTTCACATTTTTCTCTAGAATAGTTGCAGAGAATTTCCGAATTTAATGCCATAGTTGCTATGGCTTCTCTTCAATGGTACCTTTGATGACTTTGAGGTTAAGTGGAAGCATGAAGTGTGAGGGTCCCACTAGTAGATGATATATTTTCTATGTCCATGCTCCTTGCTAATTTTATATTATACCCCTTTTTTCCAAATCACTTGGGCTTAGAATTTATAATTTAACTTTACAAGTGAAGTTTTAACCTTTATACCCTTTGTAATTCTCTCCTCCTCTAGTATATCCTTTTGTTCTACTAAGATAGGTATGTCTTTAATAAATATTACTTCATTCCTTTCTTAATTATTCTTTAATGAAGTTGTAGCGAATGAATTGATTCATGCTACAACATGTAGATGAGGGGTTTGGAAGACCACCCTACTTACACACACTACTAAAAAGGGGAAAAGAGAGAGTGGAGTTACTACTTGGTTTTAGGGAAAAATTGAGAAACCTTGGGGTGAGAAAAGAGATGATCGAAAAGAAAGGGAAAGCCACAAGGTTAATTAAGGCTTTAGATCTTGATCATGTTAACCTATGGTTGTGGATTACTAAGGTACTTCTCTTAGGATTTAGAGTAGGTTTGTTATGAAGCAAATACTGAAGATATCACAATATATCAGAGTAGACATCATGTACACAAATGCGAGCGTGGAGCATAACTCCAATATATAAATAAAAGAGCTGAGATACACAATAACTCCTTAAAGAATAGGAGAACCTCTTCCAAATACCCCAATACATTCATACATCCAAATCCATGTCTCAATAATGACTACATGATCTCTATATATACCTATTCACAAATTGCACATGTGGCCCCTTTAATAGGCCAACCATTATTACATATACGTTTACCCGATTTCTTATATGTTTACCCCATGTATGTGCCTCTTGGGCTCATATCATATACATTTAGCTCCATATATTTCCCACTTGGGGTCATATCATAGTACCCTCCTTGAAAAAGTTTTGTCCTCAAAGCTTTGTAATTAAAGGCTTTATCCTCAAAGCTTTTCAGCTTGCTGGACACTCAGATCTGCACTAGACCTGTTTGTGGGTCACTCAGATCTGCTAGATCTACCTGCTGAACACTCAGATCTGCATTAGATTTGTCTGCTAGTCACTCAGATCTGTTAGATCTATTTGTTGGTTACTCAGATTTGCACTAGACTGAACAATTGTACTACACTGTTCGATCTGGTCTGAGCTTGGCTCCTCTCTGGTGCGTTGAATCTGCTCAAATAATTTCTCTCTGAGATCTTGAGTCTTCTTGGTGTACAAAAGTGTCTTTACCCTCTACCTTGACTTGCCTTTATACTTTAGATGAAACCCTAATTTACCAAAAACCTAATCTCACTTTGAGATCTACGATTGAGATTAGTCTAAATCACCATGCATTAAAAATGCACTTTATTAGACTCAACAACTAATTAAAAGACTTTCACTTAATAAATAAAGTCAATTACAAAATAGATTTGACTTGGACGACTTCACACACGTTTGAGACAAAACTTGTGCGGAAGTTCTTGTCTGAGTTACAAACATAAGACTCCCTCTTAGTGAGGAAGGAATTCTGTACCAATCCAAGTTTGTCTTTGAATGCTTCAAACTTCCCTTTTGCTAAGGGCTTGGTTAGAATATTTGCAACCTGCTGATGTGTGGGCAAATACTGGAGATTCACTACTCCTTTCAGAATCCTGTCTTGAATGAAGTGATACATGATCTCTATGTGCTTGGACTTGTCATGAAATAATAGATTCTCAAAGAGTTTGATACAACTATGATTATCGCAGTAGATCACCGTGGGATCCAACTCGTTACCAAATAAGTTTGCAAGTAGCTTGCGAAGCCAAATGGCCTCACAAATCGCTGTAGTAGCAACCATATACTTTGCCTTTGCTGAGCTAAGTGCCACGAAAATCTGCTTCCTGTTGAACCAAGATATCATTGCTGATCCAAAACTAAAACAACTCCATGAGGTGCACTTTCTGTTTGCTGCACTGCCTGCCCAATCTGAGTCTATATACCCCTGCAACTTCACCTCACCATCTCCAAGATATCTCAGCCCATGCTCCACTGGGCCTCTCAAGTATCTGAGCACATGTTTTGCTGCTACCAAATGCTCCTGCCTCAACTCCACCATGAACTGGCTCAAGGTGTTCACTACAAACATATTTGTAGCCTAGTGTTGACCAGATACATCAAGGAACCTATCAGCTGCCTGTACAACATGGGATCCACCATATCTGAATCTAAAGTAGCGACATTCTTTAGGTTAGTGATCATAGGCATGGCCATGGGTTTGTAGTCCTCCATTCAGAATCTCTTCAAGATCTCTACTGCATACTTATCTTGTCCACGTAAAATCTCCCTTGGTCTCTGCCAAACCTCCAACTTGTTAACCCCTGGATTTTCACCCTTGAAAATCCCGAGGGTTAAGAGCTAGCATAGTCTATTTTGGCTGGCATTCAGAGATTTACCCAGATTGAGCATTTGTGTAAGCGGGACGTTGGTTCCCATCAGAGACAAGTACGTGACTGATTTATGGTGGTTTTTGCTTCAAAGATAGAGCTAGCACAGTTTCACATGGATTGGAGAGAGATTGCTATTTTTAGCAGGTGCCCTACTTTTTAGGAGACATGGTAGTAGACTCATATGACAATTTTGAGCATACATTATTGGTCCTTGCATGATTTTGAGCCTAATGACACTTTTTTCGGGGATCATGCAGGTACTTTCTATTTTTAGCAAGTTGACCTCCAAGCCTCAGATCAAGATTTTGAACATGCAATATTGATCCTTGAGACATTTTGAGTCTATTGGGCCTTTTTTGGGATGACTTGTCAGTATTTCTAGTTTAGTAGGTGGAGCACCAGGGCTCACATGTCAATTTTGATCGCATATTTGGAATCATCACGTAAAATCGAATCCGATGAGTATGATATCATTGACATGCGGCGAGATTATATTTTTAGAGATTTGACATTTGGCGGTGGTCTCCTAGTCATACTGGACATATTTAGTGTTTTACTTTTTTTTAGGACCAAACTCCTATTTTTAGCAGTTACTATTTATAGCAAGGGTGGTTTCCTTCCAAGGTGACAAGTGGTAGGGTCAAATTCTGACAAATGGCAGTATGTCAGTGTGACATGTGGTACCTGGATGGCTTAATTAATAAAGGGGGCACACTTCCAAGGATTAAAGTAATGAATTAAGTGAGGGGGACGTGTGGATGAGGTGGCACATGACTCATAGGCATGATTGGGATAATTGAGGCCTAACTTACCTTTCTTCATTTCACTCTCCATATATTTCACTTTCCATGCATTAAATTCTTTTATTCTTCACATATGCACCATATTTCTTCCTTCTACTTATACTCCATTTTATCCATGCGTATTTCCCTTTATTCTGCCCATGCACACTATAATTTACCATGCGCATCTTTCTTCATGTTTTATCCTCATGCGTCTTTTTCTTTCCCTCAAACCCTCACATGTGTGGTGTTAACTCCCCCTTCTCCCATTCTTTACCCTCTCTCATATTTTCTCCCTCGTGCGCATGCTTACCTCACTCACACTCACTTATTATTACACTTATGTGTAATGTCCCCCACCTCTTGATAAAGAGGTTGTGTGAGACTTAGTAGTCTAGTTGTCCCCACCAGACTATTGTCTCATGCATAATGGGGACCAAGACTCCCCAAAGCACTTACCTAAGCACAATGTTATAATTTTAAGTTGACTTTGTGAGAAAAGGTAAAATGAAGAAAAGAAAAAGAACATGTGTGGAAAAGCTAGGAGTTAACCCCAGGAGATGGTTAACTAACTCAACAGAGAATTAGATCGGGGTATAAAAGAAAAGGAGGGCGCATCTCTCAGGCATTTTGGATTATTATTACTTTTGCATTTGGGATCTTGAGCACAAAGATGTTTTTAGGGTTTTGAGATTACAAACCCTAGAGATCAACTCGGTGGTGAAATATCCCACCTATATTGATCCAAGCTTGGTCCCGGGGGTGCAATATGTTAATGTTTAAGCCATTATTATAGTTCTTTGCATTTCAATAGATAACAATAGCATAATACAAGATCACTGAGAAATACACAATCACAAGAGACACAACATTTATCCTGGGAAACCCTCTAGGGGAAGAAAACCCATCAAAACTTCCTTATTATAGATAGCCAATACAATGCCAAGAGATAACTCAAACTAAAACATAAGTCCCTCTCCCAAAGATGCGTCACTCTCTCTCCTTCTTCTGCAATTCCAAAACTCGTCTCTCAAAATGAGCAAGTGAGTTGTTTTTAAGTGAGGCGCTAGCCTCCATATTTATATTAGACTGGCACATGTGAAGTGTCTCTTCACTGGCAGGGTCGACTTCTCCAACTGGGTGGTTATAACCACCTTTATTATAATTCAACGCCCCTTTAATATTTTCTGGGGCCGACTTCTTATTCTGCCTATTACAATTATCTTTTGACCAATCTGCAAAAGGGGATTTGGTCCTTTATAATAACCGACATGATCAATCCGCAATGGGGATTGATCCAATGAATAATATAT
>ML790023.1:194289-225592 GCA_009831015.1 Picea engelmannii | reverse complement strand
TCCACCAAATTCATGATCGTTCTAGGTTAGTTGTGATGAAACTCATTTTCATTCCCGCTCATACGACATATGCACTATGGTATGGTATAGTATGGTTCAGTTTGCTTCACTTGACATTCCATGTATCAATACTTGTTTGGACATGTAAAATTGTAAACTGGTAAACACCTAATGATTGTCTATTAGCATTTCATAACATTGTATTGTTTTATTGCCTTGGGGAACATGTTTTTTGTTAGAAGTGTGTCATTTCTTGGGTAACTTGTACCATTGCATGTCTAGGCTAGATAGTGTTATCCATATCCCAACCATGTTAACCATTTTCCACCTCCCCAATATCATTCATTCCATCCACATACAAAATGTCATCTTAGTCGTATGATTTCTCTATAAAAAAAAAGGTCAAATTTAAAGCCTGAATCAATAATGACACTAAGGCTAAGAGGTGAAGAGTTAAAGTTAAAAAGCCAAATATTAAGCTTGAACAATGCCTTTTGCTACGAGGCCAATGCCCTTAGTCCCTTGTTCACTTATGAATATATAAACAAAAGGGACTTGTTCGATAAAATGAACATTTAAAGAAAAAGGCCTAAATGGGTAGTAAGAAACAATGTTGAGTGTTACCCTCTCAAGGGTAGCACCCTTTGGATTCACTTACAATGGTATCATGTACATGCCTGCAAGATCTATCATGCATCTTTGATAAGTTCCAAGCTCATTCCTTTCTATTATCCAATTGAGACTTGATGTCAGATTGATGAACCGTGATGTGCTTATTTCAGATGCTCTAATACTCCTTGATTGTCCAAGTTATTCCATAGATAACACATTTATAATATTTACTTAAACATGATGATATAACCCCCTGACATGCCATGAAGTTGTGGTTACCTTGTGACGATTGATTATGTTGTCATAACATACAAAGTTTTCTCACTTGCATCACATTACCACGGGGATCATATTTTTGGTTAGAAATGTGCCCTTTTCTAAGATGGTTCATAGTACTAGGTGTTTAGACTGAATAGTGAAAACCATATCCCAACCATACTAAGCATTTTCCATCTCCCGAAGTATCATTAATTTCCACCCACATTGAAAAAATAATTGCATCTCGTCTTTTATGACCACTCAAAGGTCAAAAGGAAAATTCGAAATATAAAACCTAAACAAAATAAAGTCACAAAGACTAATAGGTGAAGAGCAAAGTCAAAGAAATAAATTAGAAACTACTTCATTATGGTCCTCCCCTTACAAAGTCCTAAGAGAAAAATGCCCATCTAAAGCAAGAAAAAAAGGATTTATAAAAAATAATGATTAATTAAAAGAAAAGAAAGGGAAAGTGTGTGCAAACTGTTGTAAAGCTCCCTCTAGAAGGCTACCATAAAAATTGCCTAGCTAAAATAAAGCTAGATGCCATAAAAAAGTAAAAAAATGACCTATGCATGTCTAGGACTTAGATGGTCATCACATGTATCAATTCCCCTCCCCTTTTCATCATTAATTTCATCAATAGCCTATCTTCTACCTAAAAAACTTAGGAAATATGGGTTTTCTTTAGAAATGAGTTTATTTAAAACAATTAATAATGTTTTCCTAGTTTAGGCTTAAAAAAGTGTTGAATTAATTTAGTTGTTATGCTTACTAGGAAATTGTCACTTGGGAATTACAAATTAATGATTTTTTAGGAGGTTAAACCCATCATCTTAGGTGGATATTACACATTGGAGTATTTTTTGACACATGGAAGTGCCTATTGGATTAATCTAGTGGTCTAGGTTTTGCAGCATTAATTATCAATCCGTGTAGGTAGGCTTATGAGACAAAGACACAATATGTGTATAGTTGACTTTGAAGTTTTTCTACAAAATCCCTATTGAATTTGCCAGACTCAAACAGATGGTGAAAATTCTTCAATCCATTAGTTCAGATTTAACTGTCAGAGGGTAAAGGCTCGGACTGCAAGTCAATCAATACTCTTACAAGTGTGTTTCTTGCAGAGCTTACTTCGTTTAGTTAACTGAGCTGATGATTACAGAAATTGTTGTTATTTATAAGTTGGCAACAATTGAATCAAATTCAAACACTAAAAACTAAATCAAACTCTAACCACTGTTACAAATTAAGTACTTTGGGCACTGTTTCATATAATTGTTTGTATCGCTGAGAAGACAAAAATTTATTTAATTGAGATTGAACGCTTTGCATTTGTAAAACTAGAACAACTCATACCATATACCCAAAGATCTGTAACAATACAATAAAAGAGATAAAAACATAGCTATGATTTGTAACAATACTATGATAATAAAAACATAGCTATGATTTGTAACAATACTATGATGATAAAAACTGAGCTATGAATCTACAATAATATAAGCTTGCTCGCAGAAAGTTAACGTTCACTATGTAATTACATAAAACACATTAAACACCTCCTTTATGAAAGAAACAAGAATGCATTGCAAACGTAACTACCACTGAAGGAAGATTAATGTTGCAAGAACCACAACACATACCAGTGGGGTGTGTCGCTTGAAGAAAATTAGAACACAAAGATGCTTACACAAAAATCCTCAAATCTTCATCGATTAATCTTCAAACACAAGTTTTTAAGAATTATGATGTATCTAGAAATTAAAAGCAACATTCACATTAACCCCTCAAATCCCTTGTTTTTCCCTTTTTATACCATTTTGTTCCAAACCAAAATATCTCCCAACATCTAACTAATTACATAAATTGTGGATCAGATCTTCATTATGGATAGGGAGACTATCCTCTTCACTCCTGAGCTGAACCCTCGAACTGTTGATTGATTATTCCCTCATTTCTGGCGTTGAATATTATTATTACAAAACAATTTCCAGATTTCTTGCAATGTCTGCGGATTTTCTGTAAAGCCTACATATTTTTTGTAATGCCTGTGAATTGCTGATATTGACCGAATGTTGACCACATGACTCCATATGCTGAAACAATGGAAAAATAAATAATTATCCATCTTGAGACTTCTAGAAAACATCTCCAAGTTGAATCTCTCTTGAAGATCGAGGGAAAATGTTCAAACCACCAATTCCTGTAATCACTTGGAAATGTCATTAATTCTTGTTACTAATTTAAGGAAATACATTGCATAAACAATTATTAATCACTATTTATAAGACAAACTAAGAGTTTTATCCCGAATAACAACTTATACCTTATTTTGTGCTCATTATGCCATCAAGGGAGGTGAAAGGTAAAGTGAATGAAAAAGTGTTGATAAGAAGGTCAAAATTGACACCCAACGCCCTCATCTTCTTTTGAGCACGTGCACATTATTATAATTCAAAAGAGTGGCAAATTGTGATTTGATACATGGATTATTACTTTGAAAAGTTAAAAAGTTTTTTATCCTTTCAAAGGGTGTTAATTACTTGAGTATTATTTTATTGTATTTTGACCCTTTTTTAAAGGCAAACCATTATTTTATTGTGAGAGCACATTTAAAATATTATTTTGCTCATTCAATGACTTTACCCATGGTTTTTGTAAGTGGTTTGAAGCCTCCTCTTCATCTACAAAAGATGAGGCACTCTTATTTGTAGATTCATTGGAGAATAAAGGGAAGTGCTCAACATTGGTGTAAGTTTTTCTTATTTGGTTAATTTTTCCTATGTTTTAATGTAGATCCTTTGGAGAATAAAGGGAAGTGCTCAACATTGGTGTAAGTTTTTCTTATTTGGTTAATTTTTCCTATGTTTTAAACGATGGCTAGAGCATGATGATTTCTTGATTAAGAGTTGCTAGAATTTGATTGGATAAGGTATGGTCCATAGCCTATTTTGTACTTTGTTTATTGTTATTTAGATTTTATATTTCTAAAGATTAATGTATGAAGCTTAACTTTTGCATATGATAATTTAATCATAATCATAAGGTATGGTCCATAGCCTATTTTGTACTTTGTTTATTGTTATTTAGATTTTATATTTCTAAAGATTAATGTATGAAGCTTAACTTTTGCATATGATAATTTAATCATAATCATTTCTCCTCATAAAACGGTCCATAGCCTATTTTGTACTTTGTATATTGGTATTTAGATTTTATATTTCTAAAGATTAATGTATGAAACTTAGCTTTTGCATATGATAATTTAATTATAATCATTTCTCCTCAGAAAATCTTTAGAAGGTTTGTGGTAGATCGTCTTTATACCCACTACTTGGTGTAAGGACCTTCAAGAATTTTTCAATTTTTTTTTACAAAAATTAAAGCAAAGCCCATGACCCAATGAATGAAACATTTTCCTAAACTTTTCAATCAAAAAATTTAAAACCACAAATTTTTTTTTTTCACCTTAATCACATTATCTTTGACATAAGTATTTTTTTTTATAAATCCACAAATTAAAATTTTCGTCCTTTTTGACCTTAATCACATTATCTTTGACATAATTTTTTTTTTGTTCATTGGACGATTAAACCTTATTAGGGTTAGAAAGATCTATGTTGTCAAACACCAGGGTGAATTTATTGGTATAGATCCATTATTGAGGTGCCCTATTACATATCTCTCAAGCTTGCTATCGATTACCAGTCTTCTGTTACAAGATTGCAGGGATTCCGGAACTAGATCTGAAGACGTTCTGAAGGCAAAATCTCCCGATGAACGGTATCATATCATTAATTTATCGTTCAAGCAACATTTGGTTCTCTATTTCTGCTGATCGACCTACCTAATGCGCACAATGTCTTCATCGCTTTGAACCCGTTTAATGCTACGGACAGATTCACACCAGGTTTATTTTCTTTCACACCGGATTCATTCGCTTCTTTTCAAGCATACCTTAACAACCTCGTTGGTTTGCAAATCGTTTTGTTTCTTCACTGGTCAGGAGTGTCGATTCTTGGTTTGGCAGTTTAAAGGTTCGAAACTCGTTGGCTGCTAACCCATATTATATGGTAAATCTGGCAAGCACACGCAAAAAATCCTTTCGATAATAGTTGGTACAGTCGTGGTATCTTTACCATGATCCAAATTAAAAAAATGAAATAAACTCTTGCCAAAACACCAATAATACAACCTTACTCAGAATTGAAACGATACAGTGTGAACCTCTAATCTAAATTGTTGTTCGTGGAAGGTTATTCATTGTTTGAAATGGCAAATGATCACTGTAAACCAGTTTATTTTTTTTCATTCAAAACCCGACATGTGATGCAATTTGAGTGTTTGCCTTGTTTTCTAATATTTGCGAACTGTGCCTATTTGAAATAATCAGAATTCATTGCTTGTCTCAAGTCTTTGGTTCACAGAGGTTACACCTGCTGTTCAATATTTCAGATTGGTTTTCATTACAATTTGTTCACAGGATTTGACATGTTCGATTATGGTCCTCTTAGACTGAGTATTCTTTACATCGAAACTCACACAGGCAATTTTGTGGTCTTTGGCTGGATAACGATGAATGGATATATATGTGCACATTTACTTGCATTTGTGCTTCGTCACTCTCTTGAATAACGATGGGGACATGATTGTACTTTGCAAAATTTACACGGGTCATATTAACCGATCATTAATTATTGGTCAAATAAGTGTAATCTTGCGAATGAACAAATGATTTACATTTAATGTTGTAAGATAAATAATGAATGGTACGTTGATGTGAATGTTTTGAGCACATCATATTAAAATACAAAGGATGATGGCGGATAATTTTTCTGCCGATAGGGAGTTGTCATTAAGCATAGAAAATTGTGGCTTGGGAGCAATACATGTAGGGATACTTGGGAGGGAGTTCAGGAGGCTTGAGCCTTTGTCTTGCCTTGTTGGAAGTCCTTGTAACCTTTATTGGTACCCATTCAAGTAGTATTGCATTATGCAACTTCCATGTACCGTTGGGTATATCAAAGGTCCCATAGGTAACCTAAAACCAATCATTCAACCGCCAAATTGCTACAGTGCATCGAAAACAACATTCAAGAAGATTATTCTCTCGTACTGTAGGTGTTCAAGTTTGGAGGTATATTTGAGAATTATAGCACAAGGCACACCTTTGATTGGAAGCCACTTTTTCTTTTCTTGTCTTGCCCATAATTGTTTTTACAAGCACTTGCATGATCACATAAAGAAGCAATACTTAATGAACGAATCTTTGATGCACATGGAATAACCCGGCATAATAAATGATTGGAAACACTTCATCGTTTGGTATTTGATCATCTTAAGAGATTTCCTAAGCAATTTGTGGTCAATTCCATTTACATAATCTAATCCTATCATTTTTCACTTAGTTGTACTTAAACAATAGGCTTATGATACAGTATAAGGAATCCCCCCTTAGGTAGGAAACCATCTTCCGAACCTAGAAGTGAGGGACACGGCTGCTGAAGTGACAGTGGGCAGCTTGTATGTTGTGTCCTTAAGATTTTCCTTAGAGAGGTTGGGGCTTTCCCTCTACGGAGAATCCGAGAGATAACATTTTGGCACTGTTGTCGGAGACAAAGTTCGTTCCCTGGTTTATTTGAAGTCTGGCTTCAACTGTCTTTTTGGTGAATAGTATCCAAGTACATCCTTAAAATTTTCACCTGATGACTCGAGGAAGGTTCTAGTGGAGGTTACCCAACAAGAAGTTCAAATCCAACCCTTTATCGAAGTCTTGTGGACCCTGAAAAAGGTTATCGATGAAGGAGAGAGGTTTCCCAAGCTTTCTCCAGTAATATTCTTGTAAATCCAAACCCTTCTATAGTTCACCAACCAACAGTCAATATGGGTGATAAACCATGGGTAAAGAACATCTATAAATACCTCAACATGATTGGTCTAATTGGTTTCCTCATGCTATCCCTGACAAGTACAACAAGTGGTTACCTAAATTCATTGGTAATAATCTTATCATTGCTGAGAAACACCTTTTGTATCTCTACTAGGTTGTGGGTGAGCACTCGATTCCTAATGAGAATAAGGATGTTGTTATGAAATTGTTTTCCCTATCCTTAGAAGAAAATTCCAAAACTTGGTATAGTGGTTTGCCATACATAGTATCACTACTTGGGATGCTTTCCATGATGCTTTCATAAAGAGATGGGCCGTTAGAAAGGATGCAAGTATGATGCTTACTCATCTCCATGAGATGAAGAAGGATAGTGAAACGATTAAGGACTTTGATGAAATACTTGACAAATTGTTAAAGGATTCCCCTCCTAATCTGAAACCAAATGATGAAACGATTTTATTGCATTATACAAATGCTTTTGAGGGGTAGTTTGGTTTTCTATTAAAAGATAAACCCCCCACTACTTTAGAAGAGGTTAAGGAATATGCAACCAACATTGAAGAAAATTTGCTATCCTAATAAATTGAACCTTTTAATACATCTAGAGCTTCCACTTCTAAGAGGTGAGTAAAAAAAGGAAGCAAACAACACCATAGAATCCTCCCCAGCTATGATGGAATTCCTTGTTAATGCTATGAAGAGAATGGAGGAAAACTTTGCCAAAGAAACTTAAGTGTTGAAACAACATAACCAAGCCATGCACAATAAGATTTTTCAACTAGAAAGGCAAAATAGGTTTCAATCAAGGGGGAATCCAAATTGGGATAAGTCAAAGCAAGTCCAACAAAGTAAAAAAATCCCAAACCCTCTAGGTGGAAATAATGTTGTTGAGCAAGATGATTTAAATTGGTGCAACCCATGCAGTCAACCCCATAACCATGACTCGTTCATGTACGCTAAAGAAATAGCTCAAATGGAAAATGAGTTCAATAATGAGGACACATATGATCTAAACAACTTTGTGGGAGACTATCCAAACATAGTCAACATTATTTACGACATCGATCTGTTAAGTTTTTGATGGTTAAGCTGATGTTTTTTTATTTTATTTATGTTTAGCATGAACTGAACCATAAACAATGACTGCAACAACACAATACAAGCTACAGTAAACCAAGATCACAAGAAGAATAACCATGCACAAGAACACAAGAAGTATCATGGGAAAACCCTTCTCAACCAAGGGAAAAACCCAACAATCCTTTGCTATACTACTAAGAGAAGATCCACCATTCCACCACCAAACCTAGCACGCAAAAGGGTGCTACTATGACTGAGAAACTATCTCCTAGAAAAGTGTGAATTGCAGTCCTCATAATTTCAGACCACAACTTCTGAAATTATGAGATGACAAGTGAGTGTGATCCACAATGGGGATCCACTTTTATTTATACAAAAGCTATCACATCAAAAGATGTGTCTATTGGCACAATAGGGCCAACCTATACAACTTTAATAATATAATTAATAATTACACAATATTAATTATCTTTTCATGGTGGGGCCTGTTAGGGTCCTATAATCATAGGTGATTTTATTCTTCAGCTATATATTTGGCATTGCTCTCGTGATGAAGAAATTTGGCTTGCTAGGCTCAGTTGATTTCACTTCTCCCTCCATCCATTTCGCCCGATCCTTCATCACCTTGTTGCACCCTTCATTCCCTCGCCCTTCATTTCTTCACCCCTCCGCCAATTTCATCCCTACATGAATAAACAAGCTTAGGCTAAAAAACAATAGGTTAATAATAAATGGTTAGTGACATTTTTTAATACTATTTAGCATAATAAAGTTAATTTAATTAGATTAGTAAAACTAGGTTAGGTTTGTTAATAATAAATTAATGACTAATTAATTAATAATTAATTGAAACCTAGGCTTGAAACTAATTAACAATAATTAATTAAAATAATTAAACTAAAAAAACAAAACCTAAAGATATAAAACAATTTAATTTTTTTTAAAACAAATAAAAAAATGCACATAAAAATAAAACGCATGAAATATAATAAAAACTAAACAATTAAAACATTTAAAACATATATAAAAATACATAAAACAAAAACGAAAATAACAAAATAATAAAACAAAAGTTAAATAAAAATAAAACAAAGTTTAAATAAAATAAACATAATAAATAAAACACTTAGTAAACATTAAAACAAAATTAAATAACAAATGAAAATTTATTAATAAAACAAATACACTTTAAAACTTTTTACGCACATATCCCAAAAAATTAAATCAACTCCCGTAAAAATTTTCGGACCCCCCTGCCCTCCGAGTTTGGGTGGGGGTGTCCGAGAAGTGAAACCACCGTGGACACTTGTCACCTCCACAGGATTTTGGACCCCCCCCCCCCACCCTAATACCACTTACCACTCTAGGGGGGGTCCGGAATACCACTTTTCCCCTCCAAAAACCACTTTCCCCCAAATCAAAAACCGTTTTTTTCCTTGTTTGACCGCTTGTCTTTCGAGAGCATTTCTGGGCAAACCAAAAGGATTTTTGAGAAATGGAGAGAATTTTCTCCAGGCCCAGTTTGACTCAAGTTCTTTTTGGAAGAAGGAATAAGACAGGTCTAGAACCTTCTTGGGGTGGGAGGCGTGCAAGATAATACAAAAAGGAAGACATGAAAAGAGAGAAAAAGGGGGAGAACAAAAGAAAGTTCTGGAGGCGAGAAGAAGACCATTCCTAGAAGGGGGCTTGGAAAAATATCATAGAACTCATGGAAGAGTTTAGATTTGGAACGTATAAGACCTGAAGCCTAGATCGATGTTAAATTTTAATGCTTAGCTCATGCACATGTAGTTTATTTCAATTTAGAATGTACTTGAACCATGAACAATGCAACAATACCATATACAATAGCTGTAGTAACCATGCACAAGAATAATAACCATGCACAAGAACACAAGAAGTTATCCTGGGAAAACCCTTTTCAATCAAGGGAAAACCCCAACAGTCCTTTGCTATAGAGTCAAGAGAAGATCCCCCACACCATAAATCCTAGAGCACACAAGAGGGTGCTTCTGTGACCTAGAAAACTTGTGCATAAGAGGAGTGCGCACTTTAGTCATACAAGTAGCTTGAGAGAATGTTACAATGAAGTGTGTGAGAGTGATCTACAATGGGGATTTACTCTCTTATTTATACAAGACCTAACACAACAATAGGTTTGTCTATTGACAAAATAGGGACGACTTCTAAAACTCCATGATATAATTAATATTTACACAAATATTAATTATCTTTACATGATGGGGCCGACCTGTACCCTTTACACAATTAGGGTTACACAATAAATCTTACTCTTAGACAATATAGCAAGGGATCCACACATCCTCTAGTGCTCAACCACTAGGGACACGTCCACCTGTGGTCAACCACAAGGACATCACTCTCAACAGATCATCTCAACTAATTCCATAGGAGTACCATCTAGAGAGCCATCTCAAGTTGATTTAACTAAGTTCATAGGAGTCTGACAGGAGACCATCTCAATTCGTCTCAAATTAGTCCATAGGAGCACGACAAGAGACCACACATCATCTCAACTCAGTCCAGAGGAGTATGACACACCCATCACATGGGCTCTCTCACAGATATTCTCAACTCAGTCCATAGGAGAATGACCTAGAGAATGTTTCCTGAAGGGGGTGCAATCAACAACAATTGGAGCAAAAGAGGGTTGGGGGATTGATGCTGGCTAGAAAGAAATCCAGCTAAGAAGGCATATGATAAACCTTGTGGAGGCCCTGAGCTCAGCTGGTAGAAGGGCAAATTTTGTTGTTTCTAGAGAAGTGGAGGTCGGAAGACCAAGGATTGTCTTTTGATTGGCCTAATAGGCTAGAGACCCGACCTTGGCCAAAGAAAGAAGGCCACAATCTTGATGTTGGGAAGGAATCTGACAAACCTCGAAGAGGCCTGGGCTAGGCGAGGCGTGAGGAAAAATATTCACCAAGATTAGTGAGAAGGAGAGTGACCTCTAGGATTTTGTAGAAGACCCAAGGAAAAAGAGAGAATTCCCTGGTGGTATCATGGATTGGCATGGGGGTGGCCAGAGTGCTAAGAGTGAATGCATATGATCCTATGGTTGGGTGGAAAGGAGAACACCCACAATCAGTTTGATAGCTCTAACTTACAATACATAAAATTATTTCACATATTCTATGTAATTGAATTGAAATGCGTGATTGGACGTCTGTGATTGTGTTAGAAATGTACATTGCATGCTTAATGGTAATAATGTTTATTTTCATTCGTAAACTCCTACATTCATGTGATTGAGGACGACAATTTTGGTGAATGAATTCCACAATTGAATATAATTATCTTGTAATATTCTGAGACAAAGAAAGTAAACCTCTATCTATGCTTTCTATGTACATAAGGAATAGAGGTATAGAAATAAAGGTAAATGTGTACTTTGATGCGGTGATGGTTCCAAGAGAAAGGAATTTAGAACCATAGGAAACGATTGGCGATCCCTGGAAGGGATGTAATTTTGTGATGATGGAAAAATATATTACCTTGTTTGAATGGTAGAATTTGTGACTCTGATGGCCTAGCGACCTCGGGGAAATTTGAAGTAAAAACTTGAATATCATATTTGGTAAATAGTCTTTTTCTGCTTTCTGTTTAGAGAAGGAAAATTGTTAGAAATGGGGTTTTAAATGAATCATGGGGCATAAGAATTTGGTCTCTGTGCTGGTTAGAAAATCCTCAAAGGCATTTCTCAAGGATCAATTTCGCAAATATAGAGTCAAGACAAACTCTACGGGACTGTTCAGGTCCTGTTGATCCCTCAAAATTACCTTTTCCTTGTTATATATTTCGTTCTCTGTAAACGAAAGGTGCTTCATTCAAACCATTTTCTTGTCCAAGTGACCTCATGCTCGAGTCCATGGAATTAACCAAATCACGGATAAGATTTAAGAGTGTAGCCCTCTGGGGCTTGTCAAATTTCCATATGACTAGGGTCCTGGAACCTTGCACTACACTCAATGGGAGCTAAGCCTTTTGAGCTTCAGGACTTTGGAGGTCCAAATTTTCAGGATGTTAGACCTTCACAACACTTTAATCCTGCCGAAGGCAACTTGCTAGCACAATTACCAAAGAGGTTGACTTGAAATTGACAGTTTCTTATCCGCTATTGTGGGATCCGCCTTATTGTTAAACATTGAACAAGTTTTCGGCCACGAAGTAACGTGAGTTGTCGATCTAAGAACTTTCGATATCTTTCCTGATCGTTGGGAATACACTATGATTGAATTCAGCGTTGACCCACTACGAGAGTAAAAAGGTGTCAAACGACAAGAATCCTTGAATGTCGAAGTCGCGAAGTAACGTGGGCCGTAGATCTAAGGATTCTTCGGGACCCTTCTCGACCATTAGATAAAGTATAGTGGAAGGATAGAGTAAGTGGTACCATCAACCGACAAAAAAAAATCATCCCTGCTTTAGGACCTCTTCGGTAGGTAACCCTTCGGGGAATTATTGGGTTAAGGACTGTAAGGGACGTGAAGTCGCGAAATTCTGGAGTGGAGAAATATCGCCAACCATTAGATCATGGGGAATAATTCAGGAGTGATATGAGCCATTGATCTGAGGAACCATTGGGACCCTTTCTCAACCATTCAATCCACTAGTGGAAGGGCAACGTAAACACTTCGACGAAGTCTTACTCCGAGAAACGTAATGTACAAGGGGTAATAATTTCCCAAAGGTCGAAGGCCAGAATATGTGGAGAGAAATTTTGGAACTTCGGAACTCCGGGAATCCAAGAGATTCAAGGATATAGGAGGATGTGTTATATGTCGAACCATCGAAGTTCCCCTGTTGTAGTGTCCAGTTCTAATTGGATGGGCCCGCGTACACCATCATGATGTGGTGTGCTTGGATAATTCCACGTGGCGTCGTGGAATTGGTTGCAAGTTAGGTGTGGGACCCCCACCCCTTGTCAAGTATAAACCATGTGTTAAAGTGTGGATAAATATCAACCTTCGTATCTTTAAGGGTGGACCTAACTCCACCATGGATCCCGATGAGGAAAGAGACTTTGGGACTTCGGGTCTCTGGGGATGTTTTTAGATGTTCACAAGAATGATGAAATGGGTCACGATAGTTCCATGTTGGATGACACGAGAGAAGTGATTCCACGTGGTGAAAGGGGTGGCCATTGGCCAATGATTCCTCGAAAACTTTGAAAGGCCATAACTTTTGAACCAAGACTCGGTTTCAGTCATTGGAAAGATCTCAGTGAGCACACAACAACGGTGTCCTCATTTGAGGATTCAGGGAGTTGTAGTAAAGCAAAAAAATTATACCCCCATCACTTAAAAAACTACTTAGGGGTTCGGGTGTGTGACAAACAACCCCAAGATCCCACGAGACAACAAGCTACTCAAGAAGTATCTAAATATATTTTTAAGAGGAAACAACCCATCCAACCAATAAGGAATCAAGAAGATGGGTCAAATTCACGAACATCAAATGATGAGATAAACATAGACTTGGACCTCTATATATCAAAGTCTTACATATATGTCCCTTTTGTTGAGCTTATGAAAGTTATTTCAATTACGAAGAAAGAAGGGAAGGTTTTGGGTTTTGTTGATGACGATCCTTCACAATATCAACCCATAGTCCTCCAAACAACGAATAGGGGAGGTTTCAACAAAAAACATGACCATTCTTCATCTCTTAATCCTACAAACTTTATGTTGGATACAAGGGATTCAACCAACGGCATGCCTCTTCGTGTTATGCAACAACTTGGTCTTAAAATAACACGACCTTTTGGAACATTTGCACGATGGATGCCAAAGAAGTTAAGGTCTATGGTGTTATCAAGAATTTACTTGTATTCCTGGTAGTTGAGCCTGACATTAAGGTTTTGATGGATATAGTGGTAATTGATGTTCCCGAGTCATGGGGAATGTTGTTATCAAGAAAATTTTCCCATGATCTAGGTGGTTCTTGTTATCACACAACCTGTAGTTTGGGAAAATCCCAACCCAATCCACGGATGTGAGACACAAATACCAATAACTATCTTTGTCACCTCAATAGATGTCCGCCTCGTTTTAGTGAAGGACAAGTCCAACACAAGGGAGGCTTCTTGGGTGACCCTAGGGGGATTGAGATGGAAAGTGAAATGAGATGGATAATTCCCCTATAGGTCAAGTTCAAGGGTTGAAAAGAGACTTTAGGAAGAGTCTTGTGAGATGGTGATTGGTTACCAATGTACTGTACCTACAAAACAATGTCAAATCTACCTAGAACAAGACAACATATGATAATACAAGCCTCGAAATCAATGGGGATTCAACAAGTAACCTTACTGTTCCAAATTGTAGCAGTATGGAAATACATGTATCAACAATAAAAGGAGTATAAAAATTGAAAATTATACCATCAAAATCAATTGCAAGATGTTGGAAATAAATCTAGCAACAAGTAGATAATTTTCCAATGATTAGAGCAAGACTTTGATAGAAATTAGAGGGTTGTTGGTAAGTGTTATCAACAAGATTTGTAACATCCTTATGGTTGTAGAATTTTTTTTCTACAAAAACAAATTCTAGCCACAAAAATCAACAAGTAAACTACCCAAAAGATAGCTATTAACCAACAAAACAATTACCAAGGCTTACAAGTGAATTTCAGCGGTAGAAGAGTGAGTAAAAGAATGAAATACTATGAATTTTCTACAACCCTATTGGCTGTAGCATAGATTTTATTATAACAATTAGATTGATTGTCTAATCAAGATGCCCTTAAGGCACAAAGTAGATTAAAGCATATGAAATCAAATTCCAAACTTAAACGTTCAATCTCCTTGATATCACGTTTACCAATGCATAATCTTCAATCTCCAATGCAAAATATTAGTGCCTTATCTATTGGGTTATGGAGTCTCTTGTTTATGAGCTAGGATTTATTACTTCTCTAGGGGTGTAAGCCCTTTTACTCCCTAAAGCAAACAAACCTTAGCAAGGTAAATCTACAAGGGTGTAATCCCTTTTACTCCTTGTAGCAACCTTTGCAAAATAGTGTTTTCAATGACAACAAAGATAGATATTGATGGAGGGTGTATGCCCTTATAATCCTCCAAAGGGTTTTGACAAATTCACCTTGAAATCAAGAAGAAAAACATACAATTGCATAAATTTCTTACCTAATTCAAGAGATAACATGAATAACCCTTACTTATCAAGAATATTCCACCACAATTTCCAAGAAACAAGCATCCAAGAGATGGCGCTAGCCTTTTTCCTACAATAGTCAAGTATTCCATACAAAATGCACAAAAGAAGAGAGAGATTGAATTTCCCAACAAGGGTGAAAATTTCAGCCAAGAATGTTATGTAATTCTCACAACATGATGATAAAATGAAAGTGAGGTGACCTCTACTTATATGAGGTCACCTAAAACAAATTTGTCCACTTTTAAAAGTCAACAACAAATTAGAAGGATGCCAAATTCCTCTATTTTCCTTTACAGCTTAAAAATTAAAATTTACATAAAATAAATCCTTAATGATGATGATGTCATGCCCTAAAGGGTGACACTAGGCCTCAAAATGAGACATTGAGCCTCCAAGTAAAGATCACTCGACATCCAAATGCCATGTGTCATCTCTTCATGTGCTAGAGTGACAAGCAATGCATCTCTCTCCATCAAATCACATCACATCACCACTAGGAGAATCAAACCACATCATAACCCCATCATCCAAGGTGACGATCAATGGATAGGGTGTGACGTCCTAGGCTTTCCAAGGCCAACGTTTAGGTGCAAGGGGTCTCAATGTCATCCTTACATATTGTCCAAATGTCTCCAAAGGAAACATTCATCCTCTCAAGCCCTCAATGAGTGGGGTGCATCATCCATCATATGAGCTCCAAGCCCCTATGAAGGTCCAAGTGACCTAGTCTCTCCATGGAAAATATTACACCTGGAAAAATCCTGCAAAGAAAAACAAGTATTCCCTCCAAGGGTCGACAAGTCACATGTATCATGCCAAGTAAGCCATATTTGATAAAACCACCCAAACATGTGCATTGAATGCCCCTTTTCAAATTAAAAAAATGCCCAAAGACCTTATACAACTTGCCAAATTTAAATATAGGAGGGTTGTCATGGTGCCCTATTGGGTAGATCAATCCCCAAGTCAAGGAGTGTTTCCCAACAAGACCCTCTCTAATTCAAGTAAAATAGTATGAGGTGGATGGGGGTATGAATTTTAGGCATGGGGTTTCTTGACATACAGGGGCTCATATTGTCTCATTTATGGGTGCCATTATAGAGGGTCTGTTGTATCCTCGTTTGCAATGCAACATTTTCCCAAGCCCTTCATTTTCCATTAATTGATTATGGTCCAAAACATTGAGTGCTATGTGCAATGGAAAGTAAAGAGCACCGCAATTCCACTTGAATCTAAGAACACATCGAGTTAAATGTGCAAGGAAAGTAAAAGACACCACAAAATACATTCCCTCAACAAGTGGGACATTTATTTAATTATGTGTTTTCTTTGTACATGTCCTTGAATTTTGTGGAGAAGCGTTTCATTGCTCTCGGGATCTTAGGGAGAGCATCTAGAGGATAATCTATGGCTCTTATCTTTGCTAGATAAAAACCCTTATGGGCCTTTAGCTCCTTCTTCCCATGAAATGAGGTACAAGCCCTTCTTGGGGTCAATAAGCTTGAAAACACAAAAAATGAGGAAACAAAGGGAAATAAGTGTGGAAGGTGGTAAGTATGGATGGGAGTGTTACAATGACCCTTCAAAGAGACCCCCCAGTAGCAACCCTTTTCCCAAGTGTGACCCACTTACTAGGAAAACATGTCAACCACCAAGGTGAAATGAGGCAAAAGGCATAATTTACGTTTTCAAAATCAAGAAAGGACCCTTTGCAACATGTTCAAATGCTCTAGTTATTAAAATGACACTTACCACAAGACCAAACTTTTTACCTCATGAAGCAAGACCTGCTATCCTTTGTGGGTCGAGTTGATGTGGTGGACGTTGTTGCTGCCAATCAACATTGATGTGTGGTACGAGGATGTGACATGTCCACTCATCTGTCTCTTAACACTCCATGTCTTCAATCTATGGGCCTTGAGACATCATCTCCTTAGTTACCCCTAGAAATGGGGGGTAACAGTTCTCTCCAAATGTACTTATCTTAGGCTACTCTACCTTCTTATGAGGGGAGACCAATGATTTTTCATAATGAACAACTTAGGAAGTACCATGTGGAAGACCCTAGAGACCCTATGAATGAATTTGTTTGCATGGTGGACGATAATTTGGGCAATTATACCATACTTTCTCATTCCCTAGCTCCCAAACTAGTTGAATAAGAGACCCATGAAGAGATATGGAATATGTACTTTGATGGGGCTAAATCTCAATTAGGAAATGGGGTTGTCATTGTCTTGATTTCACCCAAAGAGAACACCCTCAAATTTTCATATCAATTAGAGTTTGAGGCCACCAACAATGTTGCCGAGTATGAGGCCTTACTCTTAGTGGTTGAGATAGTCGAAGACTTAGGGGTGAAAAAGTTAGCAGTTTTTTGGTGATTCAGAACTTTTTGTCCTTTGAGTTAAATATGTCTATTCAACCAAGGACAATAGGTTACAAATTTACAAGGAAGCAATAATGAAAATGATTGATAAATTTGAAGCTTTTTACATCAAATTTAACTTGAGAAATTAGAATGACCTAGTCGATGCCTTAGTTGTTCATACTTCTTCCAATCAATTTTCAGAAACTACCACATCTGAAGAAATTGTCATTGATACATTGTGTAGACCATCTTTCCTAGATAATATTGACCATTGGAAAATTTTTGAAGACGATAAGAAATTAGAAAGGCTCTTGATTAGTGAGGATGTGTTTGTAGACATGAAGATTGATTAGGATGGTTTGGATGGTATATTTGAAGTTGTTGACTTAGGATACAAGGATATAATACCTAAAGGTTTGATTCCTTTCGAGTATAATTTTTGATAGACATGCCATGTGAAAACGAAAGGTAGAGTCGACCAAACTCGAGGATTATATTGAGGTCAACATTGAAACTAATGGCAGTCCAAAGATTGTCAATATTGGAAAGAATGTTTTTGAAAAGGAGAGGCGAGATATTGAAGGATTAATAAAAGAGTATAGGAATGCATTTGATTGGTCAAATGATGACTTGAAATATTACAAGAAAAAAAATCATACAACATATAATCCCTTTAATTGAAGGTGCTACACCTTTCTGACAAAAGTTGAGAAAATTGAACCCCAAACTTTACCTTTAGTCAAGAAGGAGTTGTAGAAGTTATTAACTACTAATATTATTGCTCCTACCAGACACTCGTCTTGGTTGGATAACTTGGTGTTTTGGTCTAAGAGAGAGTACAAGAGTGTTACCAGTTGTCGAAATCCCCTTACTCCAACACCTAGGTATCTTTTTATCTAGTGATTTCCTTACTGCAAATAAAATTAGAAGCTCGCAAAACAAAAATACACTACTGGAATATTCAACTCAAATAAAGATAACAAAAGAAAAATTGGAAACCAAATCATGCACACACAAACACCAATATTTTTGGGTAGATACCCCTGAAAAAACACCAGAGGGAAAACTCGTACTGAGATTATTTTATTATGATAAAATCGGGGCTCCCGTAACAGGGATAATGACACACTAAGAGATAACAGGGATAATGGCACACTAAGAGAAATACAATGACAAACAAACTTGGTAAAGTCTGATTTGTTGTATGACCCATATCTGACATGCTTTTCAATGTGTACACGCCTTTCCTTAAGTAAACATACATATACGTTCTTGTCTCCACTAACGTCCCCATACATGAACTCAATGATTTTATGACAAACTCCGTATGGCTCAACCCCTTCCTATGGCTTCTCTTTACTGAAACCCTCTTGCAGTTTCCCCTATTCTCTCTTCTCCTTGAACTGATCTCTAGATGTAAGTCCTTCTCCACCTATCCAAGATCTCCTTGAATCACAGTCCTTTGTGATACAACCCTCAAGTATCTTCTCCTTTACCCTAGCCTTGCTTTTATAATCTTGAGTTATGCCCTAACCCTAATCTCCAAAGTGATTGACGATTGAGATTAGTTCTCACCTCAATTGAAATCAATGGATAATATTAAATGCTAATTACTTTTAGCATATAATTAAATAATTCAACTAATTAATAAAATAACTTTACTTTAATAATTCCTTTAATTAAAGTAAATTTAAGGATAGAAGACTCTGGCGATTTACACACATTTAAACACTTAGGTCTGTGTGGAAATACTTTTCCGATGCTACCATTCATCGACGATTCTTTACATAGAGCACATACACATACATGGAAGCATACACAAATTAGTGGGAAAACCAACAATATGCTCTTTAATATGTATAAGAACAACCAACCTTTCCTTTGTTACATAGTCACACACACACACATATATTTGTGTTTGCAGTTACCTATTAGTTACAACTTCTTAACTACTTTGGTCGGTCGGCTCTAACTATATGTTTGACTGACTTCTATACTCAACTTATGTAGTCGACTTATTTGGTCGATTGGCGGGTCTAGTCAACATGGCCAACTAGCCCTTACAACATCTCCCCCTTCATCAATTCCTTGCTCATCCCGAGCAAGGGGAAGGTTGAGACATAACATTGATAGAATTTTTAGAGAGAAAGGTTAAAATTTTTGAACTGAGAGATGGAATATTTAGAGTGATTGGCTTTGTTGGATCTTTCATTGTTACCTTTTGATGATGTGCTGGATTCCTTTGGGCCATTGTTGAAGCGATTTCAGAAGATGAGGACATCTTTTTGGATGATGAAGAAGAAGTACACTTTTATTGCCCTAAGCTCATTTAATATGGATCCTTCAAACTAGTGTAGTTGGTGCGGACTATGTGTTCCTGGACTAGGGCCTTCTCTCTCATTTTTTTTTATCACCACTCTTGCTAGATCACTACGATTGCTGCAGTGATCTATCATTTGGAAGAATGACTATGTTCTTCCTCTTGACCCTAGCCGTTTGTTGATGCATACAGTCGAAAACTACGAATCCCTTTTCTTTGAACTATGCAAGAGTTGGTCGATGTCTAGATGGTGCCAAAGTGCCTTAGGAAGAACTATGTAAGGTCTCGTCGATGATACAGATTCATACTGCTGATGGAGAGGGGACCTTCTCTCTTCTTCAAAAACAAGTGAATCTCCTCATGCTGCTGGTAGAACTTATTCCCTCCTGGAGGAAATATCCATGTAGATGGATCAACTCTCATGACTGTGGATCTGCCTTATATGCGACAGAGTTTGCTTCCAAGTGATTTCTTATGACTCCCCCTTGGTAATTTTATGGCAGTTATGGCATGTGTCTAGGGAGACTTCTAGTGGAGGGAACGATGTTGACAATTATAACATTGTAATTCCTGATATGACTCTAGATCATGTGAACCCAAAGTATTGTCACAACGAAATTCGAATCAATTTCCTCCAAAAAATATTTCTAGTTGGTTGGGATGACGAGATCTATACTTCATGTTGACCAATCGACATGTTCCTCAAAACGTTTTATTTGCCAAAATATATTATACTTATACAAAAATTTATACATGGAAATATACATTCGAAAAAAATCGAAATAGTCACTGATTGATTTATCCTAGTTTCTTCTTTGGCTTCACTTATTCCTTCGACTATTCCGTTTGTCCAATTGTTTCCTCCTGGATTGTTCCCGACCATTGATCTAGATTTATGTTTGGAGGTAGTGGTGTTGTTCCTCTGTCCAAGAGAGACTCCTCTGTTCCTTCGAATACCATCTATGGTCTTACTAAATGGTGGCTCACAGTAGGGAAATTTGACTTCGAGATTGTTGGATTGAATAATTGAAAACTTTTTTTGTATAGCGAAGCAACACCCGATTGTTGTGCAGGCTATTGTGGAAGACCTTCAAATGTTGTCTGATATATTTTTGGATCCACATTCTACAAATGTTGGGAGAACATATGCCATACTTCTTTGAATATTTCACTTCCAACTCCAACATTATTAACTATGCTAAAAAGTCAAATTTATCTGTTATGGGGGCATCTTGCACTGGGGTCGACTTTGGGTTGAAATTTCGCTTTGCTTCATGTGTTTTTTCGATGATCTAGTCAAGGTGCATGACTGCATTGTCTGTCTTCATATGGGATTTATTTCCTTCTCGCAGTCATTCTCTTTCCTTCTTTGATACATCCAAATCTAATTCTTTCTCTCTTGTAATCTGATTTGCCAAAGCCATCTTTAATTTAGGATCAATTGTCAAGTATTTTGTTTTCTTTAAACTATGAATGTATTTTGGGATCTGAGTTTTCTTTAAGTTGAGGCAAAGTAAGAGGTCCAATTTATTACTACACTATTTAGCGTAACCGCTTGTTTGGTTGCCTCTTCTAAACTTTGTCGAACCTCCTTGAATTTCTCATGCTCTGCTTGGAGGATTGTTGTTGTTTGATTGGTCGTTAGTTTTTGGGTGGTTATCATTGTTTGGTTATGTAGATTCTTCATCTCTCTATTTTCTCTCTTTATCTCCCATATTTCATGCTAAATTCAAGCATTTTCCTCAATGATTGCTTCCATCAATCCTTTGAATTCATCCAAAGGGTCCATTTCTTCTCTAAACTGTTCTATATTGATCTTCTCCTTTATCAATGTCACACAATCCTATAATACCTCTTTTTAATTGTCTTCTCTCTGCCAGTCGGTCTCCGTCCTTCCTGGATATTTTCCACTTGTTTGTCAATTCTTTTGTGACTTCATTATAGAGGTCGAATATCTGTGCGTCAGACACTATCAAATGGTCGAAAACCACTTCTGAGGTTAGGTCGGATGAGCTGATTGGTCTGAATGATGTGAAGGTAATCACCTTGGAGGTGGTGTATTTTTTGTGTACCGTCTTTTTCTTCTTCTTCTTTTCTTTCTTTTTCGTCTTCTATTGTTCTTTATTTCCATATTTGTCTACATCGTTGTATTGATATTTTCTAGAGTCATTACCTTTACTTGTTTGATAGTCCTTTCTGGGGTTTTCTTTAATGTTTTCCCCTTTGTCTTCCTACGTGTTATTTTCCAGATTTTCCTCGCCCTTTTTTCCAACATTTTCATCCTTGTCTTGGCCAACCGTTTCATCTTGATCCTTGTTTTCATTCTTCTCGGGGGGTGATGATTGATCTTTATGTGGACTTCCAGGAGGAGGGATTGTTTTTTCATTTGTTCCTTCTCCGACATTACACTTCCCTTTATCTTGCATGTCGATATTACGAGCTGACTTATCTAACCTGGTCTTGAATTCTTGCCCCTTATCTATATGATCCCTTTGTTGTTTCTTTTCGGCTCCCTGGTCAATTTTCTCAAGGATTTAGACTTCATTTGTTGACACTGTTATGGGTTCATTGTCGACTGATTTTTGTGACAAGATTTATTAGCTTTTTAGCTCGGAAGGTACTCTACATGTTTGTTTTGTATGCGTAAGTAACCTTGTACCTACACTACTAGACACTTGACTTTGTAATGGGTTTTTATAAATTTTTATGAATCTGTACAGTCTGTACAATAAGGGAAAGAGGGAACGAAAATCACGACAAGTTTGGCATGGTTTTCGAGTCTATTTTGGAGGGTTTTTCTTGCTGCAGCAGGGTTGTATAGAGATGGACGTACAACATATTGTGGGAGAATTTTCCAAGGTGTTTATTTCTGGGCAGACCGTACAACAATACAGATTTGGCACATTTTCCAAGGCATAATATTGTGGGGGCAGTTTTTGTGCATTTTAAGTGGATTTCTCTTGCTGGAAATTGTATTGTTGCTGTTTATATGTACTTTCTTGAAGCTATATAAATCTCTCTCTCTCATTGGGTTTCCCCACATTAGGTTTTTCCATGGCATTGCTTAAATTTTCTGAGTATTTTCTAGGTTGAATGGTTGTTGTTCATTGTGTTTATTCCACTGCAAAATTGCTTAGCAATGTGTATTTATGCTTATGGTAATTTCTGAATGTGGGTTTAGACATTTCAGAGTCCATAGAAGAAAATTATCTCTAGGTTGCTAAGTGTATGACATAACTTAGTACTTGCTGATTTTGTCATTTAAAATTTCTACATGGTATCAGAGCTTGGGCTCTGAGTTACAGTGGATAGTGAGATATTTGGGCAAGTTTGAAGGGGGGATTTTTTTTTTTGTTTTCCTTTGAATAATGACAGGGAATATGGCTGCATGCATTAGATTTGAGGATCGGTTGGATGGAATTTCCAACTATTTGTAGTGGAAGGTCCAGATGTCATTTGTTCTCAAGGAGAACAAGATTTGGAACTATGTGAGTTCTGTTATTGTGGATCCCACATCAAATCCTATTGCTTTGGATTTTCATGAAGTAAAGGAGGCCAAAGCTCAAAGGATAATTTTGGATGGTGTGAAGGACCCTCTCATTCCATATCTGTCTGAGAAGAAGACAACTTTTGAGATGTGGGAAGAAGAATTTATTTGAGGCTAAGAATGCCAATCAAAAGATGGCCTTGAAAGATAAGTTGCATGACTCGAAGATGGCTAAGGGTGAGGATGTTGCATCCTATCTTACCCAACTAGCCCAAGTTAAGGACTAGTTAGCTGCAGTGGGAGAGATAATCTCATAAGCCGAGTTGGGGAGGATAGCATTGAAAGGATTCACAAAGGAATGGGATGTCTTTGTGAAGTGTGTGGTGGGTCGAGAAAATTTTCCAGATTGAAGCAGGTTGTGGGATGAATTCACTCAGGAGGAGATCCGAATGGGGTCTCATAGCAGTGGTTAGAAGGAATACAGAGGTGAGGAGAATGTTTCTCTCGCTGCAAAGAGAAAGAAGAAAGGAAATTTCAAGAGGGACTTGAGTAAGGTCAGATGCTACTATTGTAACCAGTTGGGGCACCTTGCTTCTCAATGTCCTGAGAAGAAGAAGAAGAAGAGGAAGGAACATGAGGGGCTTGGGACAACTACTACAACAACAATGGAGGACTTTTCTTCCAAGTTTGATAAGGAAATTTCTTTGGTTACTATAGTATCCAGTGTTGGTAGTGGAGGATTTGGGGGTGATTTCAGATGGATTGTTGATAGTGGAGCCTCTTGTCACATGACGATAATCTGGCGAGAATTCCTTATTATCACAGAGACAGGTCCTGACTGGCTGGTGGAGATGAAGGTGGTATGGCGTGAGTTGTACGTGGAGTTGGAAGGGTTATATTATGAATCGAGTATGGAGGATTCCTAAAGCTTGATGGAGTTCTCTTTATTATAGGGTTGATGGTTAACTTGCTCTCAATATTATCCTTGGAGAATGATGGATATTCTACATTGTTCAAGAAAGGACATGTATTTATCTACAAGGAGGGAGCGGACCTGGTGGAACCACCTCTGATTGGTGATCAGGTGGACATGGTGTACATGTTGTGAGGACAACCTTCCAGATATGATTCAACATTGGATGAGGAATAGGAGGCTTCTGAGACTATGGTGAGACTGTGGTGGGCCCAATGATTCATTCTTGCATTCCGAGAGAAGAGAGAGAGAGTCCCTTCTGAGCACTGGAAGGAGGCTCAACTGGTGTGATCGAACCGATGCTCAAGGTGGAGTGGATTCTCCTAGGAGCTTAGGGTTTAGAGTAGCTATCAAGAGGATGTCTTCTGGTTCGAGTTCTTTGCAGGTGTTGAGGATGGATCCAGGTTGAGAGGGAGCTCCTACTGATAACAGTGTGATGGGACCAGATGATGGTGATGGAAACAAGTACATCCCTCGCTAAGATGGAGTGTTATATTTTTAGCTCGAAAGGTACTCCACATGTTTGTCTTGTGTGCAGAAGTAACCTTGTACCTACACGACTAGACACTTGACTTTGTAATTGGTTTTTATAAAGTTGTGATAAAGTGGTTCTTTTATTAAAGTAACTTTTTTAATAAAGTGTACCTTCTAATATTAAAGTGATTTTATTTCATAAAGTGCACTTATGTTATAAAGTAAAAATGTACTTTAATATTTTAAAGTGATTTATTTTGGAGGGAATGAATCATGACCCTTGATCTTATAAAGACAAGATTAGACCTTGGCCATTAGATCTAGGGTTGGAGAAGGTGAAGGGTCACATTTATATTATAAGGGAATGCATTGGTAGTGTGCAAGACACAATGAAAAGGAGATTGAGAGAGATTTTTGAGATAGCTTGAGAGAGGAAAGTTAGGGCAGCAAGAAGGGTGCATTTCCCAAGAGAGATTGGGCACACATACCAAGGGAATATTTATGTGTGAGTGCTGATAGTTATTGTTGTTGTTGGAGGCCGTACTGTACAGATCCGTACAATCGATACAACAAGGGAAATAGGGCACGAAAATCAAGGCAAGTTTGGCATGGTTTTTGAGGTTGTTTTGAAGGTTTTTTTTTCTTCCTGCAGTAGAGCGATACATTTTCCAAGGTGTTGATTTCTCGGCATGAATTTGGCACATTTTCCAAGGAAAAATATTGTGGGGGCAATTTTTGTGTGTTGTAAGTGGATTTCTCTTGCTGGAAATTGTATTGTCGCTGCTGATATGTACTTTCCTAAAGCTATATAAATATCTCTCTCTCATTGGGTTTCCCTGGCATTGCCTAAATTTTCTAAGTATTTTTTGAGTTGAATGGTTGTTGTTCATTGTGTTTATTTTGCTGCAAAATTGCTTAGCAATGTGTATTTATGCTTATGGTAATTTCTGAATGTGGGTTTAAACATTTTAGAGTTCATAGAAGACAGTTAAATCTAGGTTTCTAAGTGTATGACAAAACTTAGTACTTTTTGATTTTGTCATTTAAAATTTCTACAGGAATGTGTGTTCTAACCCATGGTTGTGTATTTCTCATTGTCCTTTGACATCTTTGTGTGTTGGTGCCTCACTCATATCTACAAATATACTAGGAAGACTTAGATGATTTGATTTATCCTTATCAACTTTTGATTGTGTTGAGTCAGGGGGGGGGTTGACATACTTGTATGAGCTGACTTGACTATATGTTTCTCTGTTCTTGCACCATTTTGCATCGTCAAAAAATTGAAGCCTTGTTGGTTGATACTCTAGGTCCTTTGGTGCTGGGCCATGCCAAATCCACACCAAACCCTGATGTTGTCAATATTTAGCTGAATATGGGATTTTGGTAGCAATTCTCAATGAACTATCTTTTCAACCATCCATCTGTCAGATGCGTTTTTTAAATTGATGACCTAGTTTCTAAACATCTCGTTGGCTGAGAGAGAACCTAATGAGTCGACTACTCCTGGGGAAAAATCCTTGTAATTTTCCATGGTTGGAATATACTTTGTTGTAAAGGTTGGCTGCATGAATGGACTGAATTGGATCATAAAAATATAGATCAATAAGGAAGGGAACTTTATTTCTCGACTATGCTCCTAACATTCTCTACAATTACTTTTTATAGTTGCGGCAAGGTGCTCTGCCCAGTTGAAAATTTCACCTTTTTGGAAGATATAGCCCATGGGATCTAACATGGTGAGTTTTATGTTAGTTGCCTGATCTGTGGCAGTGAAGCTCAAGGAAACAATAATGTAAGTCCATTTTCCCCTCAATTCTGTTACTTTGTAATCCAGGTGGATATTGGTGGCCACCCCGCCTATTCCAACTGGCTCCTGTTGGTAGTTTTTAGTTCAACACGTTCTTCTATAATTCTTTGTAATTGTGGATTCTACACTTTCAGGGTTGTCTGAAGTCCTACATATATTCCAGGTGGATATTGGTGGTCACCCACCTAATCCAATTGGTTTATTTTGGATGTTTTCATGTCAGTGCATCTTTTTGTACTTCTAGGGCTGTTTTGGGGACCTAAACAATGTTTTTTTCGCTTTCCACAGTCAAACTATAGACTAAGTCAAAGTTTGATGAGATAATGTGTATTTATTGAAAATACCTTTCCAACGGCCTATCACGTGCCTAAAATGGAGTTCGTATGCAAAAGTTACGACACCGGGAAGTTGAGGTACCAACTTACCCATCAGGGCCCACATAACTTTTGGCGTTTCATCTCCTAGGGTTAGGTTTTTGGATGTCTAGGGTTTCGACATTCATGAGTAATGTTAAAAATGTTAATGTTTTATGCCATTATTATAGTTCTTTGCATTTCAATAGATAAGAGAAACATAAGAACAAGATCACTGAGAAATACACATTCACAAGAGACACAACATTTATCTTGGGAAACCCTCTAGGGGAAGAAAACCCAGCAAAAACTTCCTTATCATCAATTGCCAATACAATGTCAAGAGATAACTCAAACCAATACATAAAGTCGTCTCCAAAAGATGCGCCACTCTTCTCCCTCTCTCCAACTGGTAAGTCGCAACTTGCCTCCTAGAAATGAGCAAGTGTGTTGTGTGTCAAAGTGAGGTGCTAGCCTCTCTATATATACAAGTCTGACACGTGTGAAGTGTCTTCACTGGAAGGGCCAAATTCTCACTCTGGGTGGGTAAACCCACCTTTATTATATTTCTGGGTCTCAATAATAACTGTTGGGGCCGACTTCTAATTCTGCCTATTACAATTGTCTGTTGACCAATCCGCAAAAGGGGATTTAGTCCTAATACAATAACCGTCATGACCAATCCACAATGGGGATTGATCCTATGAATAATATAAAAATAATAATAGGAATACTCTTTGTAGTTACATTATTTCAACACTCCCCCTTAACAAAAAGGGTATTCTTCAACAGCATCAGGTGAGAGAGGTCTGCGTCATTAGTGGCATCAGGAGGACAGTATCGTCAATATCATCTTGGAAGACTGGCTGGCATATCTATGAGTCATCAAAAGTTTTCTTCATCGGAAACATCGTCATTCTCTAAAGAATTCCATCATCATCTGCATCAATATGTATCAGTAAAAAATGATACCTCATCACAACACTAGGCTGGCACATCACAGTACTACACTGGCTCAATGTCACAGCTGATAAGCTGGTAGCTCAGTGTCAGTCACATCTTGCTTTACGTCTAACAACTAGGTCATAAGCAAGGTATACACCATCTTTCTTCACATCTAACAACAGGGTCAAAAGCAAGGAACCATCTTTCTTTACGTATAACAACTAGGTCAGAAGCAAGGAACACATCATCATCTTGCTTTACATCTAACAACGAGGTCAGAAGCAAGGAATCATCTTGCTTTTTGTCTAACAACTAGGTCAGAAGCAAGGAACACATCATCATCTTGCTTTACGTCTAACAACAAGGTTAGAACCAAGGAATCATCTTTCTTTATGTCTAACAAATAGGTCAGAAGCAAGGAACACATCATCATCTTGCTTTATGTCTAACAACGAGGTCAGAAGCAAGGAATCATCTTGCTTTACATCTAACAACTAGGTCATAAGCAAGGAATCACACATCATCTTTCTTTATGTCTAACAACGAGGTCAGAAGCAAGGAACCATCTTGCTTTACGTCTAACAACTAGGTCAGAATCAAGGAATCACACATAATCTTGCTTTACGTCTAACAACGAGGTCATAAGTAAGGAATCATCTTGATTTACGTCTAACAACTACATCAGAAGCAAGGAATCACACATCATCTTGCTTTACGTCTAACAACGAGGTTAGAAGCAAGGAATCATCTTTCTTTATGTCTAACAACTAGGTCATAAGAAAGGAATCACACACTCCTCCTTTCAGGGAGGGTCCTTTCGGACTATACCAAGCTTATCTCGAAAGTGTTCAAACTTTACACGAGATAGAGGTTTGGTCAACACATCACCAACCTGTTCATCTGTGCTGACATATAGGAGCTTCAAGGCTCCTCTCTGTACCATGTTACATATGTAATGATAGCGAATCTCTATGTGCTTCGACCTGTCATGGAATACAAGATTCTCTGTCATTTTTATGCAGCTCTAGTTGTCACATAAGATTGTGGTTGCTTCCATTTCTAGGTCAAATAAACCGGTCAACAACTTTCGAAGCCATATAGCTTCGCAGCTAGCAGAACATGCGACAATGTACTCTGCTTCCGCTGTGATGAGAGCAATACTGTATTTCTTCCTACTCTGCCACGAGATCATGGATGATCCCAAACTGAAACAACATCCGGAAGTGCTTTTTCTGTCAACAACGCTTCCTGCCCAATCTGCATCAGTATATCCACTCAATGTAAATTTATGATCTCCATCATAGCTGAGACCATAATTTATTGTACCTTTAAGGTACCTCATCACATGTTTTGCAACCACTAGGTGAACATGTCTAGGCTCGACTAGAAACTGACTCAAGGTGTTCACTGCAAAACAAATGTCTGGTCTGGTGTTTTTCAGGTACATCAGTGATCCAATAATCTGTCTGTACAGTGTGGCATCAATCAAATCTGACAAAGTATCGACCAACAGCTTCAACTTCGCTTCCATGGGTGTATTCATGGGTTTGCATTCCAGCATGTCAAATCTCTTCAGGATTTTGACTGTGTACTTCCCTTGGTTAAGGAAGATCCTTTCTGGACTCTACCATACCTCAAGGCCTAAGAAGTAATGCATTAGGCCAAGGTATTTTATTTCAAATTCTGCGACAAGTCTCTTTTTACATTCAGTGATGAGCTTTTCTTCTCCACTTAAGAATAAGTCATCCACATACAGTAGTAAGATTACTGGTTCATTATCCATAATTTTGAAGTAGAGATTTGAGTCTGCTTTACTCTTGGTAAAGACTAAGCTCGTCAAGAAACTGTCTATACGGCCATACCAAGCTCTAGGGGCTTGCTTCAATCCGTATAAGGCTTTCTTCAATTTGCAGACATGAGACTTCCTTTCTTCAACCTCAAATCCTTGGGGTTGCTCTATATACACTTCCTCTTCGATAACCCCATTTAGGAAGGCTGTCTTCACGTCCATCTGGTGCAGCTTCCATTTCATCTTAGCTGCAAGAGCTATGATGGTTCTAATTGAAGTGTATCTAGCTAAAAGAACAACTATCTCTTCATAGTCAATGCCTTCTTTCTGGGAAAAGCCACGAGCGACAAATCTTGCTTTATATTTCTCAATACTTCCATCAACAACATGTTTTATTTTGAAGAGCCATTTTGATGATACCACATCCTTACTTTTTGGTCTGGGAACTATTTTCCATACATCATTCTTTATTATGGATTGGTATTCCTTTGTCATGGCATCTGCTCATTCCTTCTTTTGAATGGCTTCTTCAAAGCAGGTAGGCTCTTCATCTAGTAGATTACACATCAAAGCCGTGTAACTGGAGAATGGCTTTGGTCTTTTCACCTGTCTTGAGGTTCCTTCTGGAACACCATACTTCTCTCCATATTGAATGAGTTATCTTGCCCAAGCATGATTTCTTTTATGGGAGAAGGTCATTTGAGGAGGTTCTTGAACTTCTGTTATATCGTGGTCTTTAGGAGTCTCCTCATCAAGGGAAGTTACGACTTCCCTTACTGGTTCTGCAGCTCTGGGAACTTCCCTCACGGATTCTGCAATCCTGGGATTTACAGGTTCCTCTTCATATACTTCTTCAAGCTGGCATCTTCTGGATTTCTTAAGTGATGCTTCTTCATCAAAGGTCACGTCCCTGCTGATTTCAATGTGGCGGTGACCGGGTATATAGATTCTGAAGGCCTTGGAGACCTCACAGTATCTCACAAATATTCCCTTCTTTCCGGAGGGTTCCAACTTGTTTCTTTTCTCTTTTGGTATATGAATAAACACTAGACAACCAAATATTTTGAGATGGCTTACCTCTAGCTTCTTTCCGGTGAACATCACTTCCGGGGTCTTGAACCCAAGTGCACTATGGGATAATCGGTTCTTCACATAAACAACTGCCATTGTTGCTTCTGCCCATAAGCACATAGGAAGATATTGATCGTGAATCATGGTCTTTACAGCTTCCATAATTGTTATGTTGTTCCTTTCAGCTACACCATTTTGTTGAGGATTATAGGGAGTAGTGAGTTCCCTCTTGATCCCAACATCTCTGCAGAAGTTCACGAACTCTTTTGAGGTATATTCTCCTCCATTATGTGACCGGAGTATCTTAATATTTTTTTCAGAAAGGTTCTCTATCAAGGCTTTGAATTCCTTGAATTTACTGAATACTTCATTTTTAGATTTCAAGAAATATATCCAGGTCTAGCGAGAATAGTCATCAATGAATGATACATAGTATACATACCCGCTAATGGAGGATGATGGAATTGGGCCACACATGTCTGAGTGAATGAGTTCCAATACTCCTTCTGCTTTGCTGTCCCTTTTTGGAAAAGGGTTCTTGATATTCTTCCCTTGCACACATCCATTGCATATGCCTTCTTGATTGACCTTGAGTTCTGGTAAACTTGTGACAAATTTGCATATGTATGGTAGTGCCTTATAGTTGACATGGGCTAATCTTCTATGCCAAA
>ML790023.1:129279-186199 GCA_009831015.1 Picea engelmannii | reverse complement strand
AAACTTTGGAAAAGCATAGTTTTAACCCAATAATGAGGTAAATGTAATGATGTGGAGGTGATATGAAGGTGAAATGGAAGTAATTGTGAAGGTTTTAGTGAATTAATGGAGTGAAAATAAGGACCATTTTGAGACTCAACATCTCTGCAGAAGTAGTGAGTTCCCTCTTGATCCCAACATCTCTGCAGAAGTTCACGAACTCTTTTGAGGTATATTCTCCTCCATTATGTGACCGGAGTATCTTAATATTTTTTTCAGAAAGGTTCTCTATCAAGGCTTTGAATTCCTTGAATTTACTGAATACTTCATTTTTAGATTTCAAGAAATATATCCAGGTCTAGCGAGAATAGTCATCAATGAATGATACATAGTATACATACCCGCTAATGGAGGATGATGGAATTGGGCCACACATGTCTGAGTGAATGAGTTCCAATACTCCTTCTGCTTTGCTGTCCCTTTTTGGAAAAGGGTTCTTGATATTCTTCCCTTGCACACATCCATTGCATATGCCTTCTTGATTGACCTTGAGTTCTGGTAAACTTGTGACAAATTTGCATATGTATGGTAGTGCCTTATAGTTGACATGGGCTAATCTTCTATGCCAAAGTTTGCATGAGTTTTCGATGGCATGGGTCATGGCAGTTTCTGGGTGACCCTTCAGCTTATATAAGCCATTTTCTTCATTTCTGATGACGATTTCTTCATTTATGGTTTCTCCCTTAGCCCACATAAGAAATTCTCCATCTATGAAGGAAACTCTATAGCCTTTCTTATCTAAAGCTGATATGGAAAGTAAGTTCTTCTTCAAGCCCAATACATAGAGTACGTCCTTCATTGTTATTGAGTTTTCTGAATCTATCTTGTAGTTTTATTCTCCCACTCCCTTGATGGGATATTGGTAATCATCTTCAAGTGTCACTTTATGAGAAAACTTCTTTTCCGAAATACAAGAGAGAGTACTTTTCTTACCCGTCATGTGTTTTGATGCACCACTATCAATGAGCCATGTGTCCTCTCTAGGTGATACGGATCTTGAGAGGGCTGAGATCAAGACATGGTCCTTAGTCATCTTCATAGGTGGTTCTTCATCTTCGACTATGTGGGCATGTTGCCTCTTGTATTCTTCTCTTCTGAATGGACAAGAATTCACCTTGTGTCCCATCTTATCACAATGATAGCATTGTATGGATGAGAGATCTCTTCCCTTGTGTTGTCCTTTCTTTTGAAAACTTTTTGGATGAGATTCTTTGTTGTTGAATTGGTTTGATGGTTGAGGCTCTCTATGAGACCATTTAGGGATGTCATTACGAATTCGTCTTCATCTATGGTGTCTCCAATTTCTTTTAACTGTTCTTTAATTTCCGAGATTCAGGAGAAATATTCTTGAATCATTTCTCCTTTCTGCATCTTGGTATTCTTCAATTGAGATCTTAGGTTCATCTTTCGGTTGATGTTCTTTCCTTCGTATAGTTTTCTTATAGAGTCAAACATCTCTTTCAGATTTTTCTTGGATGATATATACAGGATCAGGTGGTCTTTGATTGAATCTGCAATGATTCTTTGAGCCCTGATTGAGTCCTTCTGATGCTTTGCTTTCTCTACAACATCTTCAGGTTCCGACACTTCTTCTTTGATGAATCTTGCTAGGTCATTCTCTGCAAGGATCAGACCGATCCTATACTTCTAGGCACGGAAGTTGATTATGCCTTCTAGTTTCTAAACAAGCTTTGTGCTTGTAGACATCTTGTACTTGAGGCTATGAAAAATGACCAAAAATGAAAATGCTTAAAATCAAATTTTGACCTTACTAGGAGGTGCGCTTAGCTGAGGCGAGTAGCCTGGTGTACTTGGATATGAGAAAATCCAATTTTTTCCCCTTCAAATATGATCTACGGATTTCTGGACTGGTGCTTCTGGTACTTCTGGTACTCTGGTACTTCTGGTACTTCTGTGAAACTAGGGTTTCACTTTCCAGGAGTTCCAGCCACTGAAAAGGTGTGCTCAAGGTGCCAAAATGATCCTTGGAGGAGGGTGCAACTTTCTAGGTGGTTTTGGAGCTGAAAAGCTTCACTTTTGAAAAACCCTAATTTGCAGGTACTGCAACAGTAACGTTTTTCTCTTGCGAAATATGCTTCCTCTAGGTTGGCTCTGATACCATGTTAATGTTTTATGCCATTATTATAGTTCTTTTGCATTTCAATAGATAAGAGCAACATGAGAACAAGATCACTGAGCAATACACATTCACAAGAGACACAACATTTATCCTGGGAAACCCTCTAAGGGAAGAAAACCCAACAAAAACTTCCTTATCATAAATTTCCAATACAATGTCAAGAGATAACTCAAACCAATACAGAAAGTCCTCTCCAAAAGATGCGCCACTCTTCTCCTTCTCTCCAACTGGTAAGTCGCAACTTGCCTCTTAGAAATGAGCAAGTGTGTTGTGTGTCAATGTGAGGTGCTAGCCTCTCTATATATACAAGTCTAGCACGTGTGAAGTGTCTTCACTCGCAGGGACGAATTCTCACTCTGGGTGGGTAAACCCACCTTTATTATATTTCTGGGTCTCAATAATAACTACTGGGGCCGACTTCTAATTCTGCCTATTACAATTGTCTATTGACCAATCCGCAAAAGGGGATTTGGTCCTAATACAATAACCGACATGACCAATCCACAATGGGGATTGATTCTATGAATAATATAACAATAATAATAAGAATACTCTTTGCAGTTACATTATTTCAACAAAAAAAGGCCTTTGGAGCTTCATTGTAATCATTTATGCTTAGACAGATTTGCGTAGCAGCCACATCTCTTCGCAGAGATAGCTACCACCATTTGAGTATGTTTTTTTTAGTTACGTAGTTTTACAGTTTCATCCTATTTTATTTATTCAATAGAAGTTATGGTTCATTGGATATCTGTTTTTGTTCTCAATATCTATGTGTTATTGTATTCAGTTTGTTATTCATTTAGGTCCGCTCATAAATATGGATCAATGGTATCGAAGCAATCTTCTCTTCATTTATTTTTCTTCGTGCATGTCCCTGACAAGATCTGGCTACAAGAAGTTGGGACTCGAACCAGTCAAGCCTTTGAAATATTGGTCACACCGAGCCTGAGAAAACCCATGCGGGATTAAAATAAAGATGATGGAGTAGGATATCCTTTTAAAATGTTGCTCAAGGAATCCCTTGCATGACAAAGGAACAAAATGATGGACAACTTTGCACAGATCCTTCGACGACTGCCCACAAGAGACACATCTTCATCAAGCGGCCATGCAACCCCCTTCAAGGTATAGGTAAATTTTTATATTCCATTATTTTAAGGACTGATAGATGCAGATGCTGTAGATAAATGGTTGAATCTGCTCGAAGGGTATTTTTCGGTCCATAATTTTTTCGATAGGGAAAAGATTACTTTTGCACTCCTCAAGGTCATCCCCCATGTTAAGGATTGGTGTGATACTTATTTTGAGAAAAAGGGCCATAAGAGGAATCTTCAATATTTGTGGTTGCCCCCACGTGGAATTCCTCTAGGGATTCCATTAAAGAACAATACTACCCTTTTGGAAGCTATGAGGACCAGTACACAAGATGGACCATGCTGTGTCAGGAAAGGGACCAGATAGTACCAGATTTCACCAATATTTTCCATACCCTGCACACCAAATTGGGTATCAAAGACTCTGAACAAAATCTGGTGCTCAAATACCGCGATTTTCTGCGTAGATACATTCAAACAAAAATGGATTTTCTGGACATCGTATCATTGGGTACGACTTATAGATATGTTGTCAATACCGAGCATAAATTTAAGCAAAAGAGGCAAGAGTTTGGATCTACAAACTCCTCACAGCCAAAGCAGGAAAAAGGCGACCCCAACCCACGAAAAAAGGGATAGAGAAATGATGGCCACTCTTAGGAAAACCAGTCCAATCTGCAACACAACAAGGCTAATGAGAAGTCGAAGAAGGACACGGGAAAATGATGTGAATACCATATAATCCCTTGGAATAACACTAAAGAATTCCGCTCCAAGTAGTCACTGGTGGTCGAGCTGAAAGATTCCAAGTCAGAGACAGATTCTGACTCTAAATCAAATCTAGAAGGAGGGAAACAAATCATCGATTCTGAACCTAGTGCCACTATCGCTAGCACCAAATTCCAGCCAAGCGAACTAGAAGAACTAGATGAAGGGGAATGCCTCTTTCACTCACAAATGTGGGTAAATGGGGCTCCACTTGATTTCATTGTCGATAGCGAGAATAAGAAGAAAATGATTGGAGCAGAGTTCATTAAGTGACTGGCCCTACCAATGAAACCGCACACACAACCGTACACCATTGGTTGGCTTCGCTAAGGAAGAGATCTTCGCGTCAACCAAAAGTTTTGTCTGCCCTATGACATCAAGCCCTTCAAAGACGAGGCATTGTGTGATATTTATCCCCTTTAAGTTTGTATGTTCTTTTAGGAAAACCATATTTGTGGAAGTGACATGTTGTGTATGAGTCTAAACCCCACAATGTTATTATTACTTTTGGTAGACAATTGTACAGGATACCATAGGTAGCACTACCTACTGCTATTTCTTTAATATCTACTAAGCAATGCAGTAAGGTCATTTCATAGACCAAGAAGTTCATATTCTTTTTTATTCGTGCTCACAGTAAGCAGAAGGTCGTTGCCACATCTGTGGCCTCTACACATAGCCTCTCTTTACAACAGAATCAAGTGGATGGGATCATGGAAGAGTACGGAGACATCTTCTCCTCACCCACCAGGGTACCAATGCATTGCCAATTCAAGCATCCAATTGATCTAACCCCTTGTGAACCTCTACCTAATGGACCAGTCTATTGCCACTCGCTGATGGAAAATGATAAAATCAAGCGTCCGTTCCAAGAGTTACTTCAAAAGAGGAACATAAGACACAACTCCTCCCCTTGTAGAATCCCAATTGTACTAGTGCAGAAGAAAGATGGGACCTGGCGACTCTGCATTGATTACAGAGCATTAAACAAAATCACAGTTAGGAACCGGTACCCAATTCCCCTAATTGATGACCTTCTTGACCAACTCAAGGGGGAAAATTTCTTCAACAAGATTGACCTAAAGTCTAACTACCACCAGGTTCCCATTGAGCCAACTTATGTATGGAAGACAACTTTCAAATATAAAGAAGGTCTTTTCGAATGGCTTGTCATGCCCTTTGGCTTAACAAATGCACCAACCACTTTCATGAGGTTGATGGATGATGTATTGATACCCTTCACCAACTCTTCTGTGGTGGTATATTTGGATGAAATCCTCATCTTCAATAGAAATTGGGAGGAGCACATGCAACATATTCAACAGGTTTTGAGCACTCTATGACAACACAAGCTGTATGCCAAGTTCCAAATTGGAAAAATACTCCTTTGGCATGAGCATGGTCCAATACTTGGGCTACATTGTTGATGAGAATGGGGTACATGTGGATCCAACTAAGATCCAATTCATCCATGACTGGCCAACCTCGACCACACTAACCAAGCTTCATAGCTTCTTGGGACTTGCCAAATTCTATCGATGGTTCATGTTGGGATTCTCCCATATTGCATGGGACCTTAGCCAAGTGACCAAGGGTGGTGGCAGGGAAAATTTCACATGGTGGAAGGAACAACAACAAACATTTGATGATCTGAAGCATTGCTTGTGCTCAACCCCAATATTCTCCTTACCTGATCTGCAACAACCATTCGAGATTGAGATTGATGCATCCAACTATGTTGTAGGCACAGTTCTCACACAACACGGTCATCTGGTAGAATACCATAGTGAGACACTCTAAGATACTGTCCAAAAATATCCCATCTATGACAAGGAAATGTATTCCATTGTACAAGCCTGTCATTAATGGAAACATTACATTTCGGGAAAGGAGAAAATCATCCACATTGATCACAAGCCTCTACAGTTCATACAGACATAGGGAAGTTGCATAACGACCGCCATCATAAGTGTTCCACATACCTATAATAGTTCCATCTCAACATCAAGTATAAGACAAGGATCACAAATCGTGTCACTGACTGCCTCAGTCAACATCCCATGGATGCACTCACCACTATGATCCAGTCCTGTGGGCATGAGGCATCTGAGTGGCCCCAAATTTATCAACAAGATCTAGACTTCACCACCACCTATCATCTCTTAGGTATAGGTGCGAATTTCACCGATTTTCACATTCAGGATGGGATGTTATGCCATCTAGGGAATCTCTATGTTCTTGCAAGCGAGCGTGCAAAGCTGATTTGGGAGGCTCAGTACAGTTGGATGGAAAGACATTTTGGTGTGGAGAAAATTGTGGTCATTCAACAAAAACAATTTTATTGGCCAAAACTTTGACATGGCATCAACAAGTATATCAGATCTTGCATTGCATGTGCCATTTCTAAGCCAACCATCAAGAAGCAAGGCTTATACACCCCTGTTCCTACTCCCGAGATGCATTGTGAATCCATCTCGATGGATTACATGTATGACCTTCTGTCCACTAAGCAAGACAATGATTGCGTATTTGTGGTGGTTGATCAATTTTCGAAGATGGCCATTCTCACAGCCTACAAGAAGAGCATCACAATGACATATACTGCCAATATTTTATTTGACCAAGTGTGGGTCCATTTTGAGATACCACAGACCATCATCTTCAATTGGGACAACAAGTTCCTTAACACATTTTGGTTGAGTCTCTGGTCATTGTTGGACACCAAGATCACTATATCCACTACCTTCCACCCTCAAATCGATGGCCAAACAAAGGTCGTCAATCAGATGATTGTGCACATCATGCGCATGTATAAATCTAAGCATCTACATACATGGGATGAGAGTCTTCCCTATGTTCAACACAACTACAATAGGGTTCTCCATAGCTCCATTGGCCATAACCCATTTCAAGTGGGGTTGGGATTCCAACCCTTGGGTCCCATTGATGTTGCACTAGATCTTGCAACAACACAAACATATTCTTCCCATGTTTAGTCTAATGCCAATGTTGTGCCTCTTTCGTCACCTTAGTGAGAAAAATAGAGGTGGTTGCAAGCTTAGTTGGGTTTGCTAAGCAGGACAGCTGTAAGGAAAAGGGTTAGAGAAAGAAATATAAAAGAACAACTAAGAATTAAACTAAGAAATAAAATAACAACTAAACTAATAAACATAGGGACATAAGGACAAAAGAAACAATAAGACCCATGTCACCAATGGTAAGGTTGATATTAGTGAAAGAAAACACCAAGAAGAAAGAGGACTATGAGTCCCTTCTTCCTCCAAGGGAGGGATCTTGGATCCCCACAAATAAGCTCTTCTTACAACTTTGAAAATGAAAATGGTGAAAGAATTCCTTGTTAATCCACTCAAGGGGTGAGATGGATTGCCCAATGCAATGATGCTAGTATACTCTTGATGAGAATAGAGGATTCCTCAAGAGAATAGTGGCATAATAACTTTGCTATGAAATTCCTTGAAAAATGAAGTGCACCCATGGTCTTTTTATAGCACTTCTTTGAGGTATTGTTCAACCAACTTGTAGTGTGTAAAGAGGCTAATTAGGGCATTTCTAGGTCTTTGACCAGCCACCCAGTCAGATCTAGTCCAGATTTGAGTGTCAAATCAACTTGGAAGCTGAACCAGAAGTGGGTGGGAGGCCGACCACTCTCATAAATGCGCCATTCTCACATGTGCGCGGCTTTTTGCGACCACAGTCACGCATTGGGTGCATGTGCGCTTTTCCTGTGTTTTTGTTTTGCGCATGTGCATGCGCGCCCTATGTATTCATAGTGCACTTTAATTTTGTCACTGGTTGTATAGTTTTTGACCCTTTGGAAATGATTTTGTGGTAATGTTGGTCCATGGGTGACCTCATAACTATTTGGCGATACTGAAATCTTGTAACCATTTGCGGATGAAATTTCAGTGATAACAGATGCCCCTTGATGGATGAGGTTAGGAGCATACGTATAGCTGAAATACATCAATGTTTCTTCTACTGAGAGTGTCGTTGTAAGAGAGAGCGATAGTGGGATTGTCAAGAGTTACCTGTTAGAGGGAGAAGGGAACCTGTAGAACCCAACCTTCCATAAGGTGTGTAAAAATAAATTGTGTACAAATGAGGCAGGCATGCCCCATGCTCATGTTATGTAACTCAAAAAAGGAAGGATGTGTTGATGTAGACAACTGCAGCACCCTCGGGGGCGGTCATGATAAAGGCAGAAGAAAATTATACGGAGGAACATACTTTGAATGGTAGGTAGTGACGTTTGTAAGAAATATCACGGATTCTGTAGGCATTGATAGCCTAGCCAAGTTCAGAGGTCTTCAAAAAATATAAGAAATAACTGCAATAGTCGCAAAGTAAGACCCACCGTAACATGAGAAAGTGTTGAAGTCGAATGTTACGGGGGTCAATGACAGTAGGGAGCAATTGTGGTTCTCCTTGTGCCATCCGAGATCTCTCATTGGAAAGGTAATGAGAGTCAAGATACTGTCGCCCTTCTGGAAAACTGCGCTGATGTCGACAAAAAAAGGGGGACGTGACTCCCAGAAGCAAAGGGCTTCGTGAAATATACTAGGTGAGGTCAGGAACTAAAAGAGGTACATGGTCGAAGTCAAGATGTATGAAAACTCAAGACTGCCCTTGGTTGGGGGAATATGCGAAGTATAAGTGGCCGCAACCGTTCAACTAGGTCAAGTGTCAGGGGGACAACAAGACGTGGGATAAGTTGTGCCAGAGGCGGGACAAAGTGAACAAACTCAGAGGGTAGAGGTAAGTGGCATGTGGGATACTCGGAGTATATGGACAATATCCACAAGGGTAGATGATAAGGAGTGCCCCAACCAAGGGCGACATGGGTTGCGTTTTCCAAAGAAGGGAAGAAGGTCACCAAAGGTGACGACAAAAAGGTATGGAAATGATGGAAATAAAGGCCTTTGTACAATAAATAAAGAATGATGTGGGATGATTGTACAACTACAGAAACGGGTGCCCCAGTGTAATATGGTTGGGCCAGCGAGGGCACCATTAGTTTGGAGAATTGGTGGAAGGTGGGGGCCCCATGGGTGGGTTTCTGTATGAGGTAGATGAAATGGAGGAAATTTGTAGAAGGGCAAACTGATCGTGGATGAAATGGAGGAAATTTGTAGAAGGGAAAACTGATTGTGGATGAAATGGAGGGTTAATGATACTGCAGATGTGCAATCAAAATAGAACCTGGGAGTCCATTGGGAAAGCTAGCAAAATGAGGAGAAGGAGTATGTGGCTGATTCGCGACATGATGTAAGACTCTCAGGACTCCCATCCCTAAAGGGTTAAAAAACAACATGAGTGTCAAAATTACAAAAGGGTGCTATGAATGGGACAACTCATGTGGGTAAGAGTGCTACTGGGTGATAGTACCGAAGATGCAAATGGAGGTTTCGATACTGCAGAGCCAGAGATGGGGATCCTAGAGGCAAATGTCAGAGGATGTGACTGGAGATGCAATTGAGATTCAGAGGGAATGATTACATGCCAGTGATGATTATATACCTGAAGGGGTTGCGTTGATGTATGATGACCAAGTCCTGCACACATGAAAACCAAATACCTGACGTGAGCAATATCTGAAGAGAATCGAACATATGAGCATTTATTTGATAATTTTGAACATGAGCATGTGTACCTGAGCGGGGTATGAAAAAATGGTGCCCTTGGGGCTAAGGATAAAAAGTGGCCTAGGGACTGTCGTGATGTAGATGACGGGATGTTGATCCCGTGGCTGAAGACGGATCGAAGAACGGACACCCGGAGCTCCCAGAATCGTGATTGGAAGTTTGGCGGAAAGGCCTATATATAGTGGTAGGGCCCACATTGCCACCTCATTTGTACTTGCTACCAGAGTGACTGGACGAGAGGTATTCAGAGGAGATTAGGTGATTCCGGGAGAATGAGGCAGCCGATCCAGGACCAACGAGCTTTAAGTTGGTAGTCTTATCATCCTGCATAGAAGTAGGGTTTCAATTTCTGGGCAAGGGTTGTACGGAGGGTCGTACAGAGGGTTTTATGGGTGTGGGCCCCCTAGTGCATGGGCGATCTGGAAATACGCGCGCACGAGTGCGCGCCTATCATCTAGATAGCTACACATGGGGGTGCCTGTAAGGGGGACAAAGGCATGCATGATGTGTGTGCCTGTGTGCTACACAGCCGCACATGGGTGTGCGGCTGTGTAGTGGGCAGGTGCGCTTTGATGCACGCCTGCATTCATGATAGGGGCACATGGAGGTGCCCCTATAGGGTAAACATGTGCGCACTTATGCACGCCTGTGGGATGGACAGACACGCTTGAGTGCACGCCCGTGGGGTGAACAGGCGCGCATACGTGCGTGCCTGTGGGGTGAACAGGCATGCATACGTGCACACCTGTGGGGTGAATAGGCGCGCATGTGTGTGCGCCTGTGGGTTAAAAAACCACGCCTTTGAGGCAAGGTTGACGGGTGTAAAACTTGTTTTTTAATGTTTTTGATGGTCAATATGGCTGACCTAGGACTGTTTTATGTGGCTATAGGTGATCATTGTGCATGATGCCAGTCAGCTGGCGAGAGCGGGATTGGTCTCAGTTGAGGGATTCCGTGGCTATTGAGGAGCCAGGGGTACGTGCTACTTTGGCAACCTGTGGGCTGCTGAAGTTATTTGAGTGCCCGTTGATATGGGCACAAGAGTATCTCCTGCAGTTCCTTATCTGGATGTGGAGTCCAGACCTGCATTGTTTTATGGTGCGGGGAGAGAAGATTGCCTTCACTGCGGTGGAGGATATATATTTTTTGACTGGGCTCCCTTTTCGGGGAACGCCCCTACTGGTGGAGCCGGTGTTGCTTGCAGATGTGGCGTTAGTGACAGTGGGCCGAAGGTTCTGTTCCAAGGTGAACTTTATGTCGGGCTCTGTCATGAGCATCGAGGCGATGGATGCTCTAGCGCATCATTGTATAGCAGCTATTATTGTGAGGGTGTATGGGTCCCTTGTGACTCAACGGATCAGTGGTGGTCAGTTGAGTATTATGGAGAGGGTACTGGCCAGTGAGCACTTTGCCTGGGGGCTTACGCTGCATGCCAGGATGGTAGGGCAGCTTGACCATTGTCGGTCCAATGATACAGGGGACTTTGCCTTTGGGTCCATCCTAGTGGCATGGTTCTTGGAGAGGGTGCCTATGTTGCGCCCTAGGATTTTATTGGGTGCTCCTGGGGCGCGAGAGCTGCGACTGAGGCGGTGGTCGACTATTTTGGTTCGCCATGGTGGTGGCGAGGGCGGCCACTTCTTCATGGCTGAGGCAGCGCAGGTGTGGCGGCAGATGCCGCAGGTTATACTGTAGTATCCTTATGCTGGTGTTGACTTCCGGGGTGATCCGGACATGGTGTTACCTCCGGGGGAGGTTTTTGATCATCGAGGTATGTTTATGAGTTTGATATATATATATATATATTTTAATTTTTTTTTGGGATAGTATGACATGTGTATTTGGTATAGATGCTGATACTATCGTTTGGTTCTTTGTATGTGCAGATGTGGCACCTCGCGGGCATGAGGTTGAGTTGCTGAGAGCACCGGCTTGCCAGGAGCTAGGGAGACCATCGTGGGGAGGGTCGTGGGTAGGAGAGAGACGTCGGCGTGAGGACATCGGGGTGAGACCAGATGAGGATGAGAGAGCAGCGAGGAGACGCTGGTTTGATGACCCAGGTGTCGGGCCATCACATGCTCCTCTGGCGGATGCTGGAGAAGATTTTGAGGATATTCACTACCACCTGGAGACGGTGCTATAGGGCATGCCTGAGGGCATGTGGTCGTGTATCCAGGATGAAGGCATCCTGGAGCAGTGTGTGGGGGTTCTGCCACCGTGGCGGGCTGTGGTTCGATGAGTAGTAGTAGCAGGTGCTGCGATGACCGAATGGTTACCTCCCGGTCCGGAGGGACCAGTAGTGGGTGGGGGACCACCGCCTGAGGGAGGGGCAGGAGGTGGTGCTCTAGAGGCACCTTGAGTGGTGCGCTATGTATTTTTGTATTTTTGTATATAGGCTGGTGAGCCCATGTTGTACCGAAGTGCTGTACTGGACTGTGGATTCTGTATATGATGTTTTGTATGTAAACATTTTGATGGCACTGGTGACCGATTTATATATATATGAGTATACATTTTGGGGTCTATGTGATGTTTACATGTGTTTTTTAATGTTTGATGATGTCGAATCTATGTATGCTGTGACAGGTTTTTGATATTTTTATGTATGTGTAGAGGTATCTTGATGTGATATATGCCATTCTAACACAATGTTAGCTAAGTTATCTATAATTTGATTCAATTTTCTTGGAATATGTGTAAATGTAATGAAATCAAAATGTCGAGATAAAAGTCTAACCTGCAAGTATTTGTGAAAGAGGCAAGGATCGAGGACATGGAACACATTGTTGAGTTGGAGAACGACTAGTTGAGAGTCGAGAAAGATGCTAAGGTGACGAATATGATGATGATGGGCATTGGCGAGGAGGCCAATGACGACAATGTATTTAGCTTGGTTGTTGGTGGCTGAACCCAAACATATGCCACTCGAATGGAGCATTTCATGTGAGGGGGTATAGAGGGCCCAAGCTACCGAAGCGAGATCTTGTGTCCAACAGCTGGCGCCGTCGGCGTAACCGATGTGGTAGGCCGGTGGAGGAAGCATCTGTCAATAGCACAAATGATAGTTTAGATGTGAGGGATGGAAAAAAGATTAAAAACACTAGAAAAGAAATAACCTAAAGTAGAATTACGACGCTTAGGCATAAAATTTCTTTAAGTATAACCCGTTGACGGGTTCTTTGAGAGAGAGGCCTTCGGGAGAGGCCAGGATGTAGGCGCCTTTGGTGAGGCAATGTTGGATAATGTAGGGGCCATGCCATAGTGACTTGAATTTTCCATGACCAAGGGTATCGTGAGCGATATCGTAAGTAAGGACGAGGTCGCCTTCATGAAATGAGCGAAGGTTGACATGGTGGTCAAAGGTGGCCTTTGACCATTTTTTAGCTGCCTCATTGTTCTGTAATGAAGATCGACGATCTTCATCCAGGGACTCTAAGTTCAGCAAGCGCTGCTTCATTGGAGCAGTGTCGGGTAATAGCTCAATTACAGTGCGTAAGGTGGGAATTTCGCACTCGATGGGAAGAGTGGCCTCAACCCCATGGACTAGATGAAATGGTGTGAAACCAGTGGCTGTTTTCACAGTTGTACGGTAAGCCCATAGTGCGAAAAATAACATATGATGCTAATTGGTTTTATGTTTATTAACCATGCGCTGTAACATGGTCTTGAGGACCTTGTTAACTGCTTCGACCTGTCCGTTCGACTGAGGGTAATATGGTGAGGCAAACTCACGGGAGAATCCTAACCGAGATGAGAGTTCGACGAAAATATCATTCTCGAAGTGTTTCCCGTGATCGGAAACTAGTTGGAGTGGTACTCCAAAGCAGGATATGACGTGGTTAAAGAAAAAATGCACTGCATTGTCAGCGGTATTGTTGAAGGTGGTCATAGATTCCACCCATTTTGTGAAGTAATCGACTGCGACAACAATGTATTTGTGGCCATTGCTGGAGGGTGGATTACAAGTCATGAAGTCAATGCCCCATTTACAAAAGGGGCTGACAGTAATGACTGGGTGAAGAAGAGTAGGTGGTGCTCGTGCTTTGTTGGTGTAAAGCTGACATTTCTCGCATCGCTTCATGGCGTGAATGCAATCGTGAAACGATGTAGGCCAAAAATAACCTGCTCGGATGATTTTCTGAGTAGTGGACATTCCTGAAAGATGGCCCCCACATGCACCACTGTGGCAGTTGTTCAAGACTCTATTGGCCTTGTTAATAGTCAAGCATCGACGAAGTATGGTGTCGACCCCATGCTGGTATAAGATGTCTCTGATGAGGAGGTAGCGGGGGGCCTGGTGGTGAATATGACGACGATAATCTCATGAGAGGTGGTTACCGAACTTTTGGGTTCGGAGGTAGACGAGGAGGTCGTCGTACCAAGGATCATTCGAAGTGATGTAAAAGAGATGTTCTTCGGGAAAGTCAGTATTGACGGGGGCACTGGTAGTATCATAGGGGAAGGCTGTGACAAGTTCGGCGAGGACGATAGCTTTCTTTCTCTTGGGTGTTGAGAATTCTAGATCGTAATCCTGAAGGATAACGATCCATCGGGAAAATTTGCCATTAATTTGCCGACGACTGAGCAAGTATTGCATAGGGTTGGAATCTGCTACGACCTTAGTCGTGCAAAGTAGAATGTAATGACGTAGTTTCTAGACTGCGAGGACGACTGCAAGGGCTAGTTTCTCTTCGTGTTTGTACTTCAAGGCTAGCCTGGAGAGGTTTTTACTAACATAGTAAATGATGTGTTCATGATCGTCATCATTGATTTGTACGAGAACTCCTGCTACTGAGACAGCTGATGCTGATATGTAGAGGATATAGTCGCGATTATAGTTGGGTGAACTAATTAAAGGGGCATTAGATAGCGCCATTTTAAGATCATCAAATGATTTTTGGGCATGTTCATCCCAGTGAAATGGGATGTCGTGGTGTAGTAAGAAAAGGAAACCGTGTGCGCGAGTGGTGTAGTCTGGGACAAATCGCCGTAGAAATTTAGCTTTTCCTTGTAGGCTCTGGAGTTGTCGTAAATTCTGGGGAGGTGGAATTTCTGTGATGGCTTGGACTTTGAGGGGGTCCACGGTAATACCACTTTGGGAAACGATGAATCCGAGGAGGCACCCTGCAGTGACGTAGAACACACACTTGAGGGGGTTCAAGTGGATGTTGTACTGACGACACCGTTGGAAGATGATTCATAAATCATCAAGATGTTGGGTGCCCTTCTTGGATCGAGTTGTGAGGTCGTCCAAGTATGCAAGGATGATATGAGCCAGATCGTGAAAAATGTATGTCATAGCCCATTGGAAATTTGCGCTAGCATTCTTTAAGCCAAAAGGCATTACCCGATATGAAAAAGTACCCCAAGGGGTAGTGAATGTGGTTTTGTATTGATTGGCTCGGTGAATTTGGATTTGGTTATAACCAGAGAAACTGTCCATGAAGGATAGAGCCTCGTTCCCTACGCAGTCGTCGATAATTTGGTCAATGAAAGGCATTGGAAAGTTGTCTTTGGGCCATGCATGATTAAGGTTGCGAAAGTCTGTGCAGACGCGGATAGTGCCCTATTTTTTGTTAATGGGTACAGGGTTGGAAACCCATGATGTGTAGGTGATGGGGTAGATGAACCCAACCGTGCGTAGTTTGTCAATCTCATCTTTGATGTCCGCTGCTTTGGATGGATGTAGCGGTCACTGTTTTTGACGAACTGGGGTGATATCAGGCCAGGTGTCGATGCGATGTTCGACGATAAAGGGATCAAGGCCAGGCATTTCTGTGTATGACCAAGAAAAAGTATCCCGATATTCTTGGAAGAGGGATTTATAGGCGGTGATTTCTTGAGGAGTGCAAGCGACGCCAATGGTGATTTCCTCGATGACTCCATTTTTGATGGAAATATCGATTTTGATGGTCAGGGAAATGTTGGCCATGTTGCCTTCTTCAAAAGCATCAGGGGCAGGAATGGGGTTATTGAACCAGTCAATATGCCCTAATGGGACAAAATCCTTGGTTTGGACCACGTATATGGGGTGTTGGTTAGGAGGCATGGAGGCTTCCTGTGGAAAGAAGAGTGCGCGGTGGTGTAGCGCATCCCATGGGTAGTCGGGGGTGTTTAACACTTCGAGTACGTCCTCATCACAATGGAATTGATGGGAATATAAGGGGTCGTAAGGAGTGATATCGGTGACTGTCGTCGTGTGGCTGTCTTCAGGTGAAGAATCAACAGGGGGAACGGTGTAATGAGATTGCAATGGGTCATTCGACATAAACCAAATATCAAAGTACTGAAGAGTACCAGTGGTATTTGGGTGTAATATTTCCGTAGGGAAATGAATGGGAGAATTGGGGGGATTTGGGGGTGAATCTTCAGATAAGTCATCCAAGAACCACGGAGGCGTCAGGAGAGCCTCGGGTTCAGGAGAAATGATATGAAGAATTTCTAGTGACATGGTAAGGTCAACCATTGATTCTGTAGGGGTTTGAATCAGGGTCAATTGGCGTTGCCTGTATTCAATAATCATAGGACATTGGTGTGTAAAATGATCTAAGGATTCACATAGAGAGCAAGGGCACCTCATACGTTCATTGACTGAAGTTGTGACATAATGGATGCCAGTGATGTTTGGTAGGGATGATGTAGCTGGATTGGGTTCGTTCTGGAAGCTTTGGCATACTACGGCTAATGTCTGCCGAAAGCACGATAGTGCTGGGCAATGGTGGGTATAATGGCCATATTCTGAACATATAGCGCAACCGAATTTGGTTCGTAGCCCTTTACTACTTGAGTGAGGGGTGGTAGCGATAGTACTTGCTACAGTGGCGAGTGTTGATGGAGTTTGACTGAGTGGAATCAAGTTCCGTAACTCTGGTAGAGATGGGCAGTTGTTGGTTTGGTGTCCATATTTCTCACATAGCGCGCAAGGGGGTTGGACGCATGGGGGAAGTGGATTTGTGGGCTCCTTCTTCTTTCTCCTGCCCCTAGCTGTGGCAGGGAGGGTAGTGAGTGGGGGTGTAGAGGGTATGATGGGAGTGAGTATGGGAATCGTCATTGGGATTCCTTCCATTTGGGGGGGGAGGGATGGTCGAGGGACTTTCTCTGGTGGATGTAAATACCAAACTAGAATTGATAACACCATATTAGGGAGGGTAAGCGTTGCGGCTACTTGGAAATCTTGTTCACTGGGTGGAGGGTAAAAGAAGGGGATTTGAGTTATGGCTTGGGGGACTGTCTCCCAAACTGGGATATGGCCTTGGGGGGAGGTGAAATCATGTACTTGTGGAGGCGACGAGTTCACAGGAGGCTCGTGAGGGGGGAGATATGTGACTAGTGGGACGTCAAATATGATAGAAGCCTCCCGAGGAGGAAGGGTATCCTCTATGTCAATTTCGTTGGATGATATGACGCATACTTGATTGGAAGGATGAAGGAGTGGTGGTGCACCATGGTAAGTGCCTAACAATGACGGGTCTTTGAAGATTCCGAGACCCATTTCGATGAGTGGGTATGCATCATGACTCGTGTGGATGAGAGGGAGAATGTTATCGATGTTGGCATAAGGGTTAGGCTCATAATGTGAGACTTGGTCAATGGTAATGATCTTCCTGTTATGTGGGAACATCATCATTCGAAAGACGGAAGAGGCAACTGCCTTCATAGCGTACATGTAGCTATGACCGAACAGGATATTATAATCGAGAGGGGCGTCGATAACTTCAATGTCGATGAGAATGGTCTTGCCCTCGAGTTTTACGGGGACATTTTGGAAGATCCTTTCAAGAGACGATGGTCGTCCGTCATAAGGTCATAAGATAATGGCAGATGGTATGAGTTCCAGGGAACCAAGTTTCTGCCATACAGATTTGGACATAATACATGTGGATGCACCTTCATCGATGATGCACCGATGAATGATAATGTTCCAAATTTTCATTGGGATTTGAAAAGCGATCAGAGCGGGAAGGCGAGGTTCTCTGCTGTCAAGATGAAATTTGATGAGTCGAGTGTCTGCGGGGTCAAATGCCCCCAAGGTGGAAAGTAATGATTTCCGCTAAGTGGGACAAGTCCGAAGGACTTCTAGGACTGACATGGCAGTCGAGGATTGTGCTAGGTCATCAACCAAACTATAATTATGAGTTGCCCTAGCCTGTGGGTTGTGGACATTCCTACACAATGGGATGCGAGGGATGCGAAGAGGTGGTTCTGTGTTAGGGAGAGGGATCACCAACGGGGGTCCCGTTGGTGCATGGGAGGAGACTTAGTGGGTGCATGGTACTGATGATTACGTGTTTGCAGAAGGATTTCTTCCTCACTGGTGAGGAGGATAGTTCGATTTGCGGGATTGTTTGGGTTGAGGTACTGTTCCAACTGTGGTGGGGTAGGCTGTATCTCTTGTTGGGTGTTCATCACACCTTGGTGTGGAATAGGATTCTATAGCACGGTTGGGGGGGGTTGTTGCACATATTGTTGTGGGGCCTACTGAGGGGCAGGTGGTGTTGGAGGATGTGGTAGACTGCCTGAGTCTTTCAACCATTTAAAATCAATGATTTGGGGGCAATGATGAGTATAATAACCGAACTCACTGCAAAGGGCACAAGGGAAGTTGGTTTTAGTAGTATTATTATTTCTCCCTTGATGCCTATTGTTGTTGCCCCCCTGGGGGTTCTGATTCCCTTGGTTCTGGTTTCCCCCAGTAGGTTGGTTTTGATGGGGTTGATTCCCACCTTGTCCTGTGTTGTTATTGTTCCTGTTCCTTCCTTTCTTTTTGGAATTATTCGACGGATGGATCGGATTTGCCGTATTCAGTTGTTCAAAATTTTGATATTGCTGAACGGGAGAGGGTTGAACAAAATTCATCCTTGCGTGAGGATGTGGGGGAGCCATGGGTTGTGGGGGCCCAGGAAATGGAAAGTATGGATTCTGTGGGAGTTGTGATCTGTAAGGTACATAGGAAGGCGTGGCACTTTCACTAGTACTATAAGCTAAGGTAGAGGGGGTACCAGAACTTGTTTGGGTAGGTGGGTGTATTGGGGGTGCTGACGGTGGCCCACTGATGGGAGGAGGAATAACAACAGGGTATGACTATTGATAAGGGGGTGGGGGGTAATAAGGGGTTCCCCCATACACCGATGGATATTGAGGTGTTCCATACATTGGTGGTGGTTGGGGTTGAGGACTGTGGTGTGTGGTATTACCAATCAATCCGTCTTTTGAGTGAGACATTCTCGGTTTGTCTTGACCGAATGGCATGGGTTTGGGGAGATCAGGAAGTACCATGTATAAGTACCCTGATTGTGAATAGATGAGGTCGTATTGTTGAGCCTTACTGATGGCTTCTTCTTTGGATTTAGGGAAGGTGGAAGCTACATCTTTACCGAGGAGAGAGACAAGTGATCTGAGAAACCAGTCAAGACACTGTTGTTTGGTGGTTTCAGCTTTGCACAAACTACGTCATCTATTCCACTCGTGAATGTGATCAATGATATGTGTGGCTGAGGTTTGTTTGATATTAGAGATTAGTTCAAGACCATTGTCATGGCGGATTGATAATTGAAGGAAGGTAAAAAATGCTTTGGCCAAGGACTCGAAAGTTGCATGGGATCCCGATTTTTCGTCTACATACCATTTGGCTTATGGGCCAGTGAGTGTGCGTTGAAATAATCGTAGTCTGATGGAATCATCCATAATGTTGTTGGAAGAGCACCATAGGTGGAAAGTCATGACATGGTTGGCAGGGTCACCACCTGCCTTTCCTTCAAATTTGGGGATGTCTAAAGGTAGTTTGGTGGGCATTGCAGGCCATGTGGGGTCATGCAATATAGGATCATTAGTGAGTTTTCTTAGATCTGGTATGTTAAGAGAGGCCAAATATGGCATCTGCAGTGGGGGGAGGGTTAGCTCTAGCCATGGTGTGAGTGTATTGTGAACCTGACCCTTGAGGGGGAATAGGTGGGTTGGTACTTCCCCATTGAGAGGAAGTTGGCCCCCCGCTTCCATGTAAAGGAGAGAAAGTGGATGGAGAGACTTGGGAAGTGGACCCAAGTAATGTGGAACCAAGCAAAGCTGATCCTAGAACAATGGCACTCACAGGAGTGTGTGAAGGTGGTGCCAATGAGTTGGCAAGACTAGGAACTCCCCCTAAAATAGGAGGGAGGTTTAGTAAGCGTCTGGAATGACGGGGATTCTATGGGTTCCCTATGATGTCCAACTAGCTGAGTGGATGTATGCAAAATGTGATGAGAGAAAGTAAACAGGAGACTTTGTTGGAAATTTTGAACTTTACACAATATATATATATATATATATATATATATATATATATATATATATCAAAATGTAATCAGAAGTGCATCATACATAAAGTGTTTTGAAAAAGAAGCATATATGTGGATAAGTGGGTTTTGTCTGCATGGGGAATCAAAGAAAACAATGCTCGTGTCCTAAAAAGACGTAACGTCCTTCCTCTCAAATAGCACTGGACCTTCCAAGAGTACTCAACAATGGGGTCTAAAGTCATCGGAAGAGAAACTAGTGAAGGATGAAATAATCAGTTATAATGAGGGTAAAGGAGGAATATCCCGAAAGAGCTGGTGATATTTCCCAATAGCCACACAAAATCCGATCAAGGTGCAATTGCAGCCCACAATTGCCACCTGGGTAGATGTCCTAAAATTTGGTCACTAGGTACCTCAGTCAAAGTGCGACATTTAGATTTTCGGCCTAAGAAATGGGTCACGGGCTGGATCCCGTCCAAGAGGTGGGTGCCTCAAGGGGGGACTCGCAGAACAACCGGACCTCGGCCTTCAACCCTTCATGGGTATCTCCCTGCCTTATGGTGTTAGGAACACTTGACTTGGATGATTTTCAGTTCTCTATTTGACAACTTCTATGGTTTTGACAATGTGAGAACCAAATAATGAGGAGTTATTTAGATGCCTATCCCCGAAATCCTACCTAGACTAAAATTTTTCTTTTGGCACCTCCTATGGAGGAAAACTTAGTGAGTTTTTTAGAAAATTTTTAGATGTGGTTGTTTGAGAGGTTGGGGGTGTGAACCAACCTCGTTGAAATTAAATAGGAGTGGATAGTTTCGTCAAGAAAAGGGTGGGGTGTTTTGGAATCCCTTTGGAGGAAACTTACTTTGACCTCCACGTTTTCGAGAAGAGAACTATGTGAGTGATAAGTGACTTTTGTGTGTGAATGAGTGAAAGTGTGCCAAATGTTTTAATGAATTAGGTGTCACCTTGTTGCATGTGGATTTCGCTTGGTCCTTACAAGTGTTGATTACCTAATTAACTAGGTGCCTTTGGTACAACCTTGCGTAATTCAAAAGTCCCTAGGAAGCTAACATTTGGACATGTGGGTCCATTACTATTCCTTTAACTGCCTATTGTAATTTAATCTAAGAAAAGATTTGAAACTATCCTAGATTGTGATCATGTGGGCATGTATGGGCCCGTTACAAAACCTTTAAACTTCCCCAGTGATTTAATCTAAGAAAGTAAATTTCAACACTATCATATCTTTGTAGCATGTGTGCATGTATGGGCCCGTTACAATCTTAATATGTGTTTGAAAAATAAACTAAGAGGAGTCCCAAGAAGGGCTATTGTCCTAAACTAAAGGTTTTAATCTTCTTAAGGGAGATGAAATTGTCCCACAATATTTTTTTGATTCTCAAGGTCGCTTGGAGGCGCGAGAGAAGAGCATACTAAGCGATTGCTATCCAACTTCTAGTCCCAATGCAAGTTAGATGTGTTTGAAAATGATTCCACCTTATACTTTTAGTCAAAGCAAGCCATCCGTGTGGCATAATGAAATAAAAAAGAGGAAAAATGATTTAAAACCCCCTAAGTGCCTATGTGTTTTGACTAATCCCTTTATATGAAGAGGGAACTAAGTGTGGTGCAACTTAAAAACATGCATGAAATCACTTTTAAGAAGGCTAGGAACCTTCCCCAAATCACAAAAAACCTTACAATGTGTAGTTTTATGCACAGGTGTGCGGGTCTCAGTGTAGACAAAGGCACACTGAGCACCTATGCACAGACCGAAATGAACTATTGGGCGCACGTGCATAGAACAATACTGTGACTTAGGCGCATGTGCGCACGATGCACGTCTGTGGGTCGAAAAACCCACGCACAACAGACACACGGCCGAGAAGAAGAATTCCAAATGGAATTCTCCCAATTCAACTTGGAAATGAATGTTTAGCAGGTCAGCTTGGGCCGGTTAATGCACCTGCAAGTTAAATAAACCAAAAGAAGAGCTAGAAAAACCCAAATAGGGTAAGAAATTGATACCTTTCCCCAGTGGAGTCGCCAATCTTTTGCGCCTCTTTTGTCACCGTAGTGAGCAAAATAGAGGTTCTTACAAGCTTAGTTGGGTTTGCTAAGCAGGACAACTATAAGGAAAAAGGTTAGAAAAAGAAATATAAAAGAACAACTAAGAATTAAACTAAGAAATAAAATAAAAACTAAACTAATAAACATAGGGACATAAGGAAAAAAGAAACAATAAGACTCATGTCACCAATGGTAAGGTTGATATTAGTGAAAGAAAACACCAAGAAGAAAGAGGACTATGAGTCCCTTCTTCCTCCAAGGGAGGGATCTTGGACCCCCACAAATAAGCTCTTCTTACAACTTTGAAAATGAAAATGGTGAAAGAATTCCTTGCTAATCCACTCAAGGGGTGAGATGGATTGCCCAATGCAACGATGATAGTATACTCTTGATGAGAATAGAGGATTCCTCAAGAGAATAGTGGCAACATAACTTTGCTATGATATTCCTTGAAAAATGAAGTGCACCCATGGCCTTTTTATAACACTTCTTTGAGGTATTGTTCAACCAGCTTGTAGTGTGTAAAGAGGCTAATTAGGGCATTTCTAGGTCTTTGACCAGCCACCCAGTCAGATCCAGTCCAGATTTGAGTGTCAAATCAACTTGGAAGCTGAACCAGAAGTGGGTGGGAGGCCAACCACTCTCATAAATTCACCGTTCTCACATGTGCGTAGATTTTTGCGACCACAGTCGCACATCGGGCGCATGTGCGTTTTTCCCGTGTTTCTGTTTCACGCATGTGCACGCGTTCCCTGTGTATTCATAGCACACTTTAATTTTTTCACTGGTTGTATAGTTTTTGACCCTTTGGAAATGCTTTTGTGGTAATGTTGGTCCATGGGTGACCTCATAAATGTTTGGCGATGCTGAATTCTTGTAACCATTTGTGGACGAAATTTCTGTGATAACAGCCAACAAAGCCAACAGATTCATTGAGTGAATTCAACACATCTTCCAATAGGTCCATGCGATTTTGCAGAAATCCAATGCTAAGTACAAGCAACGCCATGATCAACACCTGGTATCGCACAAGTTTCAGGTGGGAGACAAGGTCTGGTTACATTTGTAGAAAAAGAACCTTACATGGCCCCATCGGAAGCTCCAACCACTTCGTTATGGGCCTTACACTATCACCAAGGCTATGTATAACAATGATTTTGAGCTCAACACTCCACCCTTCCTTGGCTTGCACCCAATGTTCAATGTGGACCTCCTTCGGCCATATTTTCCACCATTATTGTACACCTCAGAGATCGCATAACAATTGACACCAATAAAGCTCAACCCTAACTGCATGGAACATGCATCCACTGATCATATAGTGGACACACATGTCAAGGGAACTCGCTAGTAGAGGATCCATATTTATCAGGTTGTCAAGGCAGGGCAACTCCTACACCAAGGAAAGTGGCTCACCCGGAGCCAAATTCAACAGAAGTTACCTCACCTGATGGGGACACTCAAAGAAATGGATACCATTGCTTCCTAAGGGGGGATGACTGATCCAAGTGGATATTGGTGGCCACCCACCTATTTCAACTAGCTCCTCTTGACAATTTTTAGTTCAACACGTTCTTCTGTAATTCTTTGTAATTGTGGGTTCTACACTTCTGGGGTTGTCTGAAGACCTACACAGCTTCTAGGTGGAGATTTGTATCCTCCCACCTAATCCAACTGACTTATTTTGGATTTTTTCATGTCATTACATATTTCTTTACTTCTAGGGCCATTTTGGGGCCCTAAACAATGTTTTTTTGGCTTGCCACTGTCAAACTATAGACTACGTGGGAGTTTGATGGCATAATGTGTAGTTCTTGAAAATACCTTTCCAATGGGCTATCACACACCTAAAACATAGGTCGTATGCAAAAGTTATGACCCCAGGAAGTTGAGGTACCAACTTACCCATCGGGACCCACATAACTTTTGGCGTTTCATCTCCTAGGGTTAGGTTTTTGGATGTCTAGGGTTTTGGCATTCATGAGTAATGTTAAAAAAGGCCTTTGGAGCCTCATTGTAATCATTTCTGCTCAGAAAGATGCGTGTATCAGCCACATCTCTTCTTAGATATAGATACCACCATTCGAGCAAGTTGTTTTCAGTTCTACATTTTTACAGTTTTATCCTATTTTATTTATTCAATAGAAGTTATTGTTCATTGGATATTTTTTGTTGTTCTCCATATCTCTGTGTTATTGTATTCAGTCTGTTATTCATTTCGTTCTGCTCATAAATACAAATGATTTTATTAATCAACATACTGTTGAAGACAAAATTTGGGGGTCCTTCGAATCAATTTTTTTGAGATCTCGTTCCTCAGACGTGTGGGTTATCTGGCCCACACGTGGACTGTAATGTCATCCATGGCAGCAATTAAAACTCAAATAATCTCCCTCGAATGCACCCTCAATACAATGGAGTCCATTCTTTGAATTTCTCCCCCTTGATCTCACTTTCCAATCAAGGCTCAAACTCTTCTCCTATTAGTCTTTGACACCAAATATAACGTGTATGGAACCGTGGACCAAACTGATGGGATAACTGGTCTAAACTCATACTCGGTCACCGATCACCTTGTTGTTTTCACTTCCAACACTAAATTGTCCTTGTAGGACCTTTTGGCGATTTAATGCTTCATGGAATGATCCTTTTTGTTATCATAGAATCCTCAACCAAGATCAAGGGATAATTGGCACCAGTCTCTCAAACCTCTGCACTCTATGACTGATTATTTCTTGGTTCAGTGTCTAACCATCGATTTTCCAATAAGATGGATGCCATATCTCGACTATCTTCGATATTTTTGAGTGTGACATCATCATCGATCCTATCATGATCGAGGATGGATCTCTTCCACTAGTAATTGATGTCTCTACTACATCGGTCCTACCATGATTGACGATGGATCTCTTCCAATGGTAATTGACGCCTATACTGCATTGATCCTACTATGATCAACGATGGATCTCTTCCACCGGTAATTTCCGCCTCTACTACATCTTCATATCGAATACTCTTGACCTCTTTACTAAATGTAAACACACATGTTTACAGGCTTATGAATTTATCATGTTTACACACACAGATTCAACCCCATGAAACAAAACTTAGAAATACACAATAATACACCATACCATTATATCAGGATCGATTTACATAGTATGACATCTCGAGTCCAGACCACCCTTTCGACCTGATTTTATATGGTTGTTGGCCTCCCTTTTCAATGCCCACATGCTACATATAATACCAAATATTACAACAAGAATCAGATTATCTAGATCTGATCTAACCTCAACAAATTACTAATATCTCTCAGAAAAATCAAAACAAATTTATCATTTATGAGAAAATATTGTCCTCTTGGCCACTTCCTTGCCNCTCCTACATCAAAGTCCCAGGGTTAAAATTTCCATGATCTCCTGATCATGTGTCTTCATTGTTGCTTCCATGTTCACTCTATGGTCACTCTCTGGTCTTCCTTTTTCCTCATGCATCATATGTTGAGCTTCTCCTCATGCTCAACAATGAGCTTCAACCAAGCCTTTCTTTGTAGAAAGACTTCGCACCCGCTACCCAATACCTCATCAAGCTTTCTCCTGAGCTTGAACTTTTGGTATCACTGTTTCTCTCCTCTTAGAACCTCTCTGAGCATCTGCTACTCTAGGCTTCTGCAATCATGCCCACCTACTCTCTCCGCAGGATTTTCTAACCTCACTCTTATACCACTTGATGAAGACCAAATACATGGGTCCTTCAAATCGAGTTTTATGATATCTCGATCCTCGAACTTGTGGGTTATCTATCCCACACATGGACTGCAACGTCATCCATGGAAGCAATTAAAACTCAAATAATCTCCCTCGAATGCACCCTGAATACAATGGAGGCCCTTCTTAGAATTCCGAGCCCTTGATCTTGTTGTCCAATCTAGGCTCAAACGCTTCTCCTATTAGTCACTGGCGCAAAAAATTAACACGTATGGAACCGTGGACCAAACAGATGGGCTAATCGGTCTAAACTCATAACCAACAATCGATCACCTTGTTGTTTTCACTTCCGACACTAAATTGTCCTTGTAGGAAAATTTGGCGATTTATCGCTTCATGGCATGAGTCTTTTTGTTATCACCGAACTGTCGACCAAGATCAAGGGATAATTGGAACCAATCTTTCAAACCTCTACACTCCACGACTAATTATTTCCTGGTCCGGTGTCTAACTGTCGATCTTCCAATATATTGGACGTCATATCTCCACTATCTACGATATCATTGAGTGTCAAATCACCGACGATCATGGTTGACGCCTCTACTACATGTTCATATCGAATACTCTTGAACTCTTTAATAAATGTAAACACACACGATTATAGGCTTATGAATTTAACAAGTTTACACACAAATATTCTAACTCATGAAAAAAAACTTAGAAATACACAATAATACACCATCCCATTACATCGAGATCTATTTACATAGTATGAATTCTTTGGGCCAGGACGCCCTCTTGGCTGGATTTTACATGGTTGTTGGCCTTCCTTGTCAATTCCCATAGGATACATACAATACCAACAATTGCAACAAGGATAATATTATCCTGATATGATCTAGCTGTTATCATAAAATTTGTAGGTTGGGAAAAGCCTGACCCAACCAACAAAATGGAAACAACTAAGGTACACTATACCCAATGTCACCTCGATATAGGTTCCACACTTCGAGGGTGACTAGCTCACTCTAGGGAGGCGATCCCGGTGAACTTGGGGGGATTGATATGGATGGAAGGGAAAGAAGAGAAGTATCAACCTAAAGGTCAATGATGGAATAGGAAAGATGTCTTTGATGACTTGTCTCTAGGTGGTTTAAGGTTTTCCATGTTAAATTTTAAGCTATTATAGGTTACTTTTCAATTTACTAGATAACCATAGCATAGATAGGATCACTGAGAGAAACACAATCACAAGATACACAACATTTATCCTGGGAAACCCTCATGGGGAATAAAACTCAGCAAAACTTCCTTAATATAGATAGCCAATACAATGCCAAGACAATAAACCAAACACTAGAAAATATCCTCTCCCAAGTAATGTGCCTCTCTCTCTTCCTTCTTCCGACAACTGGTAACTGCAACTTCCTTCAATACTTGCGCAGTAGATGAGTGAGCTAAGTGAGTGAACAAATGAGTGGATGGATTCCTTTATTTATACAAACTGGCAAGCGCTGAAAGGAGGTGTCTCTTCACTGGCAGGGTCAACTTGTCTTTCTGGGTGGTTAGAACCACATTAATTTGCCTGGGGGACGACTTCTTAATTTTCATATTAGAATTAGGGTTTGACCAATCCATAAAAGGGGTTTGGTCAATTACAATGCCCAACATGATCAATCCACAAAAGGGGATTGATCTAATGAATAATAAATATATTTTATCTTTTACTTTATCCACAAAGGGGATAAGAATATTATTTGCAGTTACACAATATTTTAACACTCCCTCTTAACATGAAGGATATTCTTTATCCTTATTTATCTTATTATTATTATTATAAGAATATTATTATTCTTTATCTTTTGACAGGTCACTATATGTCATCATCAACTGAACAATATCATCTAGGCAATATCATCAACTGGATAATCATCATCAACTGGATAACATCATCAACTGGGTAACAAAATCAAATGGATAATAAGAGGCATCAATATAATCCACTTGGTCATTTGGCATCACGACTGGAATATGTATAAATCATTGGAAGTTTTGTTCTCTTTATCTTTGCATAGAAGATACTCTTTCTTTCTTTCATCTTCACGCAGAAGATACTTTTTCTTATCTTCACACAAAAGATATTCTATGAGTTTTTCCATTCCTTTTATGTTATCCCTTATCTTGTGGTCATCTATCTCACCCATCCACTGGGGAGGACTACTACCATAGCTTCACTCCTATTCATCCCACATGAACTTGAGAAGCTAAGATGCTAGTCTGGGCAAGACTAGACTCCCTTTCCATGATCCATGCAGGATCACAAAACAAACCTCAAGATCCAACTAACCATTCCACATGGTCAAGGTTTGTGTTCCAGGCTACTCAATCCTTGGCCATAGGAGAGTACCTGCCCGCTTCCCCTTGGAGAAACATCCACACTCCTCTCTACGAGGGTGGTCACACCCCTCTCTACGAGGGTATTCTAGCATGTCCCTAGAGTATCCAAAACTCAACACTTGGACAAAGGCCAATCTTGGCAAATTTCTCATTCCCCTTCTCTACAAAGGTCTCTTCTCTTTTCCTTCTCTATGAAGGTCTACTTGTGGGATTGCTCATTCCTTCTCTACGAAGGTCTAGCTATGGGATCTGAAAAAAAAATATCTTGTGGTCCAAAATCTTTCCATGGTATAATACCATGCTACCTGTCCATTGGGCACCATCTATCTACTGGATAACTTTCATCTTGATCAAAATATCTCATTACTCATCCACTGAGTAAATTCTTCCATGGACCACTGCTTTCCTAACTGCACCAAATCACAATCCTCCATTTCGAACTCGAAGACATATCTCCCTCTTGCACCAAACTAAGAGCTTCTCTAATTGTGTAAAATTTGATAATCATCATCCTTGAAGTTCTCCTCTATAATATCCTCGGTGCCTTCTTGAGTTCAAGCATTTCTTTCTTTCTGACTTCATACTGGATCAACCTGCTCCCTCTACATCTACAAGAATGGTACTGGAGAAACCTTCAGTTACTTGCATCTCATCAACTATATCTGAGTATCCATATTTCTCTTCATCTTGAACATTTTTGTTCTGCATCTTTAGGAGCCTCCTGCTCCTATATAAATAATGGATATTGTCTGGTCTTTACTGATTGTCACCATATCATAAGTCCTTCTCATGCTGTCTAACTTTTGCAAGTCAAGGCATAAGTTCTTTCTTCTGAGACCTGCAAACTTACTTACATTATGATTTCTGAGATATGTCACTTAGCCAATCAGTCAGTAACAATAAGCAACAATCAAATAAAACTATATGATGATTTCTATCAGAGAAGTACACATCGTTTCTTAAGAAAAACTTGTTCAACCATATACACATCTGAAACCCTAATCATGAATAAGAATTTTGAATTCTTTTTCACTCTAGATATGAAATTACCAAATTTTCCCTTACTATAATAGCTAAACACATACCTTTGTCACTCTCATGAGTGATCATACCTGAAATAAATATTTTATCTCTTTCTTTATCCTCTTCTTTTATACTTCCTTCATAAATCTGCAAAGACACTGAGATAAAACGAGGTTAATTAACATTCTCACAAAAATCTAACTTGTAATGATAAAGTATTAAAGTAAACAAGATACTAAAAATAAACATGAATACTTATCTTTTGTTTTTGTGTCGGGAGGCTCCACGGACTCCACCATTTTCTATCTTTCTTTAGATCAACTATCTTCAACTTAAAGTACATATTTCTCAATTTCTACTAAATCTTTCTTTGAGGGAGGAGATTCCTCTCCCTCTGTCACATGTGCTTGATGCTTTCTTTTCCCTTTTCCTTGAGGGCAGTCATAGGAAAAGTGTCCCAACTTTTGACAGTTGTAGCATATGATCTTTGAAACATCTTTCTTCTTATTTGGAACTCTTACGGAGTTAGCTTCTAGTTTTTCTTTGAATTGTGATATTCTGGAGAAATATTCCTGAATTATTTCTCCTTTCTGCATCCTTGTATTATTGATTTGAGTTCTTATATTCATATTTTGATTGATGTTCCTTCCTTCATATAATCAGGTTAGGGCATCAAACGTTTCTTTTGGTGTCTTATTTGAGGCTATTTGAGGAATCAAGTGATCTTTGATAGAATCTGCAATGATTCTATTGGCCCTAACTGTGTCTTTTTTGTGTTTTGCTTTAGCTGCAACATCGACGGGTTTTGGTACATTCTCTTTAATGAATCTTGCTAGTTCATTCTTTTCAAGAATGAGTGCAATCCTATACTTCCAGGAACGAAAGTTTTCCACACCTTCTAGCTCATCAACAAGATTGACCTTACTGACGTAGCTCCTCAATGGTACATTGTGGATTTCATGCTTTTACCATTTAAGTACAATTTGAGTGGTAACAGTGCTAAACCTAAGGACCTTTGGAGGTTGGGTCTTGGACATTGCACATACTTCAATGCCTTATTTGACGGAACACCCTCTTCCAGAAGCAGTTATCTTAGAATGCCCATAATTTCACCAAATAAGCACCATTAGGTGTAGAGTGGCCGCAAGATTTAAGAAAAGTGGTCGATGAAGGATACATAATACATAGATCCTCCTAGTGATTGAGTCGGCACCAGACCAAACACATCACTATGTATCAGCTCTAGGATCCCTTTCACCCTAGTAGCTCTAGATGGAAATATGACCCAACTTTGTTTTCCATATACATAGTGTTCACAAAAGTCGACTTCCACATTGGTCAACCCTTCGACCAGGTCTTTGAGATTCATTGATCAAAGCCCTTTATCATCGATATGACCCATCCTCTGGTGCCATAACATGGTCTGGTTGAAAGAGTTGAGACAAGAGGACTTATGACTTGTTCCAGGTACTACCAAGAACCCCTACAGGTTCACACACCCTGCAAGATTAAATAGAGTACCAATCCTTGATACTCTCATAAACACCATTGCTCCCCTGACCATATTGAATGTATCCCTCTCAAAGATGGTGTGCACTCCAACATCACTCATATTACTCACAGATATGAGGTTCCCCACTATAAATTGGAGATTCAACACCCCTGGAAGTGTACCACTCCTTCTGTTATGCAACCTCAGTCAAATTTGATCTCGACTGACAATTCTGGTAGTGGAGTCATCTCCAATAAAGACATCCCCACCTTCATACTCCTCATACTCCAAGAACCAGTCCCTGTGAGGAGTAATGTGGTAAGATGCACCAGATTCAATCAACCACGTGTTGTGCTCTGAATGTGTACCCATTGAGGCCATATAGACATCACCATTCTCATCGGTCGATGCCTTCCCATCAGTCGACTTGGACTTGTTGGCCACCTTAATTTGTTTTACAGCCTTCAACTTACAGTCCTTCTTTAAATTCCAAACTTTACCGCACTTCTAACATCTCCTTTTCGACTTACTTGGTGACTTAGACCTACTCTTCGACTTAGATCTCCTACCAGAGCCTTTGAAATTTCCTCTGTCAACTGGTTGACCTTTTAGTAAGGACCTTACCAATATAAGGGTGGGGGAATCTATAGGTATGGGTACTATCCATCGAGGATACTTGCCAGGGAGAAACGTGAGGAGACACACAAAATAGGACATGTATAAAGAAAGAATGTATAAAGACACCTTTTGGTTGCTCGACCAAGTGATAAAACACATTTTAATACCAAATGAAGCGTCTGTAGGGTTGATCACTCATATAAGCAAACAAAAGCAAATATTTTTTGTTTTTGTTAGCCAGGGAAGGAAGAGTATGGATTCGGTATGTTCCCATCTAGGTAGTATGTTGTTGCCTCACCCCAACTGTCACCAACAGGTCTGATTCCCTTCTAATCTATTTAGTTTTGCATGAGGAAGCCAAACTCTACCAAGGATTTTCATTCGGTCTCCATAAAGGGCAATCTGGATGGTCACCAAAGGTCTGCACGAAGGTATCGATTTGGGTAGTCAAGCTCACTTAATCACAAGAGGAAATGGTTGGTTAAACATATTACGTCACAATAAAATCACTTATCCTTATAACTACCCCCAAATCCATGTCACATTCACCAGTATCAAATCCAAAATAGAAATCCCACCTAACTCACAAGAGGAAATCTCCCTACGCCTACCGGAAAACAGAGCCTACGCATAACAAAATGAGATACCGACACTATGCGATTTGACTTATTACTTATGTGCTTTGACAAAGAGGTTAGCGTCGGGTCCTGGCTAGAGAGAAATACAAGAAGGGTGGTTGTCTCCAACAGGTCTCCTAGTCCTTCCTGGTTCTAAGCATGGTCCTGCCAAAGAGAATGAGGAAGCATAGTAAAGAGATTAGGTTCTACTTCTTCGATTCGACGTTTAGTTGAGATGACCTTCCTATGATAATGTTAGGGGTCCTATAATTATAGGCAAGTCGATACTGCGACTGTTGATTTGGCATCTCTCCCGGTGACGAAGTATAGCTCAGGTGATTCCGTTTTCCTCCCTCCATTCTTTTCACTCGACCCTCCATCACCCTGCTGCATCCTTCGTGCACGCTGCACCCTCTCCCCCTTGTCTTTCGTCAGCCTCCATTATCCCGCCTTCCATCCCTGCATAAATGGACTTAGGATGAACAAAAGAATTAGCAAAGTTAGTCTAGATCAAAATCAATTAATAAATGACTATTTGATAATTAATTAATCATTAATTAATTATTAATTAATTAATTAATTAATTAGTTATTAACTAGGTTAGTACCTAGGTTAGCATCTAAGTTAGGAGTTAGGGTTAGTTTTAAATTAAAATAAAGTAATTAAAATTAAAAACAAAACAAAAAATTAAATAATATACAAAAAAACATTAAAAACGCAAAAATAATAAAATACATATAAAAACATTATATTATAAATATAATATAACAATTTAAATAAAATAATGAAAACAAAAAAAAATTACAAAATAAAACATAAAAAAACAACGTACCATATAACAAAAAACTTAAAATATTAAAAATAAAAATAAAAAACAAATATTAAAATTATCCTAAGTCTAACCTATCCTACCCCACGTACCCTCTACCCCGCTTACATCACCCTCCACCCACCTTACATCACTCCCCACTACCCACTCCCCCTACGTCACCCCAACTCACCACCCACTAACCACCCATAACTCCCGCCTACCCATAACCCCAATGCATATTTCATACCCCACCCCCCATCCAATATACCCCAAGTTTAAATCAACGCGTTATATTAATTCCGGAGCCCCCCCCACCTTCCGGAATTTAACGAAGGGGGGGTCCGGAATCATAAATAAAACTCATTCAATTTTGAACGCCTCAGATCGAGCCTCCGAAATCTACGACCTACATCGAATTCCGGACCCCCCGGGCATTCTACATTTAACGAGGTGGGGGGGGTCCGGAATTTTTTCCCGCCAAAAAACCATTTTGCCCAAGTTTACCATTTTTTTGCCTAATTTACCACGTCACCTTCCAAGTCAGATTCTGAGTAAACCGAGACAGATTTTAAAAATCCGAGAGAGGTTTTTGGTCAGCACGGATAGAGGAACAAAACCCTTTTTCAGTTTTGGCAACAGAGTTACGAACAGAGGGAGGCAAAGACATCTTCGAGGCCTATTTTTCCATATTTTGAATTTTCCGTTCCAGTCCCGATTTTGCAGGAGCTGTCACGACCAGCTGGGGACGAATTTTGCGAAACCGAAAGAGGTTTTTGTCCAGAACATGCCCATATTAAATAACCTCTTTCATTTTTCGCCCAGGTGTCATCATTGAAGAAATAATCACGTCTGATCGGACCCCTGTTTCGCAGGCAAACGGTCCATTTTTCATGGCAGAAAACTCCGAATTTGGTGGGAGTGGTGGCTATTTTTGGCCGAGGCGGTTGAAACGACTCTCGGAACTTGGTTGGGGTGATTTATCTTATTTATTGAGATGATTGGAATGTAATAGGGGTGGGATCTTCACGCCCCTGTGGCTACCAAGCTATAACACTTTTGAATAGATATGCCATTAATGAGAAGAGGCACTTTACAGGATTCCTGCGCATGTTTACTGGTGATGTGATTTCTCAGTAAATGTTTTCTTGCTCTGTAATCATCTTGTTTTTCTGAATCTAATCTCTATGAATAGTGTTATGTCTCAGGATTTATCTCTGATACCCTGTTTCCGATTCTAGAGATTTGAATGTTCGTCTTCTAAATATCTTCAACTAAGAGATTCTTAAGTGCTTGTTAGTTGGAGTTATTTCCTTATCTTTTCTTCTGATCATCATTTAAAATTATTAAAGATCCAGTGAGTGTGTTATCTCGCCTTGTGAAGGATTTTTTCTGCATTTCTGGCTGTATTTCATTCCTAATTGATTGCTGACCCCATAGCCCAATGGATGTGTAAGTTGTCTCAACCAATTTATAAAACCTTTTACAACAAAACACACCTGTTCTTTTTACCTAGCCTAATATCTGAAATCAAACAAAGCTATATTATACAGAGAGATCCCTCTCTGAGTCTTGGAGGGCTAGATCCAAGACTCAAAGCGGTTCTGATGTTACCTCTGTGATTGCCTTTCAGCCTTGGGCAAATTACAGAGTGCTAACAAATAATATAACAGATATAACTCTTTCCACCATAAGAAGGATGGAGATAAGAACCTTTCTCCAACTCCATGGAAGGAGTTACCGCTTCCTTCCGACCTTACTTTCAAATAACCTTACCTCAAATGGTTCAAATATAGAGATTGACTTGGACCGCTTACAGAATCTAATGGCTTCCTATGCGATCATCATACCGGTTTGTCTTGTTGGCTTGGGCTTGCTAGTTGGTCATACTTCTTGCTTCTTGATCGGAAAGAAAGGGTCAATTTCCATACGGGGGACCGAGGGAAAGCCAATTTCAAAATTTGGGAGGGATTTAACAACATACCCCTATTTATGTGTGTGGGGATATGGCAAGACAGTTGGGATTATACCAAACATACATTTTGAGAGGATAGGAAACCTGGTAAAGTAGAGACATATGCCTTGGGGCGGGAGAAACACTCATTAGGAAGTGCTTCTTAAATAAGATATTTGGCTCAAGCCAAATTCGAGTTCTTTACCCTAGATTTTCAATACCCTTCCAACCCCCCAAAGACACAACTTGGATTTCTCCAAAATGTATTTTATGAGGTTTTTGATCGCCCGGACCCACCCCTAGGTGCCTGCCCCCTGGTACCTTCTTATGGGAATCTTATTGTTGCGCACCTTCTTCTAAATATATAGGATTTAGACTCTACCCTTAGGATTAGTTTCTTGATACCCCAACCAAACTTCCTTTGAGGGTAATTAACTTATAATAGGGTTTGACCTCACCTCTACATGCCTAAGCCTATAAGTAAGTTACTTGCCAAAATCCCTCGTAGCCATCTATACCGCCTAAGCACCTCTTTCTTATGCTGCACCCGCCTTATCAGAAGGAATATGCAACCTTCACTGCATTACATCAACGAGTTGACTATAGAACAAATAAAGGCTTGAACCCGGATGAATCATATGCGTACGAACCCGTCAAACCCAATATTGGATTTCTCAAATACGCAGTTGAAAAGGGTTTTCGGATTGACCTTGACGGAACAACTCTAGGGACAAAGTGGTCATCTTACTTCTTGATCGAATGAGAGTCAACATAGATCGATCGGGTGGGGGACAGGTTTATGAAGGCGGAGGGAAAATAACTAATTCATCTATTTCTTATAGAACAAGGCGAGTTCTCAACCCAGATGCATCATATGAACTTGGACTCCGTACAAACAAGGTTTTTCTTTTTTCTCAAATGCGTGTTTGGAAATGTTTCTCGGATCCACTGGACCCACCCCCAATAAGTAGCATATTGATCATCTCTCTTTCCGACCAACCCCACAATGTGAAAACTAGCTGTTTGGGTTAGAGTTTCTCTCCCACTCCAAGCCACTTAGGTTATCCCATAATTTGCAATACTGTGGAAACATTAAGCACAAAGTGGATAATATAGGGTTTTCATAATATAGCAGGATTTTACATGTTTGATATATGTAATTATGATGCAGAAAAATGTTTCCACCCTTGTTACCGTACCTCAGGCGTGCATAGTCTTCTAGGAACTCATACTTCTTAGGTCAGGATATAAACTGAACCTCGACTTTGATTGCCTTTATTATATTTCCTTTTCTTACTTACCTAAGAGGACACTCTCAAAGCCTTTCTAAACTGCTGCCAGCGAGAATCACCGAAAATAAGCACCCAACTTCACCACTTTAGCTCCATACCCCCTATAGTGAGCGTACCCAACCTGCTTAACTAACCTATATTTAACCCCTCCCTCACTTACTCTACTTAGTGATGGATGCCCTAACCTCTCCTCTTTCTTCAAGCAGGAATGCTTTGTGGGACCAACACTATCTTCTCTTTTCGGTCGGGGATGAACTCCCAGATACGCATTGATTAATGAAGACAGACATCATTGCTAGGAAATGGATGCCCACTTTCTCATGTTAGTGCCTGCTACTAACCACCTATTTTATTTACCCACCTATAGAGAAGAGAAGACGATTGCCTGCCTCACTTATAAGACTTACTGCATTGGATTGGATGGAAGGGCTTCACATAGAGCAAAGTTGGGCCACTTCCTTAAATAATTGTACTCATAGGAAACCCCTTTTTCTTGGTCCTGGGAGGCAATTAGACGAGGGTCGGGTATAGCTTTCTTTTTACCCAATCCAAATTTGATTACTTACTATACCGCCTTATTCAATCTTCTTATTTCATGGAGCCACTCTTCACTTCATTCAAATTTGATTCTTGATACCCTGCCCTTTTAGGGGAATTCTTTAGAATAATGACTGCTTGCAAAATGGCTGGGTCAAACAATAAGGATGATACATACATCCAGAAGGGTGTTCGTATCCTCGCTCCTTCTTAGTAGGATCTTTTGGTCATGAATTATATATGTAATGATCCCCTCCCTGATGCGGGGGGGGGACCCGTTTCATCCCCCCCCGTACCTCGAACCCACCACCCCACTTGGATTGGATTGCAACAAGACTTTTAGCCTCTTTATAAACCCGTTCCTTTGGAAAGAGAATTAAAGTTCCAACAAGGTTGAGGTCCAACATATCCGTATCCTCATATTTGGAGAGGAGAGACAGATATACCCGTATCCAGACAGTTTGTGATCCTAGCTAGACAATGTTTGGAGAATATATACATACATACGCAGAAAGTGGAACAAGGTTGAAATGCATCCAGAACCTTCCACATTTTTGGTTTTATGGATCAACCTAACTCCATGCCTATGGATACTATTCAGACCCCCTTAGTTGCTCCTTTATTCCCTCCTATTTCTCTTACCTAGTTATGGTTCTTGTTCTTGTTCTTTCTATCCTGCCCTGGTGCCTTCCTGTCCCCTTTCATCCCTGGTCCTCATTCCCTACTGCCTATGTGACATTTACTCCTCCTAGCTAGGTATCGCTTGCTTGTCTGTTTCTTATCGTTGCTAGGGTTCATTGTGGTGAGCAACGGTACGGTGCTCAGTTCGTTCAGTTAGTGCTTCCATTTTTTGTGTTGATGGGAGCATTTATGGAGCATCTTCAGAGCCTTGGATAGTCCTTCGCTGGGCCTCTCACTCCCTTTTTTTACTAGAACACACCACACAATTAAGTTTTTGTTACTCATTTTTGTCTCCTTAGATTTTCCCGGACTCAATACATCTTACCAAAACTCTTTTCTTATTCCAAGTTACCCATTATTCCTTGAAAGCTTTATGATAGGTACCGTACCTCGGGGAAATGGAATCGAATTAACCATAGGGAAACCCCTTTTTCTTGGTCCTGGGAGGAAATTGGAAGCTGGGTACTTACTTGCTAGCTTTTTGGCTGGTTGGTCTAGAGCTGTTGGTCTTGGATCAACAACTCACTGGTGCTGGGTAAAAGAAAAAGGATCATACCCTGCCTAGTCCGGTGGGGGTACTTCAACAAAGAAGAAGGGGGGTCCAGTGCTTTTTGCCTTTATTCTGAATAGTCTCGGTGCTTGATTTTTTTGGGAAGGGAGGGAAAGGATCCCGGTGCTGTAGCTAAGTGCTTGCCTTTATTTTGTGTTGTCTTGGGAGGGTTGGAAAGCGAGGAAAATCCAATTTGTGGCGTTTCAAACCATAATTACCACTATATTTCTCTACATAATCTTTCAAGACTGCGCTGCCTCCGGTTAGGAGCTCCCGTGTTCACTGATTGTGGGTGAGATCCTTTGAGGAAGATCTGCCTTAGTAACTGTTGTCATAAGAGTTGAGGGGGTAGGAACTTTGAACTGGACTATTTGAACAGGAAGAACTATTTACCTTTTCTTGCGGGAACACCTTTATTGATGGGAGGACCTAGACCAACAACCTTGCGAGTGTATTTACCATACTTTATAGAATGGCTCACAGACCTTAGATTAGATGTTGGATGGATGGACGGGCGTTCTATAACACTTGAGGAAAGAATCTTATTACTAGAGTACCACTATTGCTACTATTATTATTTCGGTCGAACGTTGCCCAGGATACTCTTCAATCATTCTTACAAACTGCATTTCTAGGAAGATCCCTACTTCCCTTTCATTTTAGTCCTACCAACCACCTTTTAGATTTACCCATCTATACATACTACCTCACTTACCCCACTTAGGAAGGGCAAGGAATGCACCAAACTTACAGCATTGAATCAGATCAGATGGAAGGGCTGACAATAAAGGAGCCATTGGAATTAGCAAATGAGACTGGTAAATTCACTAGAGAAAAGGAACGAAGTCACTCATCCATCTAATGGGTGAGGTGGGGCCTATAAAGTTAAGTTATCCATCCTACACGAACATGGTGTATTGATATGGGTGAGGTGGGGCCTATAAAGTAAATTTATCCATCCTAACAACTCTGCTAGGGCTCGGCCAAACTTGCATCTATATGTCTTTTCCATTACGATGTTATGTGAAATCCACATCTCTAAGAAATATCTACATCTAAGTAACCACTTGTTTGGTTGGGACATATTTCACATCCAATAGGCTGTATTCCTTCTAAACTAAATATATACCACCGGCCTAGGCAACACAACTAAGTGTTGGAGAAGTTCCAATGGTATCCAAAATGCCAAATATTAAAGTCAGGAGCGGAGCCTGTGAATTTTGACAACATCTTATGAGAGGTTGCTAGCTGTCTCAGATAGGCCCCGGGAGTCTATGCCCCCCAGTGGTTAAGTTGTATAGATAGACTCATCATATATTTGCTCTAGCGAATAAGTTCTTATTGTTGGTCTCCTCCTATCCTTTTGAAATAAGGACATGTTTCTTACAATGGTAAGGACATATACATGCGAGAGAGGCTTACTCATAATAAGAGTCTGGTGTTGAACTCCCATCATGTTCACATAACTCACATAACTGGTAATGCACGGACTACCCAACCCACCTCTTATATTTACTTGAAACTCCCTCTCCCTTTGGTCGAGTAGCTTAACGCTCCTCAACAAACAGAGTACTGCCAACCCATTCATGAAGCCAAGAATACTCTCAGTATGGGTAGGCAATAAGATAAGATATTTACCTTTACTGTTACCAACTCCCCTGAATTACCCACCTGAAGAACTAGACCTACCTTCTACCTATACCACTTGAATCAGGCAAGAATTGTTTCTACTACGCTAGACTTCTTTTCTCGGGATGAGATTCACCCAACCTACATCCAATATTACATACAACACTAGGATATGAATAACCTTTTAACCTAACTTATCTTATGAATTCTTCTCGGTAACACTATCCAACTTCTGGTCATATTACTTTGATTTAAGAGGAGCCTTGTTAATACGACGATTCAGGATTACCTACTACTTCAGACAAACAAAAAGCCTTTACCTTTTAGGACTTTCCACCCACCTGCATAGTTAACCACCTTAAGACCTAGACCTATTATATATACCTATACCACTTGAATGAATCACTTAGGAGTCGCTTACTGCTAGAGAATTTTTATAAGCACCAGATGTATGGAAGGTTCTACCTTAAATGCTTTCGATCATTGATTTCGCTTACTAAAATCGTGCATTTTCATCCTGGATGGAAGGATTATGTATCCAACCCCCCACAACCTATGGTTTTACATAGGAAAAAGTGCATCTGATAAGACTTATTAACTTGTTGGACAGACAATATGAACCGACATAGCTTCTGATATATATTTCTTTAGGTCATTTCCTAGCTAGGAGTTTGATTATTGTTGCTGGATCGATTGGACCTGGGTCAATTGGACCTACAACAACAATTGTGGAGTCGTTGTTAGAACTGACAGATTTAGGAACTCAAGCCATAACTGATGAGACACGGCTGGTTGGTTGAGCAGCCAAGGACTTGTAGTAGCATGCTCCTACGATATGATGGGATATTAGCTTATAGGGTTTACCTTTAGCAGAGAGATCTTGTGTGGAACTCCCCCGGATAGATTATAAACAACCAAAACTTATGAGACATGGACATGGCTAGATGGATGGTAGAGTTGTTGAGGACTCATAGTATAGTTGCATGCTCTTGCAGGGATGGATGGATGATGGAATGGATGGAGATTCAAGTATCCAAAGGAGGACTTGTCCATGCTACTGCGGGATAGTTCAGTAGTCGAGAGGCTGGGTTGAATTTTAGCAGAGATTGTGGGAACTGCCCGGATTTAGTCAATAAAGCCATCACTTTAGAAACATGGTTGGATACCTTCTTTCGTAGCTAGCTTCTCTTGCTCCCCATATTACTAGCTTTCTTCATTACAACAATCAACTATCGTAGCATTGTGACTACCCTGTCTGTTTTGTTGATCTAGGAATATTTTATTAGTACATATATAATTACTTTATGACACTTCTTATGATATTTTGTTTTATAACCACTCCGCGCCTCATTGCTTAGATGGAGCACGTTGTTTAGCAGGAAGACAGAAAGAAAGTTTAACAACTACCATCAGATCGTGGGAACAACCCTGTCCTCTTTGTTCAATAAAGCCAGACATTCTTGGAAGGAAGAAAGGAAAGTTAGACCTTAAATGCTCTAATTAATTGACTTGTCTAAAGAAAACATGCAAGTTTTAGAACCCGTGGATGGATTATGCCAACGACCCATTGAAACGACGGGTTTAATATAAGAAAACACGCATTTGATAAGATTTTCATCGCTTCGCCCCTTGACTTGAGGATTCAGACGCAACCCACAGGCACATATTGTTGGAAATTTGGAAATGAATCGAGCTAGTTCCCTATTTACAAAATCAAGTTCTTGAACCTAGATAGATGGAGGCATACCTGTATGAACTCGGCCAAACCACTCCGTGACTTCATCAAATACACGGTTGGGAGCGCTTTTGAATGCTTCACCCCTTGGCTTTAAGATTATAGAGCTCGGGCCCAACCAAGAAGGAGGGACAATGAAAAAGAAATCAAGTTGGCTATTTCAAAATGAGAATTATAAACCCCAATGGATGAATCAAAATACCCCATTAATAATCCTTTGTGGTCATTGTAGTGTCTCCAAGGCCGAGCCCCGATGTAAACCATGATCTGAAAGAAATTGTAAATATGCGTTATAGGTTGGTGAGCCAAGTTTTGTATAAGCCGATAGGCTTATGTGTTTGATTAGGCCAGAGAGCCTAAGGGTTGAAGGCCAAGGGCCTGGATTTTGTATCTATATGTATGCAACACATCAATAAAATATAAACATCGCCAGGTGTAGACCGACCATGATGAATGAGTGATGGGGGACTGAGCGTCCACAGAGTGGGCAAGGGATTAGGGGCTGGAAGGTGGGAAAAAGGGATGAGTGTTGAGCCTAGGGGCTAAGCCTAGGGGGCTTAGGCTTGGAATAATATTTTAATATTATTTCCAAAAAAAAAGAGCCATGTGCATATTATTTTTATCCTAAGTTCCTGGAAAGGGGGGGAAACGTGCAAAGGGGATGCACACTGTGGGAACGCATGTAGTTCCAAGGGTGACAAGTGTCAACCCTGGTGCATGCAAATATAATCGCCGAGATGAAACGCGTGAGGGGGGCTTCTCCATTCGGACCCGAACCTCTGAGCGTGGAACCGGTACGACCTCTGCAAGAATACCCTGGTTCATCCCTGAAAATGGAAAATCCTGTGTTGACTTCGGAAAATACCCTGGTACAACTCCTGTCTGAACAGTTCGAACCTGTGTTGACCCTGCATGGATTGTTTGTCACGCATTCCCGAGAACTCGAGCGTGAGTCTATCCCGTGTTTTCGGATTAAGAAATAAGAAGTGACCTGCCATTGTTGAACCAGTTAGAAAGCCCGTGTTCGTTTTCCCGATTGGTTGCTGTGGCCACGCAGTGCTAGTCTGCACATGGCATACTGGCCAGAGTAAGCCTATGCTGAGATTGTGTATAACCTCTCTCCAGGTGAGGGAGGTGGTTGATGTTGGAAGAGGCAGGTTGTCAGGCCTACGAGCAACTCTTTCCAGGTGAAAGAGTTTGCTAGGAAGTGTTTTTTTCCAGAGAGTGTCCAACACCGGCTACGGGCTCTGAGACTTCCTGATCCGGCCTGTTGCCGAGACCCAGAGGGGGAGGTTAGCACCGATGGACTGTGCGTGTGAAGGTGTATACTCTCGGGTGGAACATGCATGTGGGGAATGAGGGTCTGGTAGTAGTGGGCGTAAGATGGCATCTTTGGGAAGAATCCTTCCAGATATTTCTGTGCTGTCTTCCCTGTAACGTCAGCCTAGCCTAGGATTCCTTGCCTTGGGGTGGAGCTCGATCCCAGCTCGGGGGTGACCCACTGTTGAGATGATGAACAGTGTGGTCTAAGGCTGGGAGGTTCGTGGAAGGCTTGCACTCGGTTGGTGATTTCTACCGCTGTTAAAAGATAAGTATTCAAATTATGCTTTGATCATGTTGTGCATGACCGTGATGTTTAAGTATCATGTTTTCCACTGTGTAAATGAATTATTGTTAAATGCTATGGAATGTTTAATTGTAGCAGTAAATTATATGTTTTACTCTGAGATTGAATGTGTTTAATTGTTTAAATGCATGTGGAGTATATACTGGACTGTATGTGTCATGTTAAAGGTGTGTATATATTGTTACATAGTGCGTTAAAATCCCTGGTAAGCAAAAAGGTACACTACAAATTGGTATCAGAGCCAAGGTTTCGACACTGAGCCTAGATGGGCTAGTGGAGCGGTCTTTGGACCGAGAATGCGAGGGGAAATTGAGTCGGGAGGACCAATTTCGGACCCTGGTTTGTTCTGAAGTGCCAAGGGGACACTTGATGAGTTTTTTATTAAGCTTAGGAGGTATAAGGGTGCTATGAAACCGCAACTGGTGTGGTCTATGGCCATGGGGAGACAGTTCTCTACACCAATGGTGTTATAACCGTAGGATCTGTTCGGGAGGGAAGGAGAACCCTTGTAACCATCAGATCTGGAGAATGTGCACAAGGTTTAAAGCCTTTGGATATTGCATAGGGGATTGGAAAATTGCGATACGCGAAATCCCGATTTGGTTAGGAATGGTCTGAGCCGTCAGATCTCAGTCGGAAAACCCGACAGCCGTTGGATCTGGCGGGAGATGCCCGAAGGTTAAACCTTAGTATTTAGGGGCGAAAGCTCCGAAATAGTGAGAGAGAATCTGAGTCGTCTGTCTAAGGAAGGACATGTGTCGCGTGATCGTCCAATTCGGAGATTCGGACACCCGGACTCACATAGGTGAGCGTTTTTTACCTTGCATCGGGGAAAGTCCCGATAGAAAATTCAAAACAGAAATCGGGTTTCGGGGAATCGCGAATCCTGAGGACATATGTGCTTCGGCATTGGAAAGTCCGAAACCTCGATAGGAGGTATGACCGTGGTCATATAAGGGGAGGTCGTGTGAACCACGAGTCTAGCCCGGAGGGCTAACGGGAGTTAGAGCGCATCGACATTTGGAAGCCCAAAACGCCGAAAGGATCTGCGCCGTAGATCTGAGAAAGATCTGACCGTTGGATTTTTCTTGGAATGGGTGTGGACACATGGAGATGTACCACGTACCAGTGGGTCGAGAAGAGAAGCGAGAGAGGTGGGACCCAATGACGTCGTTAAAAAGAGACGTGGGGCCTCATGAACGTACCACATGCCATGATGGTGAAGGGCGACAACTGTGCTGTGGGCCCGGAGGATAAAGTAACTTGTGATTTCGGGAACTCGCGATATAAGGGCATGAGAGCTCGACATTGAAACTCGTGAAGTCGCGAAGTAGCGAGAACAAGAGGAGAAAAGTCAACATCGCTTATCGGGGTTTCGTGAGAGGGAGGCACCAGGGTTGGATGCCACAACTCACGAAGGTGTCAATAGAGAAGGGTGCTAGCACTTAGCCCTAGACTACGGTCATGCGTAGCAGACGCTAGCAAGGAGGGAGCCATACCCGTGTCGCATCTCGGTTATCGGTGATTAGAGGAAATGAGTCGAGGGTCTTCGACTCACGAACTCGCGAGATCACGAGTTGCAAAAGGGTGACTCTGTTTATGAATATCTAACTATGGGATCTTCGTGGACCGAAACCCGAAGTCCCGAAATCTCGAAGTGCCGAAAATGAAAGTTTCGAAAACACGAAAATTGCAGAACCAAACGAGAGCTCATAAAACTTAATTGAATCAAAATGTCTTTCGTTCTTTTTCGTATTGGCTTATAAATGTTACAGATTGTTCCAAAGGATTAATGGCCTGACAAAATTCGAATTGAATTTCACAGTGCATGTGCAGAGTTCAACAGAGCTCAGAATTCCAACGCCGAGTATGGAGTGGGGAAAGGTGCAGATTACCCCCGAAATAGAAGATGAACAGGAGGGAAAGGATGTTAACCTGGGAATTGAAGGATCGAAATCCAACGGACATGGAAAGGAGATGGATAAGGAAGGACACATGATGAAAATCATTGAAAGGTTGCAAGGAGAGGCCAAGGCTCGCCGAGATGATAGCCGAAAGCTCATGAAAGTCAGGGATCAACAGGGTGCATTAAACTTAAAATTTTTGAAGAGTCTGGAAAGAATAGAGAAGAAACTCGAGAAATGAAGAGACTCCAGTATGACAGAGATTCGCAGAACCCATGGGAGAAGAAGTAGGTCGAGGAGTGTTAGCCGACATCTTAGTCGCTCCCAAAGGCATTCTAACAGTAAGACACACAGTAGTTCGATCCCATCCCCTACCAGAAAACATCGGAAATCTAGAAGGGAGGAATTGAAAGGAGAGATGAACAAAATTAAACCTCCAACATTTTATGGGGAGCATAAGAAGGAGGAAGATGTTGAAACTTGGTTGTTGGGCATGAAGAAATGTTACCGGAAAGGCTGTCAATTATTTGCAGCAGGGTGGAAGAAGTATTCCAAGATATGGTCTCGAATTTGGAAGACCACAAAGTGCTCAAGGAATTTAAGGACGTATTTCAGGAGGTGCCCAGACTACCTCCGAAGAGGGACATCGATTTTTCTATAAATCTGATGCCTGGAGCAGCTCCAATTTCGAAGGCTCCTTATAGAATGAGCACACCAGAGCTGAAAGAGTTGCAATTGCAGCTCGAAGAGATACTAAATAAAGGTTACATTCATCCCAACATGTCACCATGGGGAGCCCCAGTCCTATCCGTGAAGAAGAAAGATGGGACGTTGAGGCTGTGCATTGACTTTCAACAGTTGAACAAGGTCACTGTCAAGAACAAATATCCTCTGCCAAGGATTGATGATCTTTTCGATCAATTGAAGGATGCAAAAATATTTGTGAAAATAGACCTCAGATCTGGATATCATCAAGTGAGGATAAAAGATGAACACATCAGCAAGACCGCCTTTAGAACAAGGTACGATCACTATGAGTTTACAGTGGTGTCGTTTGGACTGTCCAACGCGCCTGCTGTCTTCATGTGCCTAATGAATGGAGTGTTTAGAAATTATCTGGACAAGTTTGTCATAGTCTTCTTGGATGACATCTTGGTGTATTCCAAGACAGAGGAAGAACACGAACAACATCTTAGAATGGTGTTGCAGGTGTTGAGAGAACACCAACTGTATGCAAAACTGAGCAAGTGCTCATTTTACCAAAAGCAAATCCACTATCTGGGACACATTATTTTTGAAGAAGGGATTGTTGTGGATCTTGAGAAGGTACAGGCCATTCAAGAATTTCCAGCGCCAAGGAATGTAACAGAAGTTAGATCCGTTATGGGTCTAGCAGGCTATTATAGGAGGTTCATAGTCGGATTTTCAAGGATAGCTCATGCTATCACTTCCTTGCAAAGGAAGGGGAAGAAGTTCCAGTGGACTGAATAATGCGAGAGAAGCTTCCAACAATTGAAGCAGCTGCTCACTAGTGCTCCAATCCTAAAGATTGCAGATCCAAATAAGGATTACATAGTGTGCACAGATGCGTGTAAGGAGGGGCTGGGAGGAGTTCTCAGCCAAGAAGGATTTGTAGTTTGCTATGAATCCCGGAAGTTGAAGGAACATGAGAAGAATTATGCCACTCATGATTTGGATCTAGCAGCAATCGTCCACGCCCTGAGGAAATGGAGACATTACCTCATGGGCAAGAGATTCAAATTAAGAACAGACCACAATGGTCTGAAATATTTATTTGATCAACCAACCTTAAATGCTAGGCAAATTAGATGGCTGGAATTTTTGTGTGAATATGACTTTGATATTAGGTATATCAAAGGGAAAGACAATAAGGTGGCTGATGCACTCAGCAGAAAAGTGCATGAATTACATGCTACAACCATTAGCATGTACAAAACTGAGATTAAAGACAGAATTCTTGAAGCTGCAAATGCTGATTTGCAGTACAAAAGGCTTGTAGCAAAGCTACAACAGCATGAGAAACCACAAACCAAGGAAAGTTACACCTATTTTAACCACCTTTTGGGTAACTTGATATATTAGGAAATTGTATTTAATTGGAATGAGTTTGGTTTTAGAATGCATTATTGTATTTTTAGAGATACTTATGGCACTAGTGTTATCACAATTAACAATAATGGGATCATCATATTTTATTTGTAAATCTTCTAATGTTTGCTTCATCCAAAGAACTCGTGTGCGGACGGATGCAACAACAATGTAGTCTGCCTCTATTGTAGAGAGTGATGTGGATGCTTGTTTCTTAATTAGCTATGCTTCCAAACACTTTCCTAAAAAGAATGACCCTCCACTGGTGTTTTTCCTATCATCTATACTACCATCCCAATGTGCATCAGTGTATGAAGTTAGATTGAAGTCTTTATCTTTTGGATACCATAATCCAAGTTCTAAGATTCCTTTAAGATATATAAATATTCTCTTTACTTCTTTTAGGTGAGTTTCTTTAGGTGCAGATTGAAATCTCCCTATGAGTACTACAAGATGCATGATATGTGGTCTTGTTGGTGTTGAATAGAGCAGACTTCCAACCATTGATTTGTACATCGTTTAGTCTACTTTTGGTGAGTCGTGTTCTAGGCTTAGTTTGCATCCAGTGACCATGGGAGTACTCATATTTTTATTGTCTTCCATTTGAAATTTATTTAGCATTTCCTTGATATATTTGGCTTGGGAAATGAATATTCCCTTTTCTATTTGAGTTACTTGTAAATCTAAGAAGAAGGATAATTCTCCCAGCATATACATTTCAAATTATTCTTGCATTTCAGTTGAAAACGTTCTTCTTAGTATGGTAAGATTACTTCCAAATATAATGTCATATACATATACCACTACAACAATCATGTTTTGATTCTCAATTTTGATATATAATTTTTTTCCAATATTCCATCTCTTATATCCTTGTTTCTGCAGGTACTAATTAATCCTTGAGAACCATACTATGTGGTCTTGTTTAAGACCATACAGGGCCTTTTTTAGTTTCCACATATAGTCCTGATTTTCTATTAACATAAATCCTTCTGGTTTCTCAACATAGATTTCTTCTTCTAGTGTTCCATTAAGGAATGATGACTTGACATCCATCTGATAGATTTTGAAATTTCTGAAGCATGCAAATGCTAGGAACATTCTGATGGCTTCAAGTCTTACTACTGGAGAAAAGTTCTCTTCAAAATCAATACCTTCCACTTGGGAATATCCTTTGTAAACTAATATTTATTTGTTATTTATAATCTCCCAATTTTAATTTAGTTTGTTCTTCAAGATCCACTTGGTTCCCACCACATTCTTGTCCTTGGGTCTTGGAACTAGTTCCCAAGTCCAGTTCTTCTATATTTGGTTTAATTCTTAATTAATTTCTTTTATCCAATCTTTTCTTTTGTTGGATTATTTAAACGAATTAGGTTCTATCAGGGATAACATTGCTTGTTCTGAGTCAAATGTGAGTCTCCTTGTTTCCACTCCTACATTTTTATCTCCAATAATCTGGCTTTCAGGATGATTCTTTTGAACTCTTTTTGATAGAGCTTTAGGCAAGGGTGTTTCTTCATTGTCTTCTTCATCAATATATGGTTCATTTTCCTACGTTTCATTATCATCATCTTCTTGCTGAGATTCTACATCATCGTCATCTTTCTGAGAATGTTTATCAATTTTTGATATGTCTTGGGATATCCTTTTCTTTAGTTTTAGATCATCTATATTTACAATGGCACTTTCCACTATCTTTAGTAGTCTAAGATTATAACATATGTATGCTTTATTATTAGGTGAATTCCCTAAAAATATCCCTTCATCGGATCTTGGATCAAACTTTCCTAAATTATCTTCATCATTCTTAATGTAACATTTACTTCCAAAAATTCTAAAGTGTTTTATAGATGTTGGCTTGTCGAACCATAGTTCATAAGGAGTTTTGTCATGGTTGGGTCTCAACTAAGCTCGATTAAGTATGTGAACTGCTGTGCAGATTACATCTCTATAGAATTTGTTTAGAAGCTTGGCTTCATTTAGCATGGTTCTTGCAATGTCTTGAACTATTATATTTTTCCTTTCTACTACTCCATTCTATTGAGGAGTCATGGGAGACGAAACCTGTCTTTTGATACCATGTTTTTCACATAATTGAATGAATTATTCAAAGGTGAATTCTCCTCCATTGTTTGATCTCAAACATTTAATTTTGAGATCTGTTTCATTCTCTACAAGGGCTTTGTATGTTTTAAACTTCTGAAAGGCTTCTGATTTTTCTTTTAGAAAGTATACCCAGGTCAATCTAGTGTAATCATCAACAATCAACATAAAATAATGTTCACCGTAAGTACTTTTAGTTTTGGTAGGCCCACACAGATCTTTGTGAATAAGTTATAAATGTTTTGTTGTGGAATGCTCTTTTTTTTTAAACCTAACTCTTATTTTCTTCCCTATTTGACAATGTTTACAAATAGAATTTGAAGTCTTAATAACTTTTGGTAGATCCATTACTACTTCCTTCTCATTGGATTTGATCAAATTGTCAAAACTTAAATGTCCCAACCTTCTATTCCATATCCAAATTTCATCTACTTGGCTTAAACAACATTTTTCTCCTTAATCTATATTAAGGATATACACATTGCTAGATGTTCTTGGTGTAACTGCTACTAGCTTTCCAGTTTCCTTTTTCCTGATCTCACATTTCTAAGAATCAAAGGTGAGTATGTGACCTTGATCACATGTCTGAATTACACTTAGGATATTAGGTTTGATATTTTCTTCCAAAAGCACATATTCTTCTTTGTTTTTTTTATTTCCTAAACTGATGGTGCCTTTTCCCAGTATTTTGGATGACATATTATCTCCAAAGGTTACTTTTCCTTTTCCTTTCTTATTTAAATTGAGAAATTTTCTTTGATGTCCAGTCATGTGTTTGGAACATAAATTATCTATTTACCACTGAAATCCTTGGTTTCTCGCATATAGGGATACATTGCATTTCGTCTTATTTTTATTCCATACCTTTTTTATGCAGGAGCATTGCCAACAAAGAACAAGCAGAGGATAGCTAGGCGCACTAGCGCACATTTCAAAGAAGTTTAAATTTTGAAGAATGTGTATCATGCAAATCTTTTGAAAGGAGTTGTAATTAAATAATATCTTAAATGTTGTAGAGCTGGATGGTTCATGAAGACATCGGAGAATGTATTTTATTTTAATATAGCTGAGTATAGTACATATTCGATGTGTTTGATTTGATTTGTCTATCACAAATATTCATTGTAATAAATATTAGTAGTTGATAGATTTTAATTCTATAGGATATCTTTAGAGTAGTTGGAGGGAAAATCTCAAAGAGCCCTCTTGTATAAGGCTTTGTATTGTTTTCCAATAGAGGTTGGTTGGCACTCTAGTTATCGAGAGTTATCGCCATTGTAGTTGAGAAATAAGAGCTACCAAGAAGAAGTATATGAACATATGTATATTTCAGTTGAATGAATATAACATAGGATAATTGTCCAAAATGCATATTGTTGATGCGTCTATCTGAATGAATGAATGGTAGACTTTTTGTTTATTCAGAATTCTCTATTATTTATTGTTCATGTATTTATGGATGCATTTACATGGCTAAATGTATTAATCTATGAGGTTTTAAACAAGTTTCAACCGTTTCTCTTCTACGAGAAAGTGCCAGTGTGCATAGTGTCCTCAAGGTGTGCGTTGACGGAGTATGTTTTGACTCATAAGCTCAGAAGAGATAATGTGAGCCTTATAGGTGCAAGGAGTGCATAGCGTCTACAAAGGGTGCGTTGACAGAATCCATTTTGACTCAGAAAGTTTTGGAGAGATATCCTGAAGAAGTTTATCTGCAAGGAGTGTGTGACCGAGTCTTCTGACTCAAAATATCAGAAGGAGTAGTTGAAGTTGTCCATAGAGTGGCTGGATTTCAGAAGAGAATCTGTTGCAAGGCGTGCATAGGATGAAATTCGACTAAGTGTCTAAATGAGTATTCAAAGGGAACAAGTTCAAGAGGGAGAAAAATGAGAAATCTTATAAGGAATGAGTCCTTTGAGATTTACCAGAATTAGCAAGTGAGGTCCATCCAGGAGGGACTGGAATTGATATATACTACCATATTTGGGAGGAGTTGCACACAGGTTAGTCGTGAGGTATTTCGGAGGTCGGAGTTCGGGACACTTCGAAGTATTGAAAGGTGAGATCACCAAAGTCGTGAACTCATGGGGTGAATCTAACCATTGGCTGTGAGGAGACACATGGAAGAAGATTAAATAATCCAGAAGCTAGGGGTTCAGAGGAAGTAAGTGTGGAGGGGGTGAATTTTCGCGAAGTCGCAAAACCTGAAGCTTAAGTTGGACTGTCAAATCCAGGGAGACACATGACAGAGATCCGTGAATTCAGAGGAAATTGTTTCAGAAGGAAACAAAGGAGGATATTGCAGTATTGTTGGAGCCTGAAGTGGTGAAGGGTTGGCCTGAGGTCATAACTCGTGGTCACATAGAGGAGAAAGAGTCTAGTGCAAGACTATTACTCAAGAATCGGTGTTGCCAAGCATCAGAGAGAGGAGTTGTAAGTGGTCTGAACTTACACGCGAAATTAAGGGGACCTATGAGAGAGTATATATTTCTCAAGGTCTATTGGAGGCCCGAAGAACTAGCTCGATTCTGAGAGTTTGAAGATCCAAGACCTAGAGGTTGCAGAATCCCTAGGGGAGAAGGGGGTTGTGTGCATCATTTTTATTATTGAGAATATTTATCTTTTTGTCATATTTTGACAATCTACATTCACTAGATTTATGACTATAGTTGTTGTATTTGTAACATTCAACATTGTAGTCTTGTAAGGTAGAGAAGGAGTTACAATTTATTCTTTCTGCATTATCCTTATTATATTCAAATATTTGAACATTTCTTGGATTGTACTTTCTATAAGCTTTACAGTGTACCTCTTTATGTCCAAATTTTTTGTAGGAATAACAATAACCAAGGAAGATATATTGATTTCTATTAGAGGGATTCCTTATGATGATTCTATTCTTCTTGTCACCTTTTTATTTAGTAGGAAGTGCATATTTTTGTTTATTTGATATAATTTTCAATGGTTTTGTTTTTGCCTTGTTTTATATTCTTCTTATGGGGTTCTTAAGAACATATGCATATCTTATTTTGTTATTTTCTTATTCTGTAGAGGGATCATATCCTAGTCCTGTCTTATCATTTCATGATATCTGACTGCTAAGAATGTTATTCAATATTTTTGAGTTGTTTTTAAACTTAGACTGGATATCTTCTTTTTCTAGTTTCCCTTTTAGTTGAACTATTTCATCCTCCAATATCTTACATATTTGTTGTTTTTAATTGAGTTTTTTATTCAATATTTCTTCATTTCTTTTGGTTTCTTGCAGTTGATTTTTTAACTTAATAATCAATTGTTTTGTCTCACTAATGGTTTTGGAAACTTCCTTTTCTCTTGATTTAGTAGCTTCTTCAATATCTAGAAGTTGCTCCCTTAGTAACTTGTTTTGATTTTTAGATTTTCTTAGTTCTTCAATTGCACGAATGAATTCTTCCTCGAGGTTCACTTCTTCTTCATCTTCCAAATGGTCATCATCTTGAGTTTTTATTCCCACAAATAGAAGCTCTGGCTCCTCTTCTTCACTTTCTTCAGATGAACTACTATCTTCTTTGGTAAAGAACGTTTTCTTCTTCTTGTATAACTTATTTTTATCTTTGGTATTGCTTTTCTTATGATTTTTGAAGGTTATTTCATAATCACTTTCCTCCTACTTAGGATAGGGACATTTATTGGCAAAGTGTCCAATTTTTCCACAGTTGAAACATATTAAAGGAATCTTTCCTTTGTATTTCCCAGTGCCTTTATTGAGTTTTTTCATGAAGTTGGCAATTTCTTTATCAGATATATTTGATAACTCATCATTGGACTTTTTATCTTGCCTCATCTTTGTTTTATATTCTTTAAAGGTTGTTTCTCCTTTTGATGATTTTTTTCTCCCTGTTCTCATCTCATATGCTGTAAAAATTCCATGAAGTTGATCTACTGTGATTTTGTCAAGTTCTGGACTATCTTCAATTGTGAAGATCTTGGCATCATATCTCATAGGTAATGAGCTTAATATATTTTGTACAATAGGTTTATCAATAATTTCTTCTCCTGCTGCTCTGATTGAATTAACTACCTCATCCATCCTATGAAAGTATTCAACAATGTTCTCTTCTTCTTTCTTTTTCAAACTTTCAAACTGATCTCTATAGGTTTGTAGTTTGGCTTCCTTGAATTTTCTATTACCTTCATATACAACCTCCAATTTGTACTGGATTTCCTTAGCTGACTTACAAAGAATTACCTTCACACATATAGAATTTTCCAATCCTCCTAGAATGGCATTAACATCTCTTGAGTTGTCATTGCAAATATTATTTCCTGCAGTATCTGTGGGTGGAGTAGTTGGTACAATGTAACCATGTACAACAGATTTCCAGACATCAAAACCAAGAACCAACATCTATCTTTTCATTCTTATTTTCCAGAGAGTATAACCACCTCCATTAAATAATGGTGATTTGTTGGAAGACATTCCCTCTTGCTAATCCATTTCAATATCTACCTTCCAATTATTGGATTGTGTTGAAGTCACTCGCTCTGATACCAATTGTTGGAAATACTGAGAGAGGTGGTGAATCAATATTACCTCTTTTTAAACAATTAGTAATTACTTTGTTATTTTATTATTCACCACAAAGATCAACAATGGAATTGTATATTAAATCAATTATATAAATATAATTAACAATAATTACAAGTTTTTATAAAGAATAATCTGAGATAGTGAAGGACACCAATCCTTTTTAGAGAACCAACTCTAGGAGACACAAACCCCCTTCTTCAAGGCACCAACCCTAGGAAGTACCAACTCCCTTGTTTTACGGAACCAACCCTAGGAAGCACCAACTCCCTTGTCTTTAGGGCACCAACCCTAGGAAGCACCAACTCCCTTGTTTTTAGGGAACCAACACTAGGAAGCATCAACTCCCTTGTTTTTAGGGCACCAACCCTAGGAAGCACCTGTTGATACTGAGAGGGGGGTGAATCGGTATCAAGTACAATTTAAAACCTTTTTCAACTTATACTTAAACCATTCAACTATATCCAATGAGAAATGAACAATAGTATAAGTGTTACACCAATACACGGTTGCACAACTGAGAGGGGGGGTGAATCAGTTGTTCCCGTTCTTAAACAATTATGCTTCTTTTAAATTCTTTACAAGGCACTCAATGATGATCACAATAATGCAGGGAAATAAGCAATGGGACATTTAGCATCAGTCACATATATGAGAAACACAGAGACTGTTATTTTCCCGAGGAAACCCATACAGGGTAAAAACCTCTTCTTCTTTATATGATAAGTATTATTTACATTATTTACATTATCATACATATGAGCACCAAATCATTGTGAGGTTACAACCTCTATTTTGCAAGCTCCAACTTGTTGAGAGCACCAACTCTCTGTTTTTCTCTAGCACCCACTAGAAGGAAGCACCAACTCCCTGGATTCTCTAGCACCAACCAGAAGGAAGCACCAACTCCCTGGTTTCTCTAGCACCAACTAGAAGGAAGCACCAGCTCCCTGGTTTCTCTAGCACCAACTAGAAGGAAGCACTAACTCCCTATGTTCAAGCTCCCACTTCAACCTCTTAGGACACCCGTCCTCCCTTGCACCTCCCTACCACCTAGAAATATAAATCTTTGCTAATGATACTTATCACAGTGATACAATATTTATCACTGGCTTACCAGACTTATCACTGTTCTGCTATACTGCGTTTCTCTGTCTGTATCAGTGTCTTCTGCACACTCCTCTACGCTTTATGTTCTTCACACGTTACGCACTGTGTGCCATCTCCATTTGATCCAACATTCTTCTTCTCTACATTTCAGCTGCTGTACTCTCCTCCTTCTGCCCTCATGAATCCCTCATCACAACCGCAACACCATCTCTTCTCTGTACCGTGTACTTATAGCTTATGTGCACCTTGTGCATGCAATGTGCGCAATTCCTTTACATGCTCACACCGCGCCGATCTCATCCACATCTTGAGTGCTTTGCCTAATCATCGCAACTCTTCAGCTTCTCTGGTGGTTCCCACTACGCGTCCAGCATCACTGGGTGTTCAGCTAAGATTCCTCAGCCTCTTTGGCAGTTGAGACTACTCATCTTCTCTGGCACAGTCGAGCTTATCCTTTCTGTTTCGGTTACAGACTTCAACGCTCATCCATCTGTCAATTCCCTCTAAGAATAGTCTTCATTCACTGGAAGAAGCTTGGAGACTCTTCAGCTCCTCTGGCGATCACACAGAAGTCTCTTTGAATCTTCTGGTAGAAACCATCAATGGTTTCTAGTAGTTACACTGTGAAGAGAAAAATTATCCCTTCGATCATACTCAAATTCACCTGCATCGTTGGATTGGCTCCATGGGATATTTCATTCATTTTGACATTTTGGCATTCGACAATTCGGCATTCATGTGACCAAGTGTCTCGACACTCCCAGTCGCGAGCCCTGAAAATCTGAAAAGGAGCTTGTCTGCACTAGCTCCTTCCCCCATCTTCCACTGATGTGACCACAGGCTACATCCATTTCACCTTTTCGGTATTTTTTTGAACTTATGACCTTCATCGACCCTGATCGACGGTCCACGATCTCGATGAATTGACGGTCTAGATCTCATCGTGAATTCGCATCTTGTTGTTCCTTAGATGGAGGTTCTTGTCACTCCAAGTCGTGATAGGCGAGACTCCGAGATGGAGCTTAGATCAACGGTCCAGAATCTTGGTGTATTGATGATACAGATCTCATCATGAATTCACATCTCGCAATTCCTTAGATGGAGGTTCTCATCACTCCAAGTCGTGATAGGCGAGACTTCGAGATGGAGCTTAGATCAACGGTCCAGAATCTTGGTGTATTGACAATCCAGATCTCATCGTGAATTCGCATCTCGCAATTCCTTAGATGAAGGTTCTCGTCACTCCAAGTCGCGATAGGTGAGACTCTGAGATGGAGCTTAGATCAACGGTCCAGAATCTTGGTGTATTGACGGTCCAGATCTCATCATGAATTCGCATCTCATAATTATTTAGATGGAGGTTCTCATCACTCCAAGTTCCAGTATCCGAAACCCCGAAATGGGTTGGATCAACAGTCCACATCAAACCTTGATCTGATGGCTCAGATAATTTCGTGATTTCGACATTCTTGTGGTATTATTTCTTGACTCTCCAAGTTGTGATTCGCGAAACCCCGAAATGGAGTCTTTGACATGCTCTGATCTTCTGCCACGCGTCCCTCTTAGATCAACGGTCAAGATCTTGTCGTGATTTCGCATATCGCGATTTTGGGACTCCTGTGGTAGGAGTTCTTGACATCTCCATCTCCCGATTTCCGAAATCCCGATAGCCAAAACTCCGAAATGGAGTTGGACCACCACTTTGATCTTGCACTTTAAAGAATGTGCAGGTTCTTCCTGATCCAACGATGGTCGGAACTTATGCTCAGATTTGACGCCTGAGATCTGTCCTCCTCTTCTGCACATTCTTCTTGTCTAAAATCAGATCTGACGGTCCTCCTTCTTTCAGGAATTTAACTAGGATCCAACGATCACTGACGCTTATCCTCCCGAGATTAGGCACTGCGATCGACTCTGCGCTAATTACTCCTGAGCTTACTTTGTTCCTGTTTTTTTATCGATGCTTACTTTGATCTTGTCATCAATGACCTGCCTACAATCCTTTGCACATTTTCTGCCATCTTTGCTATTGTACTTGCCATTAATGACAAGCATACACTGTTTGTGAAACATGCCAACATACACCACAATACACCATGCACAATATATGAGAAATAATCAATAATTATTGTTCAAGGGAAGTAATGACTTCCAAAGGTAGCTACAACTTCCAAATGTAAAGGGAGGGATAAAAATCCAAGAGGAAGATACAATCCTCCAATATCAAGAGAGAGTTGAAATGTCCATCCTTGCCCCTTCCTTCCACCCAATAATATATGAGAGATAATAAAAATGTACATTAAATCATCACCATCAACCAATCATCACATAGAACCTGATAATGCTTCCTGAGACTTCTTCAATTTCTGCAATTCTTCAATTCTTGGAGTACTTTGATCCTGT
>ML790023.1:94171-121721 GCA_009831015.1 Picea engelmannii | reverse complement strand
TATTATTGTCATTCTCACATTCTCGTTGTTTGTTGTTCTAGGATCTCGAAAACTATTTTTTTGCAAAATCCATAGAAGGTATAAATTTTATAGATATTTTCATTCTCATTCATTAAAGGATTAAACATTTGTGAATTTTTTTGAGATTGCATTCATTGTTGTGAACCCTTTTTGCTAGTAGTGTTATTCAAATTCATGTTGATAAATTGTGCATCTTGAGAATTGATAGATTTCTACATTCCTTGGACATGATAGCGTTGTGGTTGAATATTTTGTTGTGAACCCTTTTTCATCTTAATTTCAATCGAATACATGTTAATAAATTATGCATCATGAAAATTATAACAATAATCTAATGAGGCTTAGTGTTGGGCTTGAATGATATGAGTTGGTCAAGGTACACATGACATTGATATGTACATCTCAGACACCACTACACTATTTGGGGTGGTTGGAATGGGTTTCATAGAATTTAGGGACGTAGTGATGAGAGTTTACCCTATTTAGAAAGAAGGAGGGTTAGAATTAAGAGGTTTTCTGGTTTGGACTTTTGTATTTTTTTGTTGCAATGAGTTCTTTGTAGTTTATGAAATGTGTTACTATTTGTGATGTCTCTCTTGGAAATACTTGCATGTTGATTTTATATACATTAAATAAGTTCCCCACTATGAGTGCTAAGAACCCTCTTGTTTTATGATTTTTGTTTTGAGTTTTTAAATGCATTTTGGCTAATTTTATATGTTTTCATGGGCTTTATGCATGTTGTTAATTATTTATTTGGGAAACATGTTGCTTATTAGAGTCCATATGGATTGACCATTTAGTTGGTTTGTATAACAACGTTATAGACTATGTATCCAACATGTTTGATAATTTTAGCATCAATGTAGTTGTTGATGGCCCAACTATAATTTGGGCCTCTGGGATAGTTTAGGTAACACTCTTCAACTTCCTTACATCCTTACATTATTGCAATAGAAGTTTTCTTGTTAATGTTTTAAATGAATGCTTCTATTTACTATGTATAAAGTGTATTTAAAAAAGATGAAAGGTGACTAGCCAATGGGGAGAAACGTTGAACTATTTAATATGTTTCTTTATCCTTGATTCTCAATAACTTATTACATCAAACAAAATCAATGCAATGTCATTATTAAATCACAATCATAATTATTAATTAACATCTACGAGGCTGAATAAGTACTCAACTTCTTTACATTATTGGAATTTAAGTATTTTGGTAGTTATTTATTTAAATATTTTTATTTCTACATTATGTATAAAGAATTAGAAAAAATGTAGGTTGTTAACTAATGAGACAAAATTCAAGGTAAGTTAATGTACCCCTTCATCCTAAATCCTCAATTACTTATTACATAAAACAAAATCAGCCTACTGTTGTTAGTAAATCATAGTCATAATGTCAAAATTAACATTGAGGAGGCTATAATAACACAATAGACAACCATTAAGTGTTGATCAATTGGGTTGGTTGTCATTGATGTCAACCCTTGAAGAAAGTCTGGTAGCACAAAGGTTTGGGTAATGGACCCAAGTTTGTTTGATGGATAACGGTATGAGTTTTGATATATTTGTAGAAAATACTATTCTACATGGATAGTACATGTCATGCCATTTCTAGTGGTATGTGGAACCTCACATAACTCCTCACGGTTAGAGAGTTATGTCCATGTGAAGTTGGAGAACCCTCATGAGTCATCTAGAAGCTCCAAAAGGTCAAAGTAGTCAAAGTGGTTGCAAACAAGAAATTATTTAAATAATAAAGTGAAGTGATGAGTGTACTATCAGTCAAAGTGGATACAAAATAAATTATTTAAATAATAAAGTTAATGGATAAATTACTAAGTGGACAAGTGGTTAGAAGTGGGTTAGCCCTAAAATAAGAAAAGTGGGTTAAGATGGTTAGAAGGTAATTTAAATAATAAAGTGAAGTGATGAGTGTACTATAAGTCAAAGTGGATACAAAATAAACTATTTAAATAATAAATTTAATGGATAAATTACTAAGTGGACAAGTAGTTATAAGTGTGTTAGCCCTAAAATAAAGAAAGTGGGTTAAGATGGTTAAAAGGTAACCCCTTGAGGAAGCTACATGAAAGTATAAATAAGAGGCAAGGCTCTCTCATTTCAATCACACTTGAGCATATTGAATATATAAAAGTGACTGAGGTAACCAAAGGATATCTAAGGCGAATTTTAGAGGGAAGGTGAAGTAAAGAAGGCCGAAATTCAAGGGAGGATAAATTCTTTTGATGATGTTTTCTAAGGTGTGTTATTTATAGGTCATCTCACCATTTTCGCAATAATGTTTTTTTGGAATGATTCAGACCGCGAAATTGGGAGGTCGTTGAGGAAACCTATCCAAGTAGATGTGATAAATATGTCATCTTGTGGTTCATTGTATTTGTGGAGTTACACGCCTTGGAAAATAGGGTTTGTGGCTAGTCCTAAAACTAGTCTAAAACATGTGTTTCGGGTAAAAACGTCATAACTTCTTCATAACATATCCAAATTCAGTAAGACAAAATGTATTGGTTAGAGTACATTCTTTAGTATTCTGTGTACCATTTTCATATCCATACAACAAATATTCTGTGCAAGGCATTCTCTACAAGTTCCCTCTCTAGAATAAGCTAGAATTCAATAAGGTATGCTATGTTTGCTATAACTTCTTTTCTGAGAGGTTCCAAGTAGTGAAACCTGGAGGAATTGTATAAAGACATTGAAGAATATTGTGTACTATTTCAAATGTTTATTCACGAAAGGTACATAGTTATGATTATTGCAAGTTAGGGTTGTTGACTAATCCAAAATTAGTCATGTGAGACTAAAGTAAAGTTTGATGAAAACACTAGTCTCTTGTTGTTAAAGTTAAGGAAGGTTTGCAGGTATGTGATCATATACACCAGGTCTGTTACAGAGTTACAAATCATATTTGGATGATGAAATTGATGAGGGATTTTTCTTTGAGGTATGTTACAGATAGAGGTTGTATAACAGTGAGGTTGTGGCACATGGTTTGATGTAATGGTATGGTATTTGGTTGCTAGAGAAATTTTTATGGTTATATTGGTATATGTATTTGGTATATGGTTGAGGTACATTTTGGATACATGGTTGAGACAAGTAGTTGATGAGTTGGCACATACATGAGGTGTATAGTTGATGATGTTGGTACATCTTGATGAGTCATAGTTGATGAGTAGTTGATGCATGATTGGTACATACTTGGTACATGGTTGGAGGCACTTGTTAGTAGTATTGTTGACACATGGTTTATGGATGATGTAGCATACTTGTCTTGGTATATTATTAGAAGCATATATTGATCTCGGTGATGATTATGAGTTGTTGTGTTATGCTTGGTTGATGCACATCTTGATGATAATGTGCATATGGTTGAGAGTTGTCTTGGTGATTAATATTGGTGAGTAGATTTGATTTGGTTGATAATATTGATGAGACAAATCATTGTGATAGGTTTTTTGGACAGGTTATTGTGACGGGTTATTTGTACAGGTTTGGTGCATGGTTCATGAATTTGTTTATGGTATAGGTTCATGTATGGTACATGTTGGCACATGTTATTGGTACAAGTTGTTACATGTTGTTTGGTGTAGGTTGATTGGTACATGTTTACAACAGTATATTTCACACTGATAGTGTGACAGTGGTTCCATCATTATACTTATATTTCAGGGCGGTTGGATGGGGCAAGGAAAGGTGGTTGTAGCCACCTTCTGGTTGTAGCCAAAGAACATACGGGGTTGTAGCCAGAGACTTGGGGAGTTGGAGCTTCCTTCAAGTTGTAGCCTGAGAAACTAGCGGGTTGGAGCTTCCTTCCAGTTGCAGCTGGAAAACAAAGGAAGTTGGTGCTTCCAATGAATGTAATTCTTAAATACATATAAGAAAAATCATTATGTGGTTTTATCCCCGTAAAAACACTGGTGTACTGTGTATGTGTATGAATGTTCATTTGTTCATTGTTTATTTACTTTGCAACTATTGGATGATAATGCTACATTGATATACCACTTGAATTTTATGGTTAAAAAGGATTAATTTGCTCTATTACTGATTCACCCCCTCTCAGTAATCCAACAATTGGTATCAAAGCCGGTTCCTTTAGGAAACAGTTTAACCACTGGAAGGAGATCATGGATTATTTTGAGAATGGAGTATCATTGTTTAATGGTCAGAATGGTTTAATGTATGAGTTATGGAGTGGAAGGAAGAATGTATTTTTACAGGCACAGGGGTATTATATTTGTCTATCAGTCGTTACAGGATATTATAGTTCAAAAAGGGAAAATACTGTATCCAAGAAGGAATTGAAGAAGAATAACAAAATAGCAATGGATTTCATCTGGGAAGGATTACCTAATCGAGTAAGAGAAAATGTTGGTAAATGTTCATCAGCCAAAGAACTTTGGGATAATTTACATGACATATATTCTTCACCCATCGTAGATTCAAAAAATGCCAAATAATATGCAGATACAGATCAAGAAAAAGTATGTTCACCATGTCAAACAGATTAAGAAGATGAAGAGTACATAATCACCAGAGATATGTTGTTTTTCTTTAATTGTGAAAAACACGGATATCTTGAAATATAATGCCATGAAGGAAATGAGATAGAAAAACTAATTGAAAAGGAAGACAATTATGAAAAAAATTTGATTAGTTCTTAAGAGTAACTAAGAGAAGAAAACAAGTCTTAATCGATAAGAAAACAAGTCTTAGTCTTAAGAAAACTTGGTGGCACTTCTCCTTTATACCTCCAGTATGTGGGTACATCTCTTTTCTCATCTATTGGGAACATGTCTTAATCGATAAGCTCATATGTAAACAACATGGCTCAAACTCATTCTTATGGTGGGGAACATGGGAAGCATAATAATTCCATTCAGCGGTGGATCGGTGATAACCTTCTCTTTTCTCTTGGCTAGTGATGTGGGCCTTGTTGAATAAGGTCTCCTCTTTGCACGTTCGTTCAACAAGAATTCATGCTTGCTGCCTTTCTTTCCATTTATTCACCCACGTTTGGGGTATGGTACCCAGAAATGGTTAATTCTATGCCATTGACCCTCCCCTCCCTCGTCCGAAGGTACTTGGATAAATTGTCTGGGGTATGGCCTTAACCTTCCTTCTGTCAGGATGTATGAACCCTGTTCGAACGCGTTTAGAAAACTTTCATTGTGATAAACCCCCGAGGTTCGGTTCTAAAGAAGATCCCGATATTATGTTTATCAACTAGTAAGTGTAAGTTTCTCGGGCTTCTCCTAGAAGAAGAAGGTCTATTCCTATTGTTTTATCAATTCTGGTTCCTCCTCCTTCAAATCCACCCAGTACGTGTAAGGAACCTACCAAGGACACATAATCCCACCAAAAATGGAAGGCAGGTTAGAAGCAGAAAGCAGGAAACAATAAAAAAGAAACAGTAACCCACATTCGAACATTTGATCAGTCCCGAATCCTACCATGATGTTCAATCTGTATGAAATAGTCCTCTTTCCCCAGTCCAATCACCCAGGAAGGCCCATTATGCCTTCAGTACCCAATCCCACATTCCCGCATGAATGAAGCCCCCATTCACACATTCCGTACGCATTACCCAATATGCCCAACATTACATTCAATACATATTCCCAGTCACCTGTCAACATTCTGCTTCCTGTATGCTTTCTCCACCCACCTAGGATCCAGTCCGCATGCCACATTCAATCTGTATTCCCTCATTCACTTCAATCCCTGGTACGCTTTATGTACGCATTCCATTCAATATCCAACTATATGTATGCTTTCTTTATGTGTCTATATGATTTATGCTTTCCGTTCAATATAATTTATACATTCCCCAATACACATAGAGTACCGACAATCAATCCTCATTCAGTTCGCTTTCCCTTCAAGATAATTAATGCACTCCCCATTACACTTTCAATCTTCCCCTTTCAACTTATCCCCTTGTGCTTAACGAGATGATACGAGGATTTTTCACAATGAATGAGGTGTTCCCAATGAGGCCAGAGAGATGAGGGTTACACGTTGGAGGTGAGTGAGTCCATCAATGATTATTACGTGGTTCTTATTCCATGGTTACGTGGTGGGTTAGTTATTACATTAGTGATTCCGTTAGTGAGTATTCTGTGGTGAGTCCTTTATTCAATGAGTGAGGATTCCATGAGCCATTGAGTGAGCGAAACAATTTGCTTTGATTACTGATGAGATGAATTTCTCCCTTACCCTAGAGACCTATAAATGTAACTCACTGTCTGCCATATGCCTTCTCTTAGTAGGGAATTTTTACCTTACCCTATCTGTCAACCATCCTCCTATCTCTCTACCATCCCTACAATTCTCTACCAAGCTGAGTCCCTTCACTATAGGCCTGGACTCGCGATAGAGGAAGGACCAAACAAAGCACGATTTCAATTTACGCCTCACATTGATGCAACATTCCCTCTCCTGGAAGATATTCTTATGAACGATGCACCTTACCACAATTGGGCTCCATGGAGTGACTAGAAATTGATCAGTTGATGTTCTCATTGATTACGCAAAGAATGCATCGTCTAATAATAGGAATATGTAATTCCTTCCTTTATCGAAACGCATCATAATGATCTCATGACCTGGGTGATACACTCGTTAGCGTAATCTCGCTTGGAGAATTCGTTTGTTTCTGATACTTAGGGTGCTTCATATAATAAGAGCGAGCACATTTTCTCTCTTCATTGAGTGAACCGGAAAACTCTATTTATAGATGAGAGGGGATGGAAATACGCACCTGCTAAATTCCAGATTCACCGTTGGATTTATTCATACCAAACAAGAGGTACTATAGTGTTCTTCGTCATGGCTCTGGCGGAATTTAATACTGAAAATCTTGTAGAATATCTGATTGGTACGATGCATAATCTAATAAGAGCAAGCATGTTTTTCCCTCTCAGCTACTTTGACTAAACAAAGTGTAAAGGCATAACATAGAAGTTGAGTTCAGGAATTATAGAAGTATTGTTCTTACTGCGAAACCCATAAGCCCAGTCTAGAGGTATAAAAGTTTTGATTGTGAATGCCGCGTGTAACTAGTTAAACTGGTTCACAAACAACTAATGAAAGTTCATCATCTTGATCAACCGAATCAACACCAGCTTAACCTACAGGTACTTCTACTACTGCTTCATTTTTTTTCAATTTAGCCTATACACGAACTTTTCACGCTCTTACTTTTCCGGTAGTAGGCCTTGATCTCACTTGCAACTACTTTAGTCTTGGCACTTTGAACTAATGCTTATGATCTCTATACCTTGGATATTGCAACTATATACTTTGCCTTTGCTTTCGTAATTATGTTTTTGGCTTACGAAATTCATACATTTGATTTGTTGTTCCAGATATTTCTTTCCTACACTTCGAGTTTACTCCCACCCATAGGTTTGCTTCTATTAAATCACATGATTGCCTTCCAATTCCCCTTTTCTCTTTCTATGGGATTAAGCCTTGGTGGCCTAGTTTTGGCTTAGGCTCTTGCTGCTGCTCTGATGACTCTAGTCACTGACCCTTGAATCTTGTCTTGGCACAGAATGGCTTTGGCATTTGGTCTTTGGATCTTAATCTCTCACTTTACTGCTTAGGTGATCTTTCTTTTCTGATTATAGGTGCTATATACTTTATGGTTTGCAAAAAGTTGATCTTTGGACTAGAGTTTTTGTTGAATGAAACAAAATGGAATTTGACTAGTGCTAATGAAGGGTGTGAAAAAAGGCGTGAGCCTCAGACATGGGTAATTCTCCTGGTACGTGCTTCGTCCACCCTCCCATACAACAGGCTCACGAAGTCGAAATTATCATGCCCATACACCATGTTCTAAGGGTTAGATTTCCCATATTGTATGCCATGTTCACCGAGCATCTTGTCCCATCCCTATGCCAGCTTAATAGATGCATATTTCCCATGCACACGCCATACACACACCAAATATTTCACCTTTAACTATATAAATCCTGCTATGGAAAATACTATCTATTTTACTATCAATGGAAGCACCTTCCATATAATGAACTTTCACAGGATTGCGACAAAAATGAAAATTGATGGAAGACCGGTTTTTATGCGGTTTTGATTTGACCCGATGATCACTTAGTGGCTTCTTCTTGCGTTCAACTAATTCCACTAGTGATTACCTAAAGGATTAGTAAATAATAGTTGTGTGGGCTAGGTATCGAGTTGGGAACTTATTATAAATGAACCCTTTTGCCAAGAATCCACGCATTTCACCCTTGTGCGATGAACCGTACGATTCTTATGCAATTTTTGGAGAATTTGATTTGTGTTCCACCAAGTACTAGCACCTTACATTTGATGGGGAATCTAAGAGAAAATCAACAGAGATCAGCTAAGGGCGCCTTTTTGTGCAAATCACATGCATTTCATTATATTCGTTGTCCTACACACAAAAAGTAGTGCAACTTCCCCCCACAACTAAGTAGTGCCTTTTCGCATATTTACGGAGATGATTTGCAAACGAGATACCTCGGAGCCCATGAACCCGTTTTCTGCAAATCCCATCCATTTCATTATATTTGCTCCAAAATCGCATGAAATTAATGGTGGGAAATAATACATAGTTGCACATATAAAGTCGTACAACATAGCTGTGTAGGAGAGCCCCAAAAACCAAATGATATATTCATCAATGAATCAGATTACAACTTCTATTAGTTACCATAATCTTATGCAGAAAAGCTTATGCAGAAAACCCAATAAGGCCGTTGGACTAATCTGATTGGTACCATAGGTCACATAACAAATATTGAGGGAAGGACAGGGATAGACTAAGCTCATAGCAGGAACCACCACAAAGATACAAGATAGGTCACTACCACCTAATATAAGAGACTACAAATGCTATGGAGGATTCGTTTCCTTCCACCAACATTACTACTCGGGCTCACTTTTTGGGGATTTCTCGGGAAAATACTCACCATACCTATACCACTACTCTCACCATATAGGCTTAGACTCTAGGGTAACGGTAATTAACCACCACCTTGAATCTTTGGAACAACGAAGCTCAGAATGCTTCCACCTTGGGATTTAGGTACCCTACTACAAGGGGACTAGGGCTCACCACGGCCACGGGGTTTCAGATCAATTTCCACCTTAACCTAACCCAAGGAAAGGACCCCATACAGGTAATCACAACTCCTACTGCAAGGAGGGTGAAATTGACTATCATCTAGGCTTCTATTATAAGGAGCCCACGAAGGAATGGAAGTGACCATAAATTGGTACAAGGATTCGGGGTGACTCTTGAGATAAGAAAGTTTATGCGGGAAAAATAAAGTGGGATTGGGATGAAACTTGAATGGTTGATGATAGTTTTCATTATTGCATTTGCTTTCCCGAGAATGGGTCAGTCTCCTGTCCAATTTCTTATTGAGATGAAGAGCCTAATGCGAGGGTGCATCATACATAGAGAAATATGTGAATTCCCCGGGGGAATCAAATGAGAAATTGAACCAATTGAACGATCGAAGTGCGAAAATTGCATTGTTTCTCAGATATTTAATCACGTTGAACTCACAAATATAAATAACCAATTATTGAACGCTATGAACATGCAAAATCCCTTAATGGGAGCACGTTACGACCCTTACCAGGTGCAGAACCATACTGAACTGAGTTTATCAGCATTGGCTGGGTCGAAATCAGAGTAAGCTCTTGGATATGTTCCAATGTTCACGGGAGGCGTAGGTTGGGTGGCCTCTTAGATCCCTTTGGAGGAGAATTGTCGGTCAGAAAAAGTTAAAGCATCGAAGTTGGTTACATTAGTTAGTGTTGACTTATCGTCTTCCTTTGAGGAATCATGCTATAGCTCACTATGCGTATCAGTTCATCAGAAGTGATCGATCTCCATATGGTAATAGTATGTGAGTGAACCCGTCAGGAAACGATTAGGTGGTGTTGGCGGCCTTTGGATGATAATCTCCTACTGATAGATCAAACAGAATGTCAATATCGATCAATAACAGGAACGAGCGAAAATGCCAACCCCGCACCAAGTGAACGGGATGAGTGATACAGAATCTCGTGTAGGGTCTGCTTGATGTAGGTTTTTACATGTAAAACAGATTCGAAGCGTTTGATCTCCTCCTCTGGTGTGTAATTTGATCCAAAGGGTGAAGAGCAGCGGCGAAAGCTTCATCCCCTTCCGATACATCTGTGAGTTAACTAGTTGGAAAGGCAAGGTGCTCTGTTTTCTCATACTCCACAAAGTCACTAAGAAAGAGTCAATTCTACAGGGAAATATTTAGCACGCGGCTACGGGTAAAGTGGCATTGGATCGTGTATTGGGTGGGCCATGCATTTAGTTCCCACCTCGCCGATAGCTAAAGGGTCTGTAAGCGCCACATGACACCCATGGAAGACGGGGTAACCTTATGTTAAACGGGTTGGGTCGCTTATCAGCTCGGGGAAGTACCACATCATTTGATAAATATATATTATGAGTATGAGAATAGACTATTGAAATGATATCATCAATGAAATAACCTCATGAATTAACCTATTGAAATTACATCATAAATTGGCGAGGGTTAACACAGCCTTGGTGTTAGGCGTGGATGTGATTAATGTGAAGGGCTCAAATGGGAAATCATGGGTATACGTCTAACTGTAGACCTTTTCTTGATGATGAGATGAGTGGCATTCAGTTGGATGTTAGATGGATTCTTAGTTCTACTAGTGGGTGAAGTATCTCTATATACAATGTTTTTCGGTGTCGGTCAATATGAGATCCTTACCTAACTCACTATATAAAGATTGAATTGGCAGGGAATGAGATATTTTGTCTACCATCCATCTGAATCCGCCCTATAAGCCATCTATTTGTAAAGTAAAGGGAACTATATAGGAAGATGAAACCGGGAGAAGACAGAGAGAGAGAGCAGAACATAACCCCAAAAAACAAGTAAAGGCCATAGAAACCATAAAGAATTCCAACTTATCTATAATCTATCTATACAAGGTAATAAAGGGGGTATGTATAAGGGGGATCAACCCCTAGCTTCTATTTCTAAAGTGAAATGGTAGAATTCAGAATGAGTACATGATGTTACTAGAGTTACCTCATAAGACTCTCTTTATCAAATAATCCTTTCTAATCCTACTCTTACTCATACTTCCTAAATACCCAATACACAACTCTCTCATAAGTCCTAATCTAATCCCTACTATTTCTTACAGACTCTTACTTTTATCCATTTATTCCTATATCCTTTCTATCAATACTATAATCTATATATCCTATCTATCTAATCTATATTTCCTATCTATAAAGACTCTAATCTAGATATATTATATTCTAATTCCTAAATACATTAATACCTATATTCTAAGTCCTATTTCCTATCTTATTCCTACTCCATAAGTTGTTATGTAGTGAAAAGATAGAGGAAGACTGAATTGAAGGGTCGTGGTGTGTTGGTATTTATTGGTTAGCATGAATATGTGTTTGCTACTGCATTACAGAGCCTTTATGGTTGATGAAGAGAAGATGAGCTTTAAGCCCAGTGTCGAATGGTGATAGGATCGGGATAGGGGGAGAGTTCTGGATGGATGACTTGATCTATATAAACTGGATCACTTATCTAAAGTAGCTAAGGATAATTCCTATCCTTCTATTTCCTATGCATGCCTAAGAAATATTACAGAGTTAAGCTTAAGAATCACATTTCACCTTTTCCCTCATCTGACTATTACTACTACTACTATGTATGGGAGGAAATATGTAGTTCACAACAGAGGCTGGCTAGATAGAGCACCTTTCTATTTCATCTTTTCTATCCTCTGTGCTACTATATATCATGAATATCCATCATTTGCATATCGTTCATTACCCCCCTTTGTCCTTGATGCGTCACTCTTTAGAAATATTATCATGTTGGTTTTTTTTGGGACAGAGAGCCTTAACCTTAACCTTTGCTTTGTTCTGGTTGGGTTTGCTTCGGGCAGGACAAAGATCTATGATGGTATGGATAGCTTACTCAGATGGAAAATGAAGAAATAAAAGGTGGTGTTGGGAGATGATAAAGAGAGAACATGAACGTGGCCTATCAATATGGGAAATTCCCTAATGAAAGGAACGAAGTCGCTCATCCATCTGATGGGCGAGGTGGAAAAAGTAGCGAGAATGCTTTCCACGACACCCCCATTAGTAGTGAGCGCAAGGTGGAAGTCCTCAAAGGCACCCCTATTTAGGTATCTCTTCTCAGGATTTCCCCTCTTCCTTGACAGTACTTTGGCATCCTAGAAGTTTGGTGCAAGGTTGACTTGGCCCAAGGATCAATTATGGGTAAGTACAATGGTTTCCAAAGGTCATTATCTTCATCATTGTAGCTCCTTTGGCAAGCTAATGGATTCACACTTGAACTGGTTTTCCTTGAGCTCTTCTTATGGCCTATAAAAGGAGGCCATGGGGTGTTCATTCAAGAAGAAGAAGACTAGAGGTTAGTAAGGTTATGTTGGAGAAACTGTTAAGAGTTTGATATTTGTCTCCTCTTCCTCTCCAATTGTTCATATCTCCCTCCATAGGTGAGCCCAAGCTCACTTATTCCTCTTCTAGTCAGTACTTTAATAAAATGAGAGAAAAGGACCCATCCCTAAGGAGAGTATGAGCAACCCATGCTTGCTCATATAAACATTCAGGTTATTTATTATTGTATTTATCTCTTCCATTGGGCATTAAAATAAGAAGGATAAGTTTGGTTCCACTTCTTTGTGTTTTATTTGTTTAGATTGATGCTAGTTAGTCTTTGTGGTTTGCTATATTTATTCATCTTATTGCTTACTGAGTCACATGTTTAATTGACTATTGGTTAGTGCTAACAACCCACTAAAAGGGGGAATTGAGTCACCCTTTACACATTTTCCCCCACACCAGATCCCGAGAAAAGGTGTTTGTGCGGACGAGATGATGATAGAGGAAGAAGGAGTTGAGCATGTAGATGTTGCCATTCAGACGGATGATGCATACCCTACCTTGGAAGACATTGCAGAAGAACCAGAGTCTAGTACTTCAGAAGAGGAATCACGACCTGAATAAGTTTTTCCAAGATCAGGAAACCCCCATACTAAAGGAGAAACTTATAATTCTGATAGAGATAGCCTGGATCTGTTTATCCCCCTTGGCACCTTCTATTGATAAGGTATTACCGTTGCCTAGATCTATTTTGTGCAATTTAGCTCTTAATAATTTTGGATCTCTAGGAATAGGAAAATGAAGTAGTAGCAGTGGCGAAAGTGGGTCAGCACAACCTTGCATTAATCAAGGAAGTGGTAGCTCTGCCAAAAACCTAGGACTAGTAGTACAACCTGGGATTGTAGGATTCATTTTAGTAGTATCTCCATTTGTTAGTATGTCAGGAACAACCAGAGGCTCCTTTACCCACTACCCAAAATTTTGGGGTAGAGGAGATGAAGATGTTGAACATTGGTACCTGTGTGAGGCCATCTAAAGGTCAAGAGCGACCTTAGAGGCCTCTAAGCTTGTTGAGTTCCAAACCACTCTCAAAAATTTCTAAGTCAAAATGGATTCTGTCAACGCACCCTTTATAGATGCTATGCACTCCTTGCACCTATAAGGCTCACGTTATCTCTTCTGAGCTTATGAGTCAAAACATACTCTGTCAACGCACACATTGAGGACACTATGCACACTGGCACTTGCTCGTAGAAGAGAAACGATTGAAACTTATTTAAAACCTCACAGATTCATACATTTAGCCATGTAAATGCATCCATAAATACATGAACAAGAAATAACAGAGAATTCTTAATAAACAAAAAGTCTACCATTCATTCATTCAAATAGACACATCAAAAATATGAATTTTGGACAATTATCCTATGTTATATTCATTCAACTGAAATATACATATGTTCATATACTTCTTCTCGGTAGCTCTTATCTCTCACCTACAATGGCGATAACTCTCGATAACTAGAGTGCCAACCAAACTCTACTGGAAAACAATACAAAGCCTTATACAAGAGGGATCTTCAAGCTTTTCCCTCCAACTACTCTAAAGCTATCCTATCGAATTAAAATCTATCAACTACTAATATTTATTACAATGAATATTTGTGATAGACAAATCAGATCGAACACATCAAATCTGTACTTTACTCAACTACATTAAAATAAAATACATTCTCCGATGTTTTCATGAACCATCTAGCTCTACAACATTTAAGATATTCTTTAATTACAACTCCTTTCAAAAGATTTGTGTGATACACATTCTTCAAAATTTAAACTTCTTCGAAATGTGCGCTAGTGCGCCTAGCTATCCTCTACTTGTTCTTTGCTGGCGATTCTCCTGCATAAAAAAAGTATGGAAGAAAAATAAAACGAAATGCAATGTATCCCTATATGCAAGAAACCAAGGATTTCAGTGGTAAATAGATAGTGTATGTTCCAAACACATGACTGGACATCAAAGAAAATTTCTCAATTTAAATAAGAAAGGAAAAGGAAAAGTAACCTTTGGAGATAATATGTCATCCAAAATACTGGGAAAAGGCACCGTCAGTTTAGGAAATAACTAAACCAAAGCAGAATATGTACTTTTGGTAGAAAATATCAAACCTAATATCCTAAGTGTAATTCAAACATGTGATCAAGGTCACATACTCACCTTTGATTCTTAGAAATGTGAGATCAGGAAAAAGGAAACTGGAAATCTAGTAGCAGTGGCACCAAGAACATCTAGAAATGTGTATATCCTTAATATATATTAAGGAGAAAAATGTTGTTTAAGCCAAGTAGATGAAAGTTGGATATGGAATAGAAGGTTGGGACATTTAAGTTTTGACAATTTGATCAAAGCCAATGAGAAGGAAGTAGTAATGGATCTTCCAAAAGTTATTAAGCCTTCAAATTCTATTTGTAAACATTGTCAAATAGGGAAGAAAATAAGAGTTAGGTTTAAAAAAAAAGAGCATTCCACAACAAAACATTTAGAAGTTATTCACACAGATCTGTGTGGGCCTACCAAAACTAAAAGTACTTACGATGAACATTATTTTATGTTGATTGTTGATGATTACACTAGATTGACCTGGGTATACTTTTTAAAAGAAAATTCAGAAGCCTTTGAGAAGTTTAAAACATACAAAGCCCTTGTAGAGAATGAAATAGATCTCAAAATTAAATGTTTGAGATCAAACAATGGAGGAGAATTCACCTTTAAATAATTCATTAAATTTTTTGAAAAACATGGTATCAAAAGACAGGTTTCATCTCCCACAACTCCTCAATAGAAGGAGTAGTAGAAAGGAAAAATAGAATAGTTCAAGACACTGCAAGAACCATGCTAAATGAAGCCAAGCTTCTAGACAAATTCTAGAGAGACGCAATATGCACAATAGTTCACATACTTAATTGAGCTTAGTTGAGACCCAACCATGACAAAAATCCTTATGAATTGTGGTTCGACAGGCCAACATCTATAAAACACTTTAGAATTTTTGGAAGTAAATGTTACATTAAGAATAATGAATATAATTTAGGAAAGTTTGATCCAAGATCCGATGAAAGGATATTTTTAGGGAATTCACCTAATAAGAAAGAATACATATGTTATAATCTTAGAATACTAAAGATAGTGGAAAGTGCCATTGTAAATATAGATGATCTAAAACTAAAGAAAAGCATATCACAAGACATATAAAAAAATGATAAACATTCTTAGAAAGATGATGATGATGTAGAATCTCAGCAAGAAGATGATGATAATGAAACGTAGGAAAATGAACCATATATTGATGAAGAAGACAATGAAGAAACACCCTTGCTTAAAGCTCTATCAAAAAGAGTTCAAAAGAATCATTCCGAAAGCCAGATTATTGGAGATAAAAATGTAGGAGTGGAAACAAGGAGACTCACATTTGACTCAGAACAAGCAATGCTATCCCTGATAGAACCTAATTCATTTAAAGAATCCAACAAAAGTAAATATTGGATAAAAACAATGAATTAAGAATTAAACCAAATATAGAAGAACCAAACTTGGGAACTAGTTCCAAGACCCAAGGACAAGATTGTGGTGGGAACCAAGTGGATCTTGAAGAACAAACTAAATTAAAATGGGGAGATTATAAATAAAAAATAAATATTAGTTTGCAAAGGATATTCCCAAGTGGAAGGTATTGGTTTTGAAGAGACCTTTGCTCCAGTAGTAAGACTTGAAGCCATCAGAATGTTCCTAGCATTTGCATGCTTCAGAAATTTCAAAATTTATCAGATGGATGTCAAGTCAGCATTCCTTAATGGAACACTAGAAGAAGAAGTCTATGTTGAGAAACCATAAGGATTTATGTTAACAGAAAATTAGGACTATGTGTGGAAACTAAAAAAGGCCCTGTATGGTCTTAAACAAGACCACAGAGTATGGTTCTCAAGGATTGACCAGTACCTGCAGAAACAAGGATATAAGAGAGGGAATATTGGAAAAAACTTATACATCAAAATTGAGAATCAAAACATGTTTGTTGTAGTGGTATATGTATATGACATTATATTTGGAAGTAATTTTACCATACTAAGAAGAACGTTTGCAACTGAAATGCAAGAATAATTTGAAATGTATATGTTGGGAGAACTATCCTTCTTAGATTTACAAGTAACTCAAACAGAAAAAGGGAATATTCATTTCCCAAGCCAAATATATCAAGGAAATGATAAATAAATTTCAAATGGAAGACAATAAACCTATGAGTACTCCCCTGGTCACTGGATGTAAATTAAGCCTAGAACACGACTCACCAAAAGTAGACTAAACGATGTACAAATCAATGGTTGGAAGTCTGCTCTATTCAACAACAACAAGACCTGATATCATGCATCTTGTAGTACTCATAGGGAGATTTCAATCCGCACCTAAAGAAACTCACTTAAAAGCAATAAAGGGAATATTTATATATCTTAAAGGAATCTTAGAACTTGGATTATGGTATCCAAAAGATAAAGACTTCAATCTAACTTCATACACGGATGCACATTGGACCGATAGTATAGATGATAGGAAAAGCACTAGTGGAGGATCATTCTTTTTAGGAAAGTGTCTAGTAGCATGTCTACTTAAGAAACAAACATTCACATCACTCTCTAAAATAGAGGCAGACTACATTGTTGCTGCATCCGACCGCACACGAGTTCTTTGGATGAAGAAAACGTTAGAAGATTTACAAATAAAATATGATGATCCCATTATTATTAATTGTGATAACACTAGTGCAATAAGTATCTCTAAAAATACAATAATGCATTCTAAAACCAAACTCATTCCAATTAAATACCATTTCCTAAGATATCAGGTTACCCAAAAGGTGGTTAAAATAATGTATGTGGACACCAAAGAAAAAATTGTAGACATATTCACAAAACCATTTCCGAGGAGTACTTTTGAAAATATTCGACAAAAAATGGGAGTAATTCACATACCTTATTAAACCCATAAAAATTGTATCAGAAGAAAAGCGACACATGGTCAGGGGGAGGATTTCCATAGGGGAAGCGAAGAAAGATCCCCTCTGTCATTGTTGTCAAAGGGGGAGGAAATTGATAAGCAGAAGAAATCAAAATATTTCAAAGAAAAGGTTGCCATCAATGCCAAAGGGGGAGAATGTTGGAAACAATGGTATGATATTGTCATTGATGCCAACAGGGTGTATAAAAATCCAATATAAACTCAAATTTCAGAAGGAAGAAAATTAATCGAAGCTCAAAGGAGATGACTCACAAGATCCGTTCATTCTTATTTCGGGACAATCCAAGATCGTTAGATCAAGGTGAAGTCAGAGGTTGGGAAGGATTAAATATCAACTGTTACATCTGAAGCAGGAGCTTCAGATGATCTCGCCAGTTATTATATCAAGGAGGGACTTTGGATGAATTCTCAACCATCTGATCAAGTTTAGTGGAAGGACAACGTAAGCCACAATATCTCGAAGTCTCGGATTAAAATAACTCATGCAAACCATTGATATAATATCTCCTTGGGAGAAACATGAGCTGTTGGATCAGGTGGTCAACTCCCGCGCCGACCACTCTAGCAAAAACCAATCTAGAATAGGTAAATTTACCCGAAGGCCAAATCCCCGAAGTCACAAACTTCGGTGAACTCTGGCACTGACCACTTCGATGAAAAGGAGTCTATAACAGGTAACATTTCTCGAAGGATGAATCCCCCAAGTCATGAACTCTGGTCAAATCCGACGCTAACCATTCCGATGAAAAGGAGTCTAAAATGGGTAAGGGTGAATCCCAGAAGTCACGAATTCCCGTCGATCGTCGAATTCGAGGAATATTAGGAAATCTCGTCAACCGTTGATATATTTAGATCACGCCAAGGAAGAAGGTGGTTAACTCTAGCATTGACCTACTTCGGCGATAAAAAGCTCAGATAAACCAAGAACTCTTGAACCACGTAGTTCCAGAATAAATGAAGGCCATAGGATCAAGACAATTTGAAAATATATGGTGGTAGATCTATTCAACACTTCAACAATAACCAAATCATAATACAAAAGTGCCAAAACTCTCGAATCCACAAAGTATAGAAGTCACGAAGTAAGACATGTGGCAAAAGAGGAATATGACACGTGGCTCAATCAAATGGTGACAAGTGTCAAGGTAGATGTGGCACATAAGGACTGTAAAAGTCACAAATCAGGGTGAAACGTGGAAGACGCTTAGCTAGTGCCACGTCAACAGTGACATCAACAAGAAATGTCACTACGGGAGTACATCCTTCAGGGATATCCAACTTCTCCTACCAGCAAGACTATGTGAAGCACCGAAGGCCAAAGTCAAGAATAGTTGAATACCCGGAGAGAGGGATCTCCTTTATCCCTAAGTCTACAGTCCCAACTGCTAGACATATGAAGGTTATCAAGCAAGGAGTGTTGATACACCCTTTGGCAAAATTTTCTCCAGAAGAGTTGGAAGATTGCAATGGCCTCAGTCCTGAAACTTCGAAGTCTCGAAATGAACGAAAACCATCCATCTCAAACATGCAAATAAAATGTGACCGTAAATCTTGATAAGTGATTAAGCACTCATTTGGATTAGCACTTAGACATCGCCTATGTTCATATGGAATAGAGGTCCTGAAAGTGCATATGTGCGAATTTAACATACAAAGGAAGAATTTTCCTCTGTTAGGGAGAAACTTTGAACCAAAGAGGATCTGTATTCTGTCCTGATTGATATTAAGTGATCAAATACATCCAATGCATTGTAAATCTAAAAATATCAAATATGATCTATTGGATAACAGGGGACGCAAAATAAGATTAAGAATAAAATAAAAAGGCATGAGATTAACTTAAAAGAAATCAATCCATACATGTGATTGATTTATGAAAAATCCCTCTTACTAAATTGAAAAGATTCCACGTTAAATGGGTGAATAAAATAGAGGGAGATATTAATTATAAATTAAAAGAAAAATTATATTATTGTTAATTTAAATGAAGAGGTGCAATGGTCCAAACAAAGGGACACAATGCTTCAATGCTCACACTAGTAGAAAGATTATATAAGCAAGAAAGAACAATGAAGAAGAAGTGTCTCTGTAGTCTAGATCAAAGACCAAAAGTAGAAACAAAGTCCAAAGAAGAAGAACTGATGATACTTATGCAGTGAGGGTGGAAGGGAGGAGAAAGGAAGGATTCACATCCTTTACTTAGTAAAGTGTGGATAAAAGGGAGTTTGTGCTTCCTAGGGTTGGTTCCCTAAAAACAAGGGAGTTGGTGCTTCCTAGGGTTGGTGCCCTAAAAACAAGGGAGTTGGTGCTTCCTAGGGTTGGTGCCCTAAATACAAGGGAGTTGGTGCTTCCTAGGGTTGGTGCCCTAAATACAAGGGAGTTGGTGCTTCCTAGGGTTGGTTCCCTAAAACAAGGGAGTTGGTGCTTCCTAGGGTTGGTGATCTAAAAAGGATTGGTGTCCTTCACCATCTCAGATTATTATTTATAAAAACTTGTAATTCCTGTTAATTATATTTATATAATTGGTTTTATATACAATTCCATTGTTGATCTTTGTGGTGATTAATAAAATAACAAAGTAATGACTAATTCTTTAAAAGGAGATAATACTAATGCAACCCCCCTCTTAGTATTTCCAACATGGGGCTCATCCATGCAATATAATCAACATGTGAGGGAGTCATGTACCACTTCTTCTTTTAGTGGTCACTCCATGAAAGTTCAACCTCTCAAATTTTTATGATGGTGAAAACGGGGGAAGATTTCATGATCGTTTCATGGTATCGTGCTTCTCTGGATCATTATTTATCATGGATGATGAAGGAGGATAGTTATTTGGAGCTCAGTACCTCATGGTACCCATGATTTATCTTAGGGATTATAGTCATGAAGTAGAGACAGAATTTATAGATGGTCTTGTTCTTTAAATTAGTTGATTTAAGAGTCCCTCAACTGATCTAACTTTATAGAATTCCAGTGTCCATAGTGGGGTAATTCTCTCTATGCCTCCTTATCATCTAGCACTAGATTCTCAACAGAGGTAATAACACTTTCAATATTTTCATAGTTCACATTCTTGTTTAAAAAGTAGAATTGGGGGATTTTAATTCATGCTTTCCTGGTTCACATACTCGGTCATTAGGTCGTGTCTTGGTAAATTCATTCAACGACCAAAGGTATCTAGCACCCCTGTGCTGGTAGCTTTCCAACTCAATCCCCAAGTGGTTAGTCTCAGTCCTAGTTTTACAAAGAGTAGAATAGGATGAAGATAGAGGGGATTAAGAATGGAAATGACATGTAGGAAGAGGGGCAGTGTAGTAGGCCCAAGTGACCTGCAAAAAAATCCCACAATAGGAAGCCTAGCCAAATAATTACTAAGTCTTGGGCTAAGGCTATACAAGTGGCTTGGAATTACCATAGTTTATTTCCGAAGGACATATGCTTGGTATGTGTTATATTATTTGCATTTTTATCCCATGTAATGTACATTATAATGGGGGAAATGGGTAGGATATATTTGGGGGTTCAAGGGCATATCCTCTGACAAAACAATGGGTTGTTATTTGGTAAACTTTTGGCCTCTTTTTGGTGTTTTTCAGTAAATGGTTTTTCGACCCATTGTGATGTAATTCCAGTCAAGGAACCTAATTTGGGTCATCGGTTTAGGGTTTTTGATAGATCCTATACATTGTATTGTATCTATCTAGTGATATTTCAGCCATAAAAAAATAGTCAAAATATTTAAACCAATCCAAATCTCTATGGGTTTCCATACTATTATTTTTTGGACTAAATTGTACCGGGTTTCCCTAGTGGAGGGTTACATGTAGTTTTTCGTGTACTCTTATATTGTGACATATTAATATATAATTAGTTATCTTACAAAAAAAATAGTCACAAAATTTCCATTACAAGCATTTATGCAGTAGAATAACAAAATCATTGCCTAGATATAGAGACCCAATTCAAGAAAAAGCCTCATGTTTAACTAGGAAAATATCACAACCATAGCTCTTAACAACTCTAGGACACTAGAGGATGCAAATATCAAGGCAAAGGATCGTGATCTAGGGCTAGGGCCCACCCTCGACTGCTAGCGATATGAGCCAGTGATCCACAACAATGGCACCCTCCAGGGGAGGGGAGCCAACACACCCCTCATCGCCAGATTCCTTTCGCAAGATTTTGGCCGCCCAAGGAAAGAAGCTTCCAGTGGCTGAACCTCCTAGCTTTGTCAGGAAACTTGACTCAATCCCAGAGATAGAATTATCCCTGGAACACCTTATGCGTGTAGCAGTCTCTTTGTTGGATCGAGGCCTGGTGGGCCAATTCATGGGGATTTGGCCGTCAGCCCGAACTACATACAACTGGATCCAAAGAAATCGACGTTCGCTGATCAAAAGTAGCGTAACTTGTTATGAAATAGGAAGAGGATTCTTTATCTTTGAATTTATTTCTTAGAAAGATAGAGACCTCATCTTCAGAAATGGACCGTATTTTATGGGAACTCAAGGACTGTATCTAAACCGATGGATGCCAAGCTTTGATCCGGCGGTTGAAGTTCCAAAGGATGTCCCGGTCTGGGTCAGGGTCCCAAATCTCCCGATACACTGCTAGAACCCTACTTCGCTCTAGACAATCGAAAATGGACTAGGTCAATGTATTTATAGGGAAGACCCCAAAGATTAGTACTCCTGTGTGCATATGTGTAGAAGTGGACTTAGAATTGGGCTTTCCAGAAGCAATCAGTTTAAAAGTTGGAGAATGAAATCATTACCAGAAACTCGATTATGAGTAGCTGTCGTTCAAATGTAGGGGCTGCCATGAATATGGCCACTTTCAACGGAACTGCCCCAAGAACCCAAACAAGGAGAAGGAAAATGGAGAAGGTTGGCAACAACCAAGGAAAGGGAAAAATGCAACAAGAACAAAAGGACCAAGGAATGAAAAGACAACACCAACACAACCCACAGAAAATGAAACTCAATCAATAGCAATGGTGGAAAATAGCCCAAGAAATCTAGACAAGGGCCATGCAATAGAAAAAGAAATAGAAAACCCACAGGAAGATATGTCAGTAGAGGACATTCAAGGGAACTCACCACAAGGAACAAGGGAAGGGCCAGTTCCAGAACCAAAAGAAGAGCAGGGGAAGAACACGATAGGAAAGAATACCGGGCTGGAAACAGAGGAAGGAGAGGTCTCATCTGATAGCAACTACGAGGGAGAAATCAACACTATTCTAACCCCAAAGAAATCCGGTAGGGGAAGGAATTCCAAAAAAGAAGAAAGAGATTGGGAGACATACAAAGATGTCCTAAGTGGGTCGCAACCAAAAATAAGACAATTGATCAATATAAGACATACGAGAAAGCACTCCTGGCTCTGCAAGGAGCCTAAACTCCCCCCCCCAGGTAAGCCATGAAGCTAACCTCCTGGAATTGTAGAGGTTTCAACAACAAAGTAAAGGAAGAGGCACTCCAAGACATCATCAGAACTTCCAAAACCGAGATCCTTCTACTCCAGGAGACCAAGATGGAAGAGAAAAACTTCCTCAATAGAACAAAAGCAATTTGGAATTTCAGTCAAGGAATAACAGCAAGTGCAAGAGGTGCCTTAGGAGGTGTCGACACTATCTGGAATGCCCTGAAGTTTGATATAATCAACTTTGAAACCATCACACATTGGATCTACTCCAACCTTCTTCACAAAGAAATGGGACGACATGTAAGCCTCTTTAACCTTTACGTTCCAGTCCTTTTGGAAGAAAAAAAAGATTTTTGGGATACCCTGAAGGAATACTTGCTCTCAAATGATCTAGACAATATAATCATAGGGGGGGATCTAAATGTAACCTTTGTTAATATTATGGTAGCTGCGGGAGGTATTTACCTCCACGTGTGAACCTAACGAGAATAGAAGACTCCAGAAAGCAAGAGAAAACCCTAATGAGTTGGCTAATAACCCTAGAAGCCTTGTCGGCTCAAGAAGATAATTTATATTAGGTTATCATCCTCCAAGAGAAGAATTCGACCATAAATAATAATAATATACTGAATAGACACATATACAGAAGGAGAAGTCGGCCCCAAAAAATCTGGCAGAACTAGTATAAATACAGGACGCTAGTTCTCATTTGACAACATCTCTTAGAATTGCAGTTCCCAGTTTGGTGCGCACTGCAGTTCCCAGTTTGGTGCACACGTGTGGAGAAGAGCTGCAGGTGCAGCTGCAACAGCAACAAGTTTTTAGTATTGGCTTGAATATCTCTTGGCTAGGGTTTGGACTATCTGATCAGCTATTTTTGGTGCACTATCCTTGGAGGAAGATGTGCTACACCTTGTTTGGCTATCTAGCCTAGGGTTTGCTTCCGAAGTAATTCTCAGTCAAGGTTAAGATGCTCGGAGGGTGGCTTCAGCCTATGGTTGGGTGACGAGGGTATCGTCAATGGTAAAACGAGCACACCATCTTCTATATTCTAACAGGTTATGGGCCCACTACCTCCTTCATTCAGTCTAAACGATGGAAGGAAACATAACTACTAGGATATTGAGCTCGTTGAGGAATTTCCGCTAAGGTTACTGGCAGAAGCAACTCCTAAGACAGTGCCACTAGGGTTACTAGCAGGAGCAGTTGCAGAAACCCTAATCCTCTTGTTGAGGCACCTTAAGTGAATGGATTGACCTAATCTTCAGACAGATTAGTGTGCCCTAGCCTAGCACATCTCCTAGCACTCTTAGAAGGCCAAGACATGAATTTTGGATTTCTGGTCAAATCTAGGGTTTGACCAAGTCAACTAGCCATGACGAACTCTATGAAGTCTGAGAACAAGTTAGATGGAGCCTCTAACTTCAGAGCATGGAAGACAAGGATTGACCTCATCCTTGCCAAGAAGAAAGTGATGGATATCGTGAAAGGAAAGATCGTGAAGCCAAAGTTTGAAGAAGGAGAAGAGAAGGAACCACAGAACGTTGCAGCTATGGAGAAGTTCAAAGATGTTGACATCAATGCCATGAGTATCATAGTGGATTATATAAAAGACCACTGGATACCCTACATCTCCCATCTTGACCCATCGAAGAAGATGTACGATGCCCTAACAAATCTCTTCTTAGTCAGAAACATTGGACAAGTTATGAGTCTGAAGAATGCGCTCCGTGACATGAAGATGAATGATGATGACAGCATAACATCATACTTTGTAAGAATATCCCAGTTAAGAGATCAACTACAAGCTATTGAAGAGATCACTTCAGAGAAGGAATTGGTGAACATAGTACTCAATGGTCTTCCCAAGACATGTGATGCATTTTCCGCAAGCATGAACACAAGGAAGGAGTACCCGACATTTGAAGAATTTTGGACTTGTTGTGCTCAAGAAGAATCAAGGATCAATGCAAAAGAGAAACCCCAAAAGAAGTACGATGATCAAGCCTTCACAACAAGATTCAAGAACTTCAGAAACAAAAGGAATTTTTATTCAAGGAGGAAGCCAAATCAAGAGAAAGACATTTCAAAAGTACAATGCTTCAACAGTCAAAAGTACGGTCACTACAAGAATCAGTGTCCCGAGCTAAAGAAAAGGAAGGAGAAACATGAAGCATCGATTTTCGAAGAAAAGGAACCTACAAAGAAGACTAAGCAGGATGGAAGCGACTTCTTCTTCTAAAAGGTAACAACACTCTTCTTATCTCTTGTACATATCTTGTTTGCATCGTCTCTGTACATATCTTGTATATCTATCTCTTGAAAGATAATGTGTTCCAAGAAGATCTATACCTAGGGAAGAACAAACAAGATAAGAATGGATATCATTAGATAATACACATGAAAGAATGAAATACAAATCATGTGGAAGATATTGCAAGATTAAGCCAAATCAATCGTGAAGAGACTTAGAAGAAGCAAAGACAAAAAGAAGTCAACAATCGAGAGGAAATTGGAAAAAGACATATGACGTTTTGTAGAAGACAACAAGATGGAAGCGTGGACTCTGTTAGACAAGAAAGCCAATTATATATTGTAGAAGACAATAAGGATGCAAATGGAAGTATGGACTCTATCAGACAAAGGGAGTCGATTATATGCACTCTTACATGAAGCAAGGGTTAGGAGGGAGCTAAGCCTATGATCCATTGAAGATGATAAAATATATATATCCATGGTAGCAGCCATAAAAGTCAGTACGTGTTCAGTTCAACCGCAGAGGAAGACTTCTTCAAAGAAAAGCCTTAAAGTATTCCTGGTTGTTCATCCAGATCTGTGATCCTATGATGCAAAGAAGAAGTGGAATCTCTAGGGCATATAAGAAACTCCATGGATCCAAGAGCTAAAGAAAAACATGAAGAAGAACATGAGGATTCCAAGAGAAACTAGAATAACTAGTCATTGTATTAAGAATCAAAATATTACCAGCCTGATATGAACTCAATAAAATCAATCAAGCAGAAGAACTTGAAGTCGTGATGAAGAATAGTGTATAGAAGACTTATGAATAAAAGAATTGCAAGATCTAGAACCAAAAGTTCTCCCAGATGGAGGGAGAAGACTATGATTATTACTTGTTCCAACAAACCAGACTTATCTCTACATAAGGCATTATATCATCCGCAACATCCATGAGTTGGAGTTCTACATCAAATGAATACAAAGAATGTTCTCCAGAGAAATTGAATAAAGAGCGTATGAAGAGAAATCTCAAGACCTTGAGGCATACCAGAAAGAGATTCCTGTATGCAGATAGAAGAAGATAACTTGGTGGAGAACCTCCAGTGCACAGCAGTAGCGTGGTGAAGATTTCCTATAAAGATGACTACTCAGTAGATCAGATCGCATGATGACAGAAGAAGTGCCACATAGATATGTTCCAGCTTTCCAACTATGATATACTCTATTGTTCAGATCTACATAAATCCTTCACAGTGTTCCAGACTAAAGTACATTTGAAATCAAGCATTACATTATCCATGATGAAGTCTAGAAAGGAGAAAATGCTTCTCCAATACATATCTCCACAGATGAGCAGATAAGAAGGCATTTTGGTAAAACTTCTATCCAAGATGAAAGAGTTTGTGTACTCAAGCTAGAGCTCATGGAAACAACTTCCTTCTTATTGGAAAAAGGAAGAAATAACTCTCCTAGTTAGGAGGGAGCACTGAAAACATTCATTCTTCAAATTGAAAAATAGTCCATCTTGGACAGATGCTTTTCTGTTTGGAAAGTGGATTGAGATTTCTGACGGACAGTGACTTTCCATTGTGGTTAACATGGGAAGTAGTCTAATTGCTGATGTATCATAGACAATGAATTCCCATTGTGGTTAACGTGGGGAGTGGTCTAGGGCAGTCTCTCTTCTTGAGGGTTACTCAAGAAGATTGGCCTGCCTCGCCGGACAACGATTTCTCATTGTGGTTAACATGAGGAATGGTCCGTTTTGGAGGTTGATGCAAGACAGTCTTTTTCTCTTGTGGTTAATGAAGGAAATGGTTCGGACAGTCATTCCTTAGGTTTTATACATTCTCTCTAGGGTGCACTTTGATTAGTGTAGGAGGAATGGCCCAGGGTGGGGAATGGTCCAGGCTCAGCAATCAGAGACAACCATTCCTTAGGGTTATACATTTTCTCCAGGGCACACTTTTAGTGTAGGAGGAATGGCACAGGGTGGGGAATGGTACATGATAGACATTCCTTATGGTTTATACATTCTCTCTAGGGCACACTTTGATTAGTGTAGGAGGAATGGCCTAGGGTGAGGAATGGTCCAGACTTAGACATTCCTTAGGGTTTATACATTCTGTCCAGGGTGCACTTTGATTAGTGTAGGAAGAATGGCCCAGGGTGAGGAATGGTCCATGCTCAGAAATCAGAAACAATCCTTCTTCCTTGTTTGAGAAGAATAGGGAAGATAGCCCATTGCTGATGAGGGCAGATATTCTTTCAAATCTCACAAACGTGAGTGAAAGATTGGCCCA
>ML790023.1:69795-82562 GCA_009831015.1 Picea engelmannii | reverse complement strand
CTGGGTTTTCTTCCCCTAGAGGGTTTCCCAGGATAAATGTTGTGTCTCTTGTGAATGTGTATTTCTCAGTGATCTTGTTCTTATGATGCTCTTATCTATTGAAATGAAAAGAACTATAATAATGGCATAAACATTAACAACTAGTATGGACAGTGTCAATACAATTGTTAGAATATTTAGAGTTTACAAGTGTTATTGTATGGACAGTGTCAAGACAATTGTTAGAATATTTAGAATATTTACACGTAGTTACCATGAGGAACAATGAAGATGAATGGTGTTGATATGTTTTTTTTAATAAACTTGTATACATGTTAATATTCCAAAGAGGATTCCAAATAAACATAGTGTCACTTCCAAGTACAATAATTTCTATTTTTTTAATAATAGAGAAATATAAAATCGAATAAATGAATGTTGCCTAGTTTCCCTAGTGGAGGGTTACGTGTAGTTTTTCTTGTACTCTTATATTGTGAAATATTAATATAACATCATTTAGCTTACAAAAAAAACACAAACTATCCATTACAAACATTTAAGTAGTATACCACAAAGAGATCCAATTCATAAAAAAATCCAAATGTTTAGCTAGGAGGAAAAACTCACAACCATAACTTTGACTCTTTTAACCATATGAGGACACTAGAGTCACACTACTAATTTGAGAGAATTTTCCACTATATGGTGGTTTGATATGTAGCAATAAATTTGAAAGGGCATAAATTTTGAAGAAGTTCGAAAGGGCATAAATCCTGAAGAAGATCGAAAGAAGAACTTCTGACCCTGCAAGTGCATATTGCTCAACGTTGACAATGAATTCAATTTACGTCCAGAAACACAAATAAGAAACAAAATGAAAAAAGACAAATGGAGAGTAAGAGAAGTAGAAAAAAAAAATAAGTGAATATTTCAGGAAAGACTTTAGAAACCATGATAGGCGAATGTTTCCTGGAAGACTCAGAAAGAACTTCTAGATATAATAATAATAATAATATAGTATATACATATCAAAGCCGTCTACATATTTCTCAGCTTAGGTGCATGATTCGAACACCTTATTAATCCACACATACACACAATCAGTGCAATTATTCTTATTATTATTATTCTATAAGATTGTTTCAGGTGCCTCTGAGGATCTTCCTGATTTTCTCTACTTCCTCTAAACTCAGGGAAAATGACTTGGCCAAAAATTCTTGGGGAATGCTGGGATTGGAAGCCAAAGTTGCCACGGGGATGTATACAAATCCTAGATTTTGGATGTTGAGTGTGTTGATCACAACTTCTTGTTAAAACTCTAATCATAAGTTAGTTAGTTTACCTAACGGTTATGTAGTTACATGACAGTTATGGTCTTCTTGTATTATATATGTACGTCTATCTATATGATTTTTTGAAGCATTGATGAATACAGAGTATGTCTTTTCTACCAGTGTTTATTTATATCTGTTCATCATGGTTTCTTGATTGCTTCAGTTCTTTATATTATGTTTCTGATGTTTTCTTCATTATGAATCTAACAGTGGTATCAGAGCATATTGATCTTATGAGCCTGGTATTTTATGTAGTTTTTCCATAGAGTTAAAGTGCAGTGAGAATGTGCAAGGAAGGAGTTTTGATCTAGCTGCAAACAGATCTCGAGTTCTTCCTAAGAAAAAAAGACATGAAGCCGTGAGAAACCCGTGAAGGAAACCAGAGAGAGATCGAGAGCCATCCGTCTGTCTGCCTTGCGATTCGATTGAAGAGAGCCGCCAATTTTTGAAAGTTGAGAATCCTGGAGTAATACACGTTGATGTGGACCGCTAGTCTGGGAGGAGAAGTTTATGGCACGATGGCATGGACAATTTCAGCAGGCAAACCGTTTTGGAGCAATAACACCAATTTTCTTCATTTGTGAGTAAATCTAAGTTATTTTTGTGGCTCAATCAATGAAAATTTCATCTTAGTCGATTACGTGTTGAAGTTGGATATAATCAACTTGATATTTTTGTTAAACTAATGAAATGGAGAGGCTTCTGCCCTCTGCAAAATTGCATAGTATTTTTCCCTTGACCAAAGTTAAAAGAGGTCGTTTGAGCTCAGAAGTCATGGATTACATTTTTTAAACACAACTCAATATTTTATTGAGTTCTGGTGCAAATTCCATATACTAGTTTTATGTCAAGAGCAGTTGTGGTCATTTTGCCTTGCGCCTTTGCTAGAATCCGACCTTGACAAGAGAGGAGTAGAATTAGCATATTATTCAGCCAAGAAAACCTCTGTATTTTGCAAAGAATGAAGAAATATTATTACCATATTATTCAGCCAAGAAAACCTCTATATTTTGCAAAGAATGAAGAAATATTGTTAGCTTCTTGTGCAGCATGGTTTTAGAACTGTTGAACTATAGTGAATATCTCACAGTGTGGTTTCAGAACTGCGTGAAGTTTAAAAGAATCGACCAACGATTTGCTAAGCGTTGAAGATGATTTGATAGTAAAAGGTGGAGATTTGGGTCCATTTGGTAGAGGTCAAATGCAAAATCCTTTTTAAAATGATACATATATTTTGAAAGTTGGAAGTGAAGATCGTGGTGATGGGCTAGAAATGAATGACACAGAAAAGAATTTGAGGTAAGAAGTCAAATCTTGGAGAGTGGCTAGAAAGTCACATCAAATTCCAATTTATTCCAATTTATTAATGATTTAATAAAGTGAGAGAGCTTGGAATAAATTTTAAAGCCAATCTTGAGCTTGGGAATTAATTTTAAAGTTAATCTTTATGAGGTATATTTTCAATACTCTAGTTTGGGTTTGGGTGATGATGCTTCATGGTAAATTTTACTAAACCTTATGATAAAGAAAACAAGCAAAAGGAAAATTCAGCACAAGGAGTTATAAGAATGCTTGCAAATGAAAAATTGTTTGTAATTGTAGTTATAAAGTTTTTTTTTTCATAGAGGAGTTATAAGACCTATTGTAAAGAGCATTTGTTAGTATGATTTATTTTTGTAATGGATTTATAAGGATGGAGTTATAAGGTACTTGTAAAAAAAAAGAAAAAAAGAAGGGTGTCCACAAATGGGTCCTTTTTAGGATCTTTGTGTGCGTCTTTCTCTTGGCATACACAACATGATACATAACATCTTTCTTCCATATTCTACATAATGGCAAGAATTGAAGAAATATTTACAATATTGCGCACATTAATTAACTCAACTACTGAATCTACAATTGCAATAAACAAGCGCACTCTTAGTACAGTGATTACTTGTTTACAAGTAACACACAAGAAGATTGATATGTTCAAACTTCAAAACAAATTGTTGTCTGATGAGTTAAGTTTGCTTCGACACCAACAATGTGATTTTAATAAACACAATGACATCAAGGATGAGAATGAAGACATTCAATTGACTAGTGATGAAATTCATAAACATGAATTTGAATTGATAAAGTCCCTATGACAAAAAAAAGTGCCGATAAATGTGGAAAATAAATTAGAATTGTTCGACCATGGAAAGAATTATGATTTAAACGAAATCGATATGGACTAGGATATGAAAATGATGCTAACAACCTCTTTCATATTCCTAATTATTGTGAACCTGTTTTCTTTGTGAGTGGAGGATTTTTGAATGATGATAAGACGATAGAGCTTGAGGATATTGGTAAGGAACATGTACAAGATATTGCTGATGATGATGTTGCTAATCGGTTGGATAAAGAACCCATGCAATGCAAACATTGTCACTAGTTTGGCCATGATAAGTCAAACTTTTTTGATCTTCACCCATGCAATTTTTGTGGGAAGACAAATCATCCCTCAGTAAGGTGCCAAAAGTGCAAGCGGAAACAACTTCATTTTGAATGGTTAGGGAATTGGCGTTGGCATTTGGAAGCCAATTTATTGGAGCAGTCTTATCACCGGATTTATACACAAGTACATTCGTACTTGATTGGAGATATTTCTACAGTTGATGGACATGAGTTTTTTTCAAGATTTGATGATTTAGGGTATGATTGGGGCCTAGTTGATGTAGTCTTCTGAGTTGAAGATTGAGTCTGTAGACTCCGCCGGAAGACAGATTGATTAACCTTTTCCACTTTACATTGTGAAAGCGTACATATTGTTCCAGTAGCTCATATAGGTGCAGGATATATTCTTGGCCATACTTGTGAATGACGGTCAAGGGAATTGGAACCACTTGTCCCTGATAGGGGGAAATCTAGTTGAGTCAGGTTCCAAGTTTGATTTAGAGCTTGTCAATAGATGATTAAGTATGCAATCTAGTTCCTGGTATGCAGTCTTGTTCCTGAACATATTATTCTTCATATTTTGTGGTAAGCTTAAAACCACCAATTGAGCAGAAGACATGAAGTTCTTCTTGTTATATTTTCAGATTTTTGAGCCTTGAGCTCTTGTTAGTTTATGGTCAACTTAAAACCATGTCATTTAGTAGAAGACATTAGCTTATGCTAGACATTTGGTTTATGGTCATCCCAAAACCACCAGATTAGTTTGTGGTCATCCTGAAACCACCAAATGAGTTTGTGGTCATCCTTAAACCACCAATTTAGTAGAAGACATCAACTTCTGCTATTTTTTTCAGGGTTCAGAGAGCATCTTCAACTAACACTCTGAATATTCACTTGACACATTGTTGATTGTCAAGTAGTGGTAGTTTTTCAGGCAAGAATGAACTTATGATTAAGGGGGGATGTTAAAACTCTAATCATAAGTTAGTTAGTTTACCTAACAGTTATGTAGTTACATGATAGTTATGGTCTTCTTGTATTATATATGTATGTCTATGTACATGATTTTTTGAAGCATTGATGAAAACTAAGTATGTCTTTTCTACCGGTGTTTATTTATATTTGTTCATCATGGTTTCTTGATTGCTTCAGTTCTTTATATTATGTTTCTGTTGTTTTCTTCATTATGAATCTAACACTTCTTTGGTCTCTCCGATGTTTTGATCGAAGTGCACACTACCCTTTGGGACCACGAGACCACGAACACATCGCCAAGTTCCAACGTTTGAGAGACGAGTTTGTTTGTAGTTGAATCGATGAAGGCAACCAAGATTTTCCCTTCCAATATGTACGATAGTTCAATGGCTTTGGGATGGATATGTGGAGTGATATCCCTCCCACATCCATGTCAATGCAAGCCATTATTATTCCCAGCGTGTTGAGGCCCGACAAGTTATGTGGATTAACCCCAATGAATTTAACTCCCACAGGACCATATGATGTGTCCACTATCGTGCACAGGGCCGATGAAATGAAATGTTGAGAATAAACTTGATTGGGATTAAGGAAAGGAAGTTCATTCATAAAAAATAAAGACTTGGTGTTTGCCACGCCTCTGGATCTCCTCTGATTCTCTTTGTTGACATCTGAATAATTAAGAGGAACATGATTCCCACAATGCCTCTGTCATGGGAGGAAATGAATGCAGGTAAATCCATTCATATTTTTCTTATTTTCTATGGGATGAGGAGACTACATTTCGATAATGAAAATAGGAAGAGTAAATAGGATTTAGGTTTACATGTGAAAATCTAATCGGAACAGGGTTCGTGCTAGAAAATAATGGCAGATGGCACATGAATAGTTACTAAGCACTCGAATATTTACAAATCTAAGTAAACTAAATTTTTACCCTTACCCACTTTTTAAACTGGAAATGAATACATGTCATATTATGATTGGTGAAAAATTGATTTAAAAATAAACAACATAAGTCTTTTACCTTTTTCCACTGGTTGATGTCATGCATGACACATGTTGATCCCATGTCAATTGTGGAGGGTTTTACGGGTGGTTAGGCTAAGCACGGGCCCCGGGGGCCACAATTCACGAATGAGTTCCACATCAAAATATTTTTTGAGCATGTGGGGGGGGGGGGGANGGGGGGGGGGGGGGGATCCATTGTGAACCCTAAACCTGATGGTTCGAGGGCGCGATCAAATCTGCAAGAGATATGCAATTTTATTAATACAAAACTATATAATAAAATAAAATATATCTAAAGGTTAAAATCCTATAAAAAGGATATTTAATGTATTTATTTGAAACTAAAATTCAAATTATTTTAATTTATGTGTGTGTGTGTGTGTGTTAAGAACCAAATATCAAAATAGCATAAAAACCTTAGAATAAGTACTCAACGCATTGACAAAGAGAGAAATTTAGATAATAAGCCTCTTCGAGGGGGAAACCTCCTTTCACATCATATGAATTCACAAATACAAGATGATTCCCAATGAAAAGGTCTCCTCGGTATATATAGGAGACTACGAGGAACAATTACAACTAATGGACCCAAGCTGACATAAATAAAATAACAATACTAATGTAATATACCCCAATTAAGGGGTAATGTGCCACGATTTAGGGTTGAACATGCACCTCCCCTTCAGACAAGTGTTGTCCTAAATTCTTGAGTATTTATGGATGCTTTTGTATAAAAGACTCATCTTCCTACGTGGAATCTTCAGCAGGTAGTTGTTGAGGAAAATATATGAATTAATCTTACTCAAGAATTTCCAGACTTTACTTGGCTAAAGCAAAGTAGACGGGAATATCACCCTATGTTTATAGCCAACAAAAATAACGTCCTAACTCACAAGTATTAATTACGAGTGGTTATGCTAGTCTTTTAACAACAAAAAGCTTGTTGTAAATTCACTTTTTATGTAATTTTATGAATATAACAGTTGCTGAAATAAATGTAAGAACAAAATTAAAGACACCAAGATGATAATCAAGATAGATGAGACATAAAGAAATCCTTTATTTCATTCCAATTCACCAAAGAGTCATTTTATTTACAAAATCTCATACAAAAATATTGGACCAAAGTCAAACTTAGACATCCCCGATGGAACATACAAAAGGACATCTGACAGAAAACTAAAACTGAACTTTAAAAGCTGGATCATCTTGCCACATATTGTTTCCCATTCTATCCTCCTCTTGTTCCTCCCTTTCCTTTTTCTTTTAACAAATTAGAATTGGTTGAAGTAGTTGAACCAACTCATTAGTTAAGTTAATTAAAGACTCAACTAACTTTAGTTAGGGGGAAAAGTCATAATCATAATAAGGGTCATAAATAAATAATAACTAGTAGGTGGGACCCCTTGTAACTCCCTTTAGTTCATAACAATCATAATACTCATAACATAACCATTAGTTAAGCAAAACATACCTCCTTGTGTCTCCCATCAACATATTTATTTTGGCAATTTTAGCTCATGAAATTGAAATTATTTCAAAAATAATACTCATATATCCAAAATAAAGCATGATGTCTAAAGATCCCTGAAGTCAATCATCATAAATCCACATATAAATAACAACTTAGAATCCATATTTCCCTGTCTGCGATGCAACCATTTTTTTAGTCCTTCTCTTTGATAGAAGAGTAATAGGCCTTTGTTTTCAGCCTTTATTTGAATAGCTCACTCCTACATGCATGATTGATTAGCAACATTATTTTAATTAACCATACATGACAACTCTTTTAAAATATGAAGTGGATTTTGGCTCAACAATATGTCAGACTCATGTAATCCAATCCATACAAATTGTTTTACCGTTTATCACTGAGTAGGGGGTGAAAGAGGGTTATGGGATATGTGAGGGGGTTGTATTGAGCGAAAATATGATATAGCGAGGGGGAAAAAACACAGTTATTGCTCAATGATAACAACAATCAATTGAAAATAAAATCAATAAAACATCACTGTAATCCACACCAGTCACTGTCAATTTCAAATGCCTTAACACCAAAATTCTCTTTACTGTAATTAATCTCAGAACAGGGAGTGGAAAAATGAAATGGGAAGATGAGGGGATTTGTAATTTGTGGAAAATGAAAATCATAGAAGGAGAAAAAAAAATGATTAATGCTCATGAAATTAATTGACTAGTCCATAAAACATTCTGTGAAAATGGTGCATCAACCATCATTCATTTTGACCAAATAACAATTTTTGTGCATTTAACTAGTTCTCTATTCATAATCAAATACCCAACACAATGTCACCACAATACAGTATGTATTCCACCCAATTTGTAAGGGGTTTTGTTCCTTTCATTTACTTTTATTTTCATTTCATAACAATTTTCGAACAGTACTCATTTCCAATATGCGACCATTCAAAATCAACCACTGCCTATAATCAACAAATATACCCCAATTCATTTATTCAAAAATAACCATGAAGTCACAGTATCATGGCCATCAGGTATGTCATTTGAATGCAATGACCTTCATTAAATAAATAAGGACAGACACCCAAAAACCATATCAGATTGCCAAAACCCAAATTGACAATTAAACAGATAATAGCCACCACCCAAAACAATACATGCACCAAATAATTCAATCATGCATGGTTAATTCCATCACTGTGCAATCCCAATCGAATGTGACTAAAAAAACTAGGCCACCTAGCCAACTGACGAGGTACTGACAACAAGCATGTATCAACAAATGATCGGGTTGCAACCAATCATGCTCAAAACTCTGAGGGTAACTCTGATTGTGAGCACCCAAGCCATCTATGTTATACACAGTGCACAACCAACAAACACAATGAGGCAACATATCCATTTCACAAAAACAATACGCAACCATTGCAATAACTCGTCTATCATGCCGAGCCATCGATTAAATACAATATTGTTGTGATCTAATCACATTGAAATCGACTATGTTGTGCAAACCCAGGTTACACAGTCGAACAAATATAAATATGCAGTGGAAAAATTCTCTACAGTGATCTGACTCAATATTCATTCGGCCCCAAAGAAAAAAACACAGTTACCATACCCATTAAATCATTTTCAAAAACACCATGCACACCCACGCATCAAATCGAATTGGAGCATAGGCCTTCTTCATTAACAAAAATGATTTATTAGCATAAGGAGGGTGAATGTACAATTTGAAAGTGTAATTTGGCAATGTAGTGTTTATCATCATTATCACAAAGGCAATAACCAAATTCCAAACCAATACGACTTCCATACACCCAACTGGTCGAGTTTGTATCCAAAGTAGTCAACCATACATTCAATCCACAATAAACCAAAACAACTTGACAGGCCCAACAACCTTCCTATGAAACTCTAGAATAGATGGTTAAGGGTTTTCTCGGTAGCCATTCCAGGAGGAACATAGACGACTTCTCATAATAGTGAAAAATTTGAGGCCAAAGGTGTACACCCAAAGAGGGTTATGCTTCGTTTGTGAACGGGAACCAATTCCATGACAGGGGCCATAACAGGAGGTGAGGATTTAACTTGGTGTGGCAGTGTTATTTTCATGTAGGGTAGAACCCTCGTGCCCTTCGATCAACAACTACCACACAGATGTGAACACAGGGCCGAGTAAGAACAGGAAAATCACTTCATGACCTTTAGTGGTGAGAACAATCAACTGTGCACATGTACAATGTGTGGTAACATGAACGCTTCAGTCATTAAACGCCATAAAAACCCACAAACTGGATATAGCAATGCGAAAGCGTGAAAATAGCCCACCAAGACCAACGAGGATCTTCTAAGTAAACCAGTAAGGGTAACATAGATCTCTTGTGACTGCTAATGCCCAGGATAACTAGTAATGCTATGAATTCAACACCATTTCAAAGAGAATCATCAACGTTTCATCACAAACACCATTTTACACAGTTGCAATACTTAAGGATAGCACAGATGATACACTTGAGCCAATATCCATTTCATAACCATAGTAGACTCATGAAGGGATAAAAAAAAGAACATACCTGTAATCAAATGTTTTAAAATGCAAGTTGGTCGAGTGGTTCCTCACTGCAGAAAAATCGGAGCATAACCACAACAGTAATGTTTGGGAGATGGCTTGACTAGGGTGGCATCCAACGATAGGGGTAAGGTGATGTGTAGTAAATGCACATCACTTACCTACTGCGAGTTCATTCAATTCATTAGTACTTGCTAGCTACTAATCAAACCAATCATCCACCTTGAATCAACAACCTTTAATTTCCAAGAGCGCCACACGTAACGCATATCACCACCTCTATTATGTAGAAACACATACCAACCATGCTATATACAATCTTGACAACTCGTATGGCTATCCTATGTTAGCTCGGATTTTCCACAACCCTTTTTAATGCACATAGTATAACATGCTAGCATAGGACAATTTCTTCTTTTAGTTTCTTTTCCTTCATTATTAATAACATGTGTCTATTGTAGGTGTCACAAGAATAGTCAGTGATGATAACCATGATAAATTCAGTGTTACTTGATCTTGGAACAACAAGGGAGCCCTGTATAATGTGCTTGATCCATTATCCAATAAAACAAGATATCGTCAACCATGAAAGTAGTGTCGAACCATTACATAACATTGAATAAACATTAGACTTGATCTCCAATCTATGTGGGGGTCCCACCTAATAGTATTATTTATCTTTTATAATAATAGGATTTAGCAACACTTTTTGGGCCAAACCGCGTTGTGAATTTAATCGTCAGCAAAATGGCGAATCCATAGGAAAATTTGTTTTCAATAGATTTAGAACTCATAACTCATGGTTTCACAGACCAAGAGCAGCAGGTCAAGAAAATATAACTAGGAAGATTATGCAGCAGGGGGAAGTGAGCAGATTTAATGGAAATGTGACCGGGAATTTGGCAATAACTTATGAAAAAAATTAAGTATGAGGGGTTTCACCACTGTATGCATAATCCATAGACCAAGATCTTCTCTTTAACTTTTAAAAATTTCCAGATTTTTTTATTAAACTCTCAATGGATGAAGAAATGGCGAGAAGAAGTGGGAGATTACCAATTCTTTATAAGACAATAGTGGAAATATATAACAATTTCAAGGGTCCTTCAGAGAAGAAATCATAACAGTTGTGTAAGCCTATTTGTTATTCACTAACAATCCTTGCAGGAGTGTCACTGTGGAAAATATGATCCAACATCTTATTCCCTACTGAAACTAAAAAATGACCAAAAACAAATCCCAATAGAATAAACTTGCAAAAGATTAAAATAACAGAAATAAAGTGGCAGAAAAGTAAAGGCAGTAGGAAACGATCAAAACATAAACCAATTACTGCAAGCAGAAAAGAACGAAAACCTGAGAACATAGCTAAACTACTAAAATACAAGAAATCTAGACAACGTTAGAGCTTTTCAAGTTGGTTCCACATAAGGCTTTAAGTGAGAACCGTTAGTGTTGCTGGAAAACAATCGCTCTTGTAAGTCTTTTAGAATGTAAGAATTGGTACCTAATACGAAAGCGATTTTGAAAGGACCCAACCATAATTTTGGAAATTTTGAATGTCTTCCCCTATCAGTGTGAGCCAAATCCCATAGCATAACTTTTTCATTCACCCTAAACTTGACAGTTTTGACACTCTTATTGAAATATTTCTTAATGGTTTGCTCTCTCCTTTTAATATTATCCAAAGAAAATGTCATTTTCTCTTCCAAAGCTAGTAATGTGTTTACTCTTTATGAAACATCTGAAGAATTTAATTCTTCGGTCTGTAGCATCAACATTAAGGAAGAAATTTCCAGCTCTGTTGCCAGGAGGGCTTCTTGACAATAAACCAACTAAAAAGGGGTACAACCAGTGCTTACTTTGGCGGTATTTCGAGCTTCCCAAAGGGAATAAGTGAGGAGAGTGTGTCACTAACGAGGCCTATCTTCGATGAGCCTTTTGACAATTCTTACCAGATTTTTGTTGGTAGAGTCGGCTTGCTCGTTTCCTTGGGGATAGTAAGTTGATGAGGTGAAATTTTTGTTGGACACACCTACCACACTTAGAGGGGGGATGAATGAGTGTGGGGCTCTTTTTCTCAAAACTTCCCTCTTGCACAAAAACTCATCAATTAGCATTCAACATTTATTCATTACCCATTGTTGTCATTTATAACCAGTTAGATGTGAGCACATATCAACAACATATATCAGCAGTATACCATCAACAAGTCGTCACCATAATGAACACAAAGAACACAAGATGTATGTACAATTTTTTTTTTATTACGGACTACAATCCTTGGGGTTTATCAGCAACAACTGAATAGAGTACAACTCTACAAGAGCACCAACTCTATATGCAAGACTCATCTTACATTCTCAGCACCAACTGAGATGAGGCAACAATCCTCAACATATATCAATCTGTCAACAGGTACGTGACCTGTCAGTAGTGGTAGCCCGCGTGTGCACGCGCCCTGGCTCACTACAGCCCACGTGTGAACGCGGTCAGTGTATAATGCAACAAGTGTATGCTTCTAAGCAACTAGGGTTTTGCTTTTCTTCACATGCTTAGATCCTCTACAACCTGCAATCACTTTCTCTTCTGTCTTCCACTGTCCAAACTGACCCACATCCAGTCACAACACATCCAAGCTCTCCAATAAATTGCTCATGCTCCACAACAAATCAATATGAATGCTATCTCAATCATGTATAAATAACTAGTATACCATAGCAATCATGTCACTACTGAATCACAAGAGTGTTGCTCACTCCATCAACCAAATCAAACAAATTGAGCCACATCATAGAATCCATACCAAGAATTCCCTAAGCATTCAAAACACATCAAACAATAGTATCCATCAAGACAATAATGTAACCATACCACTGTCTCAGTGATAGATCTGAGGCCATAGAATGCAGATCTGGAACCTGCCTCATCATCCAAGAGCTTGGCACCAGTTCAAACAAAAATCTCCATGATTTTATCTACTCCAC
>ML790023.1:44110-63171 GCA_009831015.1 Picea engelmannii | reverse complement strand
TCCATTTGTGCACCTTATCAACCATGATAAGACAATAATGATTCATCTTTGCATCAATTCACCACTGCATCATATATATAAACTATGCATCATGTATCAATGACAACTCATTGATCCATCTTCATGAATGCATCATATCAATGATCCATCTTTATCAATTGGTTTCCACTTGGACATCTATCATTCTCATCAAGGGAATCATATCAATGATCCATCTTTATCAATTGGTTTCCACTTGGAAATCTATCATTCTCATCAAGGGCATCATATCAATGATCCATCTTTATCAATTGGTTTCCACTTGGACATCTATCATTCACATCAATGCATATTCATTGTTCATCAATCATCAATCAATCGATTACTTGACATCAATCAATGAAATCAATCAAACCAAACCATTTACATCAATGGCATATGATCCAACAATTTCCCAAATAATCAAACCATTGGCATCAATGACAACATGATCCAACAATGTTTAACCCCCAACTTGGATAAAAATTGAGTCAGCTTAGCAGAAATGAAAGCAGGACCATTGTTTGTAATAATTTCCAATGAAAGACCAAATCTGGAAAAAATATAATTTTCAAGGAAAGAAATTGCCTAATCATCTATGGAATGTTTAAGTGGGATATATTCAACCCATTTTGTAAAATATTTGGTGGTTGTTAGAATGAAAACGTGTCCAACTAAGGAAGGAGGATTAATAGGACCAATAAAATCCAATCCCCACTTTGAAAAGGGAAACTTTGGCAGGACAGGTTGTAATGGCATGGTTGAAAGGTGTTCCTTCCCAACAAATTTTTGACATTTTCCCCAAGACCTAGAAAAAACATAAGAGTCACGAAATATTGAAGGCCAATAATATCCTTTTCTAATAATCTTGAAAGCAATGGTTTTTGCAGAAAAATGAACTCCTACATGAATGAAAGAGCTTGAAGAACCGTGAGCTTCTTGAAACAATTTTTGTGTGTCTTCATTGTTTACACAGGGAATCAACAAACCATCAACAAATCTTCGAAATAAAATGTCCCCTATAATGCCATATCTTGTGGATTCAAGACAGAGTCTTCTCCTTTGATGAGTGTCTAAGTTTTCTGGACATCTTTGGTTCTGTAAATAATAAACCAAATCCTTGTACCAAGGATGTTCAGACACAGGAAGGGTATGATCGTCAATGTAAAAGAGGGTTGAAAGGGAACTATATTCTTCATCAATCTCTTCACCATCCTCAGCATGTTGGGCCAAGTGAAGGGCTAGGTCATGTCCCTTGATAGTGGTAGAAGTCACGATATTCAAATCATGCTCTTGGATTTTGGCAAGCCAATGTGCAAGTTTTCCTAAAAGATAAGTCTGTGAGAGCAGAAACTTAACAGCAGGTAAAGGAACCTTTACCAACATATTATTACCTAAGATGTAGTGGTGAAACTTCTCAACAACCTTAACAAGAGTGAAAGCATGTTTTTCAATAAAATAATATTTAAATTCATCATCAGTCAAACTTTGACTCATGTAAGCCACCAGTTTTTCATTACCTTGGTCATCATTTTGTATGAGGATAACATAAACTGCCTCTTCAGTAGCATTAGTATATATCGTGAATTCCTTCCCAAAATCCGGCTTCACCAAAACTAGTGCAGAATGGATTTCTTTCTTAATCCCTTCAAAATCATTTTTGACATTGTCTATCCAAGAAAAAGGATGATCTTTCTTAAGCAGATTATGAATTGGTTTGACCATCATGAAAAAATCTGGGACAAACCTACGGACAAAGTTAATAACCCCCATAAAATCTTGAATTTATTTCTTTGAAGTGGGAGCGGGAAGGTTAAGGATAGCAACAACACTTTCAAGATCAATGCTTATGCCTGAATCAGAGACGATGTGTCCCAAGAGTTTTCCCTCGATAACACAAAAAATGGACTTGGAAGGATTTAGAGAAATGAAAAATTTCCTACATCACATGAGAACTTTTCTCAAATGACCAAAATGATCCGATCAGATTTTAGAGTATATTGTTAAGTCATCAAGGTAAATCTGAATGATTTTACCGATCAAATCGTCAAAAGATAATTGCATAAATCTTTGAAATGTGGCACTAACATTAGATAAAACAAAAGGCATATGTTCATAAGCAAAGGTACCCCAACGAGTAATAAAGGTGGTTTTATTTTTATCTTCCCTTTTTACCTTGATTTGATTGTAACCTGAAAAACCGTCAAATAAGGACATCATTTGTGACCCTGCAACTTGCTGCAAAATCATTTCCATGTTAGGGAGAGGGAAGTGATATTTTATGCTAGCTCAGTTTAATGCGTGAAAATCAACACATGATCTAATATGACCAGTTGTTTTTCGAATAGGAACCAAATTTGAAACCCACTCGGAATACTTTAACAGAAAGATTATTCCAACCTTCAAGAGCTTTATCAATTCCTTTCGAATAGTTGCTTCTAGTGCAGGGTTAATAGGTCTTTGTTTCTTCTTGACTGGTTTTACGCCTTTCTAAATGGGGACGGAATGATGTATAATACCAGGATCAAAACCACGAAGATCCTCATAAGACCAAGCAAAAACATCTTGAAATTCACCAAGCATCTTGACAAACTTCACTCTCTCTTCATCTGAAAATTTGGCACCTATTTTAACATTCTTTGGGGTCTCAGCTGTCCCAATGTTCAAGGAGATAGTTTCACCCACCTTCCTTTTCAACTCCTCTTCCTTCTGTTTCTCCTTTTTGCCTACATCACTTGAAGAAAATGAACTCTCTAGAGGATTCAAGCCTTTAGGAATCTTGTTATCTTCTATGGATATAATTTCCCTAGGCTTAAAATGTTCATTTTCAATAAAAGCACAAATTCTCTCATTATTAGGGAAGACCTGCAAAGATTCTATATTGTCGGGGATATGTGAACGATACAGAGATTGGAAAGTGCAATCAGGTCTATGTGGCAGAAGTTGCCGAGTAGGAGAAGCTGCAAAAACAACTAACTGATCAACCATTGAGTTTAGTTCCCTCTTTACGTGAGTGACATTGAAAGATAATAGGTTCGAGATAAGAGGCCAAACAATTTGGGTGTATCGCTTCATCAAATTGTTTCTAGGGGAATAAATCTTATGTACAAGGTTAACAAAAAGCTCGGAATCCCCAAAAAATGAAAGGTGACCACAACCAAGATTATAGGCGTTTTCAATGCCTAATAATAGAGCTTCAAATTCAGTGACATTATTTGTGGAAGAAAACTCCAACCTATAAGAAAAGTTATGGATTTTTCCTACAGAAGAAATCAAGACAACACCAGCTCCATTACCTTCATTACAGCATGAACCATCAAAGTGCATGTGCCACATACCATCATCTAAATTGATTTTTTCCAAATGAATATTATCCTCCTCAGTGAAGATGGAATACACTCCTAGGTCCTCTTCGAGATAGTTTACATTAGGTTGTGGGACACTCTATATGTAAGGTGATATCCTTCCTTCTCTAAGGACTATAATATTTTTTTTGTTCTGAGGAATGGATAAATGTGTTCCATCGAGTGAGAGGTATCCACCTGTTAAGGCTTGCCAATCTCTTCTCAGGATAATTGAGTAATTGCTGACATGCATATTGATTACCTGAAATCTTAGGGTCGTCTTTTTTTGTAGACCATTATAGGAGAACATGCTTCTAACATTTTCGTCTGTACAAGACAAGCCTATCTCTTCCAGAATAATATTCAACATCACACTTGGGCTTGAACCACCATCAATGAGGCAACAATGGGAAATATTATCCATGATATTTACAGAAATATAAAAAGGGTTTTTTTTTACAGGGTATCTAAAGTTATGTACACCTACTTTATTTATGGAAGAATCCTCTTCGTCTACCTCTTCAAGAAGATTGGCTACAACAGAATATTTTCCTTCCATGAATTGTTTCATATGCATCTGTTGTTCAGGGATGACAACCATGTCTAGGAGGGTTGCATTTTCTTTGATGTTGGCCAATTGATTCAAGATATTGTATTTGAAAGAGGGAGTATGGGGAGTGATTCTTTGACTCTCGGGAATTTTAGGAACTTGGGGAGTAGCAGCGGTTGAAGATGAGCTTGGGATAGAAGAATGCATCAAATTTACCATTGGGAGCATAGGATTTTCTCCTAGTGTTGATGACCATGACATCCTCTAGCTCTGCAAAGTCTAGTACATCAATAGTAGCTTCTGGTCTTTTACCAAAGATCTTATCTCTGACACTCTTCTTTACCTCACACATTGTTTCTTCATGGTGTTCTTCGCAAAAGTTACACCAACTTCGAGGCAAGATAGCCTTAGGCTAAAAATTGTTTTCAGCTGGATTTCTAAAGGGGGTTGCAGAAGAGGTTGAAGCTCCATGGGTGAGAGGGGAGACAACACCCTTCTGCTCAAATTCTATCATACAGTTATTCATATCTTGTACTAGCTATAAGAGAGTAGACATGTATGTCTTTCTAATTGATTCTCCCTGGGGAAGATCAGTTCTTTCAAGTTTTTCTTCATACTCTGAGAAAGTATGCAGAGCGGATCCGAGATTGTTGATGGCCTTTTCCTCAAGCCTATGATGGTAGGGATAAGGAAATACATTGTAGTAATGCATGAAAGAGGCTTGGTTATGAGGGCAGATAAGTTCAGGGATTTGATTATACAACTTGGTGAAACACAAGTTGAAAGACCCGATGGTCTCACCATCTTTGTAAGTGACATTATTGTATTCCCTTAACCTCTTGGCAGGGATTTTGGATTTCCCATAAGTGGATTGGAACCAATATATTAACTCCTCCCAAGTAGACAGGATCTTAGGAGGAATGTCAAAGAAGTTGGCCACAACCTTTCCTTCCAAGGAATTGACAAACAAGCGCATGCAAGTGTCATTGTCGTTAGCCCCTATGTTATAACAAGCATTAGAAAATTCCACTAGGTGTTCATTTGCACTGACAATGTTATTCCCTGAAAACTTAGGCAAATTCTCCTTAAACTTCGGAAGATGGCGAGTAGCAGGAGCTAGGTTAAGAGGAGAGGACACATGCCACGATGTGGTTGTGGCATCTTCTTCGAACTGAAAAAGCCCATACTTTTTAATGACTTTGGTGGGGTTTGTAGTAGATTGGACAAGTATATGGTGGCTATATAAGCTACAAATCATTGATGACGATGAATATTGAGAAGATGAAGCACTTTCAGTGCCACCAGAGCCACCACTAGATGCCATCTTTTGGAAGATAGACGAGGGAAAGATAGACGAACTGGATGAATCAGATAAAGTTCTCCTAAGAGAACTTGTTGGGCAGATAACACAACGTTTCTCCTTCCTATTTCAACAATAGGATTGATTTCAAGTGACAAGCCTCTTCTTCTTCTAGAAGCACGAGAATCCAAGGACATGAAAGAAAGGAAAAAACTTGAAGAAACAAAGGGTTACTGCTGATTTCTAGGTTGTCTACGCCTAGCCTCCAATCATTCTTGAGCACTAATATCTTGCTCAATTGTTGCCCAAGAATGGTTAAGTTCAACACGGGTATTGGCAGTGTTTAGAATGGTGTTAAACATGTTCAAAGAAATGTTGGTCCGGTCTTGAAGATTGGGCTGCCTTGCAACAGGAACAATCATTAATAGCAAAATGGTCAAAGAATCAATTTCAAAAAAAGAAAGATGTATCGATGAAAAATGAGTATAAAAAAATTAACCAGAGAGATATCGAAGATCTCCCCAGTATGGTCGCCAAATAAATGTTGAGGAAAATATATGAATCAATCTTACTCAAGCATTTTTAGACTTTACTTCACTAAAGAAAAATAAACGAGACTATAAACCTATGTTTATAGCCAACAAAAATAACGTCCTAACTCACAATTATTAATTACGAGTGCTTAGGCTAGTCCTTTATCAACAAAAAACTTGCTGGAAATCCACTTTTTATGTAATTTTCTGAATATAACAGTAGCTGAAATAAATGTAAGAACAAAAGTAAATACAGGAATATGATAATCAATATAGATGAGACATAAAGAAATCCTTTATTTCATTCCAATTCACCAATGAGTCATTTTATTTACAAAATATCATACAAAAATATTGGACCAAAGTCAAACTTAGACATCCCCGATGAAACATACAAAAGGACCTCTGATAGAAAACCAAAATTGAACTCTAAAAGTTGGATCAAATTGCCACAGATTTATTCACACTCGACTTGCACAATAGCCTTTATCAGTCATGAAAATTAATTCAAAAACAGACAAGTCTACACAGACTATCAAAGATAGATCAACACCTCTTAAAAATAGTGTCTGAATGATTTGATTCAACCCTGAATATTGTTGTCTACAATAAGACCCTACTATCACAAAAGAGAATTAGGCTTTGATGAATATATGAATGAATGAAAACTGAACTATCTTAACACAAAATCAAAGAGAAAACCTTAGCATGATTTTGCTTCTATCCTCCTCTTGTTCCTCCCTTTCCTTTTTCTTTAAAAAAATTATAATTGGTTGAAGTAGTTGAACCAACTCATCAGTTAAGTTAATTAAAGACTCAACTAACTTTAGTTAGGGGGAAAAGTCATAATCATAATAAGGGTCATAAATAAATAATAACTAGTAGGTGGGACCCCTTGTGACTCCCTTTAGTTCATAACAATCATAACAATCATAACATAACCATTAGTTAAGCAAAACATGCCTCCTTGTGTCTCCCATCAACATATTTATTTTTGGCAATGTTAGCTCATGAAATTGAAATTGTTCCAAAAATAATACTCATATATCCAAAATAAAACATGCTATCTAAAGATGCCTGAAGTTAATTGTCATAAATCCACAGATAAATAACAATTTAAAATCCATATTTCCCTGTTTGCGATGCAACCATTTTTTTAGTCCTTCTCTTAGATAGAAGTGTAATAGGCCTTTGTTTTTAGCCTTTATTTGAATATCTCACTCCTACATGCATGATTGATTAGTAACATTCTTTTAATTAACCATACATGACAACTCTTTTAAAATATGAAGTGGATTTTGGCTCAACAATATATCAGACTCATGCAATCCAATCCATACAAATTGTTTTATCATTTATCACTGAGCAGGGGGTGAAAAAGGGTTATGGGATATGTGAGGGGGTTGTATTTAGCGAAAATATGATAAAGTGAGGGTGAAAAAACATGGTTACTGCTCAATGATAACAACAATCAACTGAAAAGAAAATCAATAAAACATCACTATAATCCACACCAGTCACTGTCAATTTCAATTGCCTTAACACCAAAATTCTTTTTACTGTAATTAATCTCAAAATATGGAGTGGAAAAATGAAATGGGAAGATCAGGGTATTTGTAATTTGTGGAAAATGAAAATCATGGAAGGGGAAAAAAATGATTACTATTCATGAAATTAATTGAGTGATCCATAAAACATTATGAGAAAACGGTGTATCAACCATCATTCATTTTGACCAAATAACAATTTCTGTGCATTTAACTAGTTCTCTGTTCATAATCAAATACCCAAAACAGTGTCACCACAAGATAATATGTATTCCACCCAATTTGTAAGGGGTTATGTTCCTTTCATTTACTTTTCTTTGCATTTCATAACAATTTTCGAATAGTACTCATTTCCAATCTATGACCATTCAAAATCAACCACTTCCTATAATCAACAAATATACCTCAATTCATTTTTCCAAAAATAACCATGAAGTCACAGTATCATCTCCATCGGGTCTGTCATTTGAATGCAATGACCTTCGTTAAATAAATAAGGATAGACACCCAAAAACCAGATCAAATTGCCAAAACCTGAATTGACAATTAAAAAGACAATAGCCACCACCCAACACAAGACATGCGCCGAATAATTCAATCATGCATGTGTAATTCCATCACTGTGGAAGCCCAATTGAATGTGACTATAAAAACTAGGCCACCCAGCCAGTCGACGAGGTACTGACAACAAGCATGTATCAACAAATGATCGGGTTGCAACCAATCATGCTCAAAACTCTGTGGGTAACTCTGAGTGTGAGAACCCAAGCCATCTATGTTATACACAGTGCACAGCCAACAAACACACTGAGGAAACATCTCCATTTCACAAAAAAAATATGCAACCATTGCAATAACTCATCTATCATGTTTATCCATCGATTAAATACAATATTGTTGTGATCTAATCACACTATAATCGACTATCCTATGCAAACCCAGGTTACACAGTTGAACAAATATAAAGATGCAGTGGAAAAAATATTTACAGTGATCTGGCTCAATATTCATTCGCTCCCCCCCAAAAAAACACAGTTACCATACCCATTAAATCATTAAAAAAAACACCATGCACACCCACGCATCAAATTGAATCGGGGCAGAGGCCTTCTTCATTAAGAAAAATGAGTTATTAGCATAAGGAGGGTGATTGTACACTTTGAAAGTGCAATTTGGAAATGTAGGTTTTATCATCATTATCACAGAGGCAATAACCAAATGCTAAACCAATATGACTGCCATACACTCAATTGGGCGAGTCTGTATCCAAAGTAGTCAACCATACATTCAATCCAAAATAACCCAAAACAACTTGACAGGCCCAACAATCTTCCTATGAAACTCCAGACTAGATGGCTAAGGGTTTTCTCGGTAGCCATCCCAAGAGGAACATAGTCGACTTCTTGTAATAATAAAAACTTTGAGGCCAAAGGTGTATAGCCAAAGAGGGTTATGCTTCGTTTGTGGACGGGAACCAATTCCATGATAGGGGCCATAACAGGAGGTGAGGATTTAACTTGGTGTGGCAGTGTTATTTTCACACAGGGTATAACCCTTGTGCCCTTCGATCAACAACTACCACACAGAGGTGAAGAAAGGGCCGAGTAAGAACATGAAACTCACTTCGCGACCTCTAGTGGTGAGAACAGTCAACTTCCCACATGTACAATGTGTGGTGACATGAACGCTTTAGTCATTAAACCCCATAAAACCCCATAGCCTGGATACATCAATGTGAAAGCGTGAAAATATCCCACCAAGACCAACGAGGATCTTCTAAGTAAACCAGTAAGGGTAACAGAGATCTCTTGTGACTGTTAACGTCCAGGATAACCAGTAATGCTATGACTTCAACACCATTTCAAAGAGAATCATCAATGTTTCATCACAAACACCATTTTACACAGTTGCAATACTTAAGGAAAGAACAAATGATACACTTGAGCCAATATCCATTTCATAACCAGAGTAGACTCATGAAGGGATAAAAAAAAGAACATACCTGTAATCAAATGTCTTAAAACGCATGTTGGTCGAGCGATTCCTCACTGCTAAAAAATCGGAGCATAACCACAACAGTAATGTTTGGGATATGGCTTGACTAGGGAAGCATCCAACGGTAGGGGTAAGGTGATGTGAAGTAAATGCACATCACTTACCTACTGCGAGTTCATTCAATTCATTAGTACGCACCAACTACTAATCAAACCAATCATCCACCTTGAATCAACAACCTTTAATTTCCAAGAGTGCCACTTGTATCACATATCACCACCTCTATTATGTAGAAACACATACCAACCATGCTATATACAATCTTGACAACTTGTATGGCTATCCTATGTTAGCTCAGATTTTCCACAAACCTTTTTAATGCACATAGTATAACATGTTAGCATAGGACAATTTATTCTTTTAGTTTATTTTCCTTCGTTATTACTAACATGTGTCTATTGGAGGTATCATGAGAACAATCATCGATGATAACCATGATAAATTCAATTATACTTGATCTTGGAACAACAAGGGATCCTTGTATAACATGCCTGATCCATTATCCAATAAAACAAGATATCGTCAACCATGAAAGTAGTGTCGAATAGTAACATAACATCGAATACACATCAGACTTGATCTCCAATCTATGAGGGGGTCCAACCTACTAGTATTATTTATCTTTTATAACAATAGTCTTTAGCTACACTTTGCGGCCAAAACCACATTGCGAATTTAATCGTCAACAATAGTTTCTTCCACTTAATGAGATACTTTGAAATTGATCTATTCCTCAACTGTAGAATTCTTGTGTCACTGATAAATTTAGGCTCCAATATGATATTTCCTTCCTCATCAAGTTTTGGAAATATAGTTTGAATTTGGATCTTGTCACCTATAACCTTCTTTAAGAATTAAACATGGAAAACTGGGTGTACTTGCAAAGATGCAGGTAGCTCCAATTTGTATGCCATAGTAGCCATATTTCGAAACACCTTATAAAGGCCATAGTACTTCGGTGCTAATTTATTATCCTTCTTAGCTTGCTTGAGGGACATCTGTTTATGTGGTTTTAATATTAAAAATAATCGATCCCCTACTTCAAAACTTATTTCACTACGATGTTTATTTGCTTGTTGTTTCATGCGATTTTGTGTCATGGTTAGGTTTTCTTTTAAGAGTTGGAGGACTTGTTGTTGATGCTCGATGTGATATTCCACTGCTTGAAACTTAGATTTTTTCTTTTAGAGAAGAAGTGGTGGATAGTGGGTGATATCCATAAAGTTCCATAAATGGTGTCATTTTTGTTGTAGTATGAAAGGAAGTGTTATACCACCATTCTGCCAAGGGTAACCACTTTAACCATTGTGTTTTTTTATTAGAGACAAAGCAACGAAGTTAGCCTTCGAGACATTTGTTCAGTATATTAGTGTGTTCATCAGATTGAGGATCATAAGATGAGCTATGTGCCAATTGAGTACCCAAACAAGAAAATAATTATGTCCAAATATGTCTAGTGAAGATGGGATCTTTGTCACTTATAATAATCTTTGGGCTTCCATGTAGCTTTTGAAATGTCTCCATGAATGTGGTAGCAACTATATTGGCTTTGAAAGGATGAGAGAGTGCACAAAAGTGTGTGTACTTGGTAAGTCTATAAAAAATCACCATGATGACACTCTTTCCTTCAAACTTCAGTAACCCTATGATGAAATCCATGGAAACCCCTTCCCAATGCTGACTTGGAATGGCTAATGGTTGTAAAAGACCTGGGGTCTTAATTGTTTCCACCTTATTTTGTTGGAAAACTAAACATTCTACCACAAACCTTTGAACATCAGTTTTAAGGACATACCAAAATAAATTCCCTCTTGACCCTATGATAGGTTTTCAAAAATCCTAAGTTCCCTCCTATCGGAGAGGAATGCAATTCCAAAAGTTCCTTTTGTTTGAGTTGGGAGTTCTTACATAAATATAAGTGATATTTGTACCATAGTGAATCATTTTTCCATGTAAAAGTATCGGATGCACTGGAATCCTGCTGTAAACTTTGAATGAGAGTCCACACTTCTTCTTCATTATTCCATTCATCCCTTGCTTATATTATCCAATTAGGTTGGATGATAGAGATAGAACAGAGAAGTTCCTCAACATCTTCATCCTTTTCTTGAGAGTGCATCTGCCAAAACATTTTTATTCCCTCTTTTGTAGATTATTTCAAAGTCATAACCCAACATCTTGGTCACCCATTTTTTTTGCTCTTCTGAAGATAGTATTTGTTCCAAAAAGTATTTAAGAGTGTCATGATTCATTTTGACCTTGAAGTGCCTACCTATTAGGTAAGGGAACCATTACTTCAATTCATGTAGTATTTACATCATTTCATTCTCATAAATGGGTTTGTGTAAGTCCTTTCCCTTGAGTGGCCAACTTTTAAAAGAAAGTGGCATTCCTTATTGCATTATAACAACACTGATGCCATTTCTCGAGGCATCACATTCCACAATAAAGGTTTTTGTGAAGTCTGGTGTGATCAAGATAGGAGCTTTGAACATTACCTCTTTAAGTTGTTCAAAATATCGAGATGCCTCTGGAGTCCATGAAAATGCATCCTTATTAGTTAATGTAGTTAAAGGTGTTGCTATTCTTCCATAGTTCCGAACAAACTTGCGGTAGTAACTTATCAAACCCAAAAATATTCTAAGATTATTCAATGTTTTGGGAATCGGCCAGTCCATCATGGATTTAATCTTGTTAGGGTATACCTTGACACCTTCATGAGATACAACATGACCCAAATATTCTAACTCCTTCACCCCAAAGAAACATTTCGATGGTTTGGAATATAGTTGTTGCTCCTTTAGTAGTTGTCGCACCTTATCAACATGTCGAATATGATCTTCCCAATACTTGATATAGATTAGTATATCATCAAAAAATACTAACACAAATTTTCGAAGGAAGGGCTTGAAAATGGAATTCATCAACCCTTGGAATGTGGAAGGTTCATTCGTAAGGCCAAAAGGCATGACCAAAAATTCATAATGGCCTTCATCATTTCTGAATGTTGTTTTTGGGATATCTTCTTCCTTCATTCTAATCTGATGGTAGTATGAAGGGAGATCCAACTTTGTGAAGTAGATTGCTCCATGTAGTTCATCTAACAATTCATCAATGACAGGAATGGGAACTTGTATTTAATGGTGATCTTGTTGATATTTCTATAATATGGAGACATGCGCCATGATCCCTCTTTCTTGAGTACCATTACCACTGGTGCAGAGTACAAGCTTTGGCTAGGTATAATAATGCCATCCTCTAACATTTATTTAACCATACACTCAATTTAACTTTTATGGGCATAAGGGTATATGTAAGGCCTAATTTTAGGAGGAACACTCCCAAGAATTAAGTGAATAGCATGATCATGATCACGAGTGGGTGGAAGACCTATGGGAATATATTCAAATACTTTTGAATTCCTATCAATGATCCCTTGGAGATCTAGGGGAATAGTTGGCTTAGATGTTACTATGAAGACATCAATCATGTGCTCATGTGGAATATATATTACCTTTATATTCAATCTTTGGAAATTCTCAATGTGCTCCGCAACTGAACCCTTTTTATTGAGATTTATCAATTAAATGAAGAAGGTATTTATTCTTGTATCATGATAGTGTGCTATCATTTATTCCGTGAAAATTGTCCAAGTGACAAGTGATTTGGGAGAACAAAGACATAGATACCACACAAACTGATTAATTTCTAAATATAAGGATGTAATTCGTGTTGAAATATTGTAATTGCAAAGAGTATTCTTATTCTTATTGATATATTATTCATAGGATCAATCCCCATTGTGGATTGATCATGTCAGTTATTGTAATAGGACCAAATCCCCTTTTGTGGATTAGTCAAAAGACAATTATAATAGGCAGAATAAGAAGTCGGCCCCAATAGTTAATAAAGAGACCCAAAAATATAATAAAGGTGGGTTTACCCACCCAGTTTGAGAAGTCGGCCCTGCAAGTGAAGAGACACTTCACACGTGCCAGACTTGTATAAATAAAATAGGCTAGCGCCTCACTTAGAAACAACTCACTTGCTCATTTTGAGAGACAAGTTCTGATCTATTACCGACAAAGGAGAGAGAGAGTGGCACATATCTAGGAGAGGACTTTCTGTGTTAGCATAAGAGATCTCTTGGCATTATATTGGCTATCTATATTAAGGAAGTTTTGCTGGGTTTTCTTCCCCTAGAGGGTTTCCTAGGATAAATGTTGTGTCTCTTGCGATTGTGTATTTCTCAATGATCTTGGATTATGCTATTGTTATCTAATGAAATGAAAACATCTATAATAATGGCTTAAACATTAACATGGTATCAGAGCTAAGCTGAAGGAAGCATCTTTTGCAAGAGAAAAACGTCATTGTTGCCATACTTGCAAATTAGGGTTTTTCAAAAATGAATCTTTTTAGCCCTAAAACTATCTAGAAAGTTGTGGCCTCCCCTAAGGATCAATTTGGCATCATCAGCGCACCTTTTCAGTGGCTGGATCTCCTGGAAAGTGAAACCCTAGTTTTAAAAAGTCCCAGAAGTACCAGAAAACCAGTACTAGAAGTACCAGAAGTACCAGAGTACTAGAGGTACCAGAAGCACCAGTCCAGAAATCCGTAGATCAAGTTTGAGGGGGTAAAAGTTGGATTTTCGAAATTCCGACTACACCAGCATACTCTCCTTAGCTCATCGCATCTATCCCCTAGATCAGAATTTCAAAATTTGAAGTTTGAAAAATTAGGGTTTCCTCATAAAACCCTAAGTTGCAGTTGCAGTTGCAGTCTCAGAACCAGTTGCAGTTGCAGTACCAGTTGCAGTAGCATCCGTACTACCAGTGGCAGTCACCCTTGAAGTTTTTAAAGAGTTGGTAATGATTACCATTGCTGCCAGATGGTGCCACCACCTGCAAATGCTATCAGAGGTATGTACTCACATATGTTTAAATGGTTAAACTTTAAAGAGTATTTGCAGGAGAAGGGATCTCTTTCCATAGATCCAGAAGGATCTCAAGATCCAACACATTTAGAGGAATGATGCAACCCAGGTGCGATTACTTTGATATGCATCTATTTGTCATGACATTATCTTGATCAGTGTTGCATGTTGAAGCTATGATCAAATTATTAGAAGGATCAAAAGTTGATCATAGAGCTTATCCTCTAAACTAAACTTCTGTCAAGATAGCGTATTGTCTTAGGACAACAGACAGGTTGAAGAAAGCACTCATCATCTTGAGTGAAGGAGACTTGGAAGAAAAGAAAACACTCATTCCTAAAGACAAGGATCCAGGTTTGATTAAATCAAGTTGATAAGATTCAAAGGTACACATGACAATTTGATGACTATAGTTGAGATAGCAGTCTTTGTAAAGTATTATACTTGATAACATGTGAGAATATAGAGGTAAATACTTTGCCTGATACAACTAACACCTCCTCTAGGAGAAACCTCGTGTGTTAGTTCCAGGTTGCCATGGAAGAATACTTGGTCACAACACTATGAGAGTGTTGACCTCATTTCGTATTGTATTCCTTACCTTTAATCTTTGCTTCAGATAAATTATAAGTGATAGCTCTAAAGGAGCTACTGTGATGATTGTTCGTGCTATTGCTTTATATTATCAGATGGATATTATTCTTGCTTATTGTTTTGTTGACCTTGCTCCAGGTCACATGTAATAACCCTGAGGAAGCTATAGTGAAGGTTGCAGAAGGCAACGTGCTAAAGAAGAGACCATAAATGAAGAATCATCATTGGAAGAGAAGAAGGTGACTTGCATGAGCTAAAGGGTAACTCAGAAGCTGGCATGACCCATGCCATTGAAGAATCTTGGCATAGAATATTAGCTCACATCAACTACAAGGGACTAGCATACATATGCAAAGTAGTCACAAGTCTACCAGAACTCAAAGGTGACCATGAAGGCGTATGCAATGGATGTGCACAAGGGAAGAACATCAAGAACCCATTTTCGAAGAGAGACAACAAGGCAGAAGGAGTCCTAGAACTCATTCATTCAGATGTATGTGGCCTAATGTCATCATCCTCCATTAGTGGGTATGTATAATATGTATCATTCATTGATGATTATTCTCGTAAATACCTGAATATATTTCTTAAAGACTAAAGATGAAGTGTTCAGTAAGTTCAAGGAATTCAAAGCCTTGATAGAGAACCATTTCTGAAAAGAATATTAAGATACTCAGGTCAGATAATGGAGGAGAATAAACCTCAAAAGAGTTTGTGAACTTCTGCAAAGATGTTGGGATCAAGAGGGAACTCACTACTCCCTATAATCCTCAACAAAGCAGTGTAGCTGAAAAGAAGTATAGAACTGTATTGGAAGTTGTGAAGACTATGATCCATGATCAAGATCTTCCTATGTGCTTATGGGCAGAAGCATCAATGACAGTTGTTTATGTGTAGAACCGATCACCCCATAGTGCACTTGGGCTCAAGACACCGGAAGAGATGTTCACCGGAAAGAAGCCAGAGGTAAGCCATCTCAAAATATTTGGCTGTCCAGTGTTTATTCATATACCTAAAGAAAAGAGAAACAAGATGGACCCTTTAGGAAAGAAGGGAATATTTGTGGGATACTGTGAAGTCTCCAAGGCCTTCAAAATCTATATACCAGGTCAACATCACATTGAGATCAGCAGGGATGTGACCTTTGATGAATATGCAGTGCTCAAGAAATCTAAACTGTGCCAGCGTGAAGAGGTATATGAAGAGGAACCCGTAATCCCCAATACTACAATGAGGGAGGTTCCTAGAGCTGCAGAACCAGTGAGGGAAGTCGTAACTTCCCCTGATGAGGAACTTCTAGAAGACCATGATATAGTAGAAGTACAAGAACCTCCTCAGATGATGATCCTCCATAAAAGAAAGCTATCTTGGGCTAGAGAGATTATTCAAGATGGAGAGAAATATGGTGTTCCCAAAGGAACTACGAGACAGGTGAAAATACCAAGGCCATTCTCCAATTATATGGCTTTGATGTGTGATCTCCTAGAAGAGGAGCCTACCTACTTTGAAGAATCCATTCAGAGAAAAGAATGGGTAGATGCCATGACAGAGGAATACCAATCCATAATGAAGAACAAAGTATGGGAAATAGTTCCCAGACCAAAGAATAAAGATGTGGTATCCTCCAGATGGCTCTTCAAAATAAAACATGTTCCTGATGGAAGTATTGAGAAGTATAAAGAAAGATTTTTCACTCGTGAATTTTCCCAGAAGGAAGGCATTGACTATGAAGAGACATTCGCTCCTGTGGCCAGATACACTTTGATGAGGACCATCATAGCTCTTGCAGCTAAGATGAAGTGGAAGCTTCACCAGATGGGCGTGAAGATAACTTTCCTAAACAGTTTCATCGAAGAGGAAGTGTATATAGAGCAACCTCAAGGATTTGAGGTTGAAGACAGGAAGTCTCATGTCTGCAGATTGAAGAAAGCCTTATACGGATTGAAGCAAGCTCCTAGAACTTGGTATGGCCGTATAGACAGTTTCTTGACGAGCTTAAGCTTTACCAAGAGTAAAGCAGACTCAAATCTCTACTTCAAAATTATGAATAATGAGCCAGTAATCTTACTACTATATGTGGATGACTTATTCTTAACTGGAGAAGAAAATCTCATCATTGAATATAAAAAGAGACTTGCCTCAGAATTTGAAATGAAAGACCTTGGCCTAATGCATTATTTCTTGGGTCTTGAGGTATGGTAGAGTCCTGAGAGGATATTCCTTAACAAAGGGAAGTACACGGTCGAAATCTTAAAGAGATTCGACATGCTGGAATGCAAGCCCATGAATACACCCATGGAAGCGAAGCTGAAGCTGTTGGTCGATACGTCATCAGAATTGATTGATGCCACATTGTATAGGCAGATTATTGGATCGTTGATGTACCTGAGGAACACCAGACCAGACATTTGTTTTTTCATGAACACCTTGAGTCAGTTTTTGGTAGAACCCAGACGTGTTCACTTAGTGGCTGCAAAACATGTGATGAGGTACCTCAAAGGTACAATAGATTATGGTCTCAGCTATGATGGAGATCATAATTTCACATTGAGTGGATATACTGATGCAGATTGGGCAGGAAGTGTTTCTGACAAGAAAAACACTTTAGGATGTTGTTTTAGTTTGGGATCAGCTATGATCTCATGGCAGAGTAGGAAGCATTCTAGTATTTCTCTCAGCACAGTGGAAGTAGAATACATTGTTGCATGTTCTGCTAGTTGCGAAGCTATATGGCTTTGAAAGTTGCTGACCGACCTATTTGACTTGGAGATGAGAGCAACCGTGATTCTATGTGACAACCAGAGCTGCATAAAGATGACAGAGAATCCTTTATTCCACGACAGGTCGAAGCACATAGAGATCCGTTATCATTACATCCGCAACATAGTACAGAGAGGAGACTTGAAGCTTCAGTACATTAGCACAGATGAACAGGTTGCTGATGTGTTGACCAAGCCTCTATCTCGTGTAAAGTTTGAGTACTTCCGAGATAAGATTGGCTTAGTCTGAAAGGAGCTTCCTCGAAAGGGGTAGTAGATGTGATGTTCCTTGCTTCTGGCCTAGCTGTTAGACGTAAAGCAAGATGTGATGTGTTCCTTGCTTCTGACCTAGTTGTCAGATGTAAAGCAAGATGAGACATTCCTTGCTTCTGACCGAGTTGTTAGACGTAAAGCAAGATGATATGATGAGACTAGCACTGAGCTTTCAGCTGGATAGCTGTGACGTAAATCCAGTCTAGTATCCTGCTTCCAACTTGATGGTTGTGACGTAAAGCAGGACGAGTACCTTGCTTCCATCTTGAGTGCTGTGACGTAAAGAAAGATGATGAGATGAGACAAGTACTGAGCTTCCGGCTTGACAGCTGTGACGTAAAGCCAGTCTTGTATTATGATGAGCCAGCCTTGTACTGTGATGATGATGACGTATCAGTTTTTATACTAATACATATTGATGCAGATGATGATGGTATTCCTTTGAGAATGACGATGCCGCCAATGAAGAAAACTTCCAATGATTTATAGATACGCCAGCCAAGATGATATTGATGATGTTGTCCTCTCTCTCTCGCATGATGCTGCTGAAGAATACCCTTCTTGTTAAGGGGGAGTGTTGAAATATTGTAACTGCAAAGAGTATTCTTATTATTATTGATATATTATTCATAGGATCAATCCCCATTGTGGATTGATCATGTCGATTATTGTAATAGGACCAAATGCCCTTTTGTGGATTGGTCAAAAGACAATTATAATAGGCAGAATAAGAAGTCGGCCCCAACAGTTAATAAAGAGACCCAAAAATATAATAAAGGTTGGTTTACACACCCAGTTTGAGAAGTTGGCCCTACCAGTGAAGAGACACTTCACACATGACAGACTTGTATAAATAAAGGAGGGTAGCGCATCACTTAGAAACAACTCACTTGCTCAGTTTGAGAGACAAGTTCTGATCTGTTACCGGCAAAGGAGAGAGAGAGTGGCACATATCTAGGAGAGGAATTTCTGTATTAGCATAAGAGATCTCTTGGCATTGTATTGGCTATCTATATTAAGGAAGTTTTGTTGGGTTTTCTTCCCCTAGAGGGTTTACCAGGATAAATGTTGTGTCTCTTGTGATTGTGTATTTCTCAGTGATCTTGGATTATGCTATTGTTATCTAATGAAATGCAAACATCTATAATAATG
>ML790023.1:9344-43603 GCA_009831015.1 Picea engelmannii | reverse complement strand
AGACTAGTTTCAAGACTAGTCAAAATCCCTAACTTGAACAGAATGTATCTCCAAAACTATAACAAACCAAGATCTGAAATTTGGAACCAATTTATCTTTGTATATTGCCTCTACATAAATTCCAGATGTTGAAACCTTCCAGAAAACAAGTTGTAACGAAAATTACAAGAAGACTTGTTTTGAAGAAGCTAGCCCCAAGGATTGTCTAGCTCTGACACCAAATGTTAAGAACCAAATATCAAAATACCATAAAAACCTCACAATAAGTACTCAACGCCTTGAAAAAGAGAGAAATTTAGATAATAAGTGTCTTTGAGGGGGAAATCTCCTTATACATCAAATGAATTCACAAATACAAGATGATTCCCAATGAAAAGGTCTCCTTGGTATATATAGGAGACTAGGGGGTACAATTACAACTAATGGACCCAAGACGGCATAACTAAAATAACAATACTAATGTAATATTCCCCAATTAAGGGGTAATGTGCCACAATTTAGGGCTTAAAATACACACACACACATATATATTTGTTTTTAAATGTTTGCAAAACTAATTTTTTTGACAAAACCTAGTCATAAGTCATGAAAAAATCCAAATTTTATGAAAATTTGAACCATGTTACAACACATGGATTCATGTATGGTTTGATCCTTGGACCTGTCATTTGTAGGATCATTTTTCTAGCTTCTAGATTGATTGTTCACAGTCTACTTTCCTTCATCTTCACAGGGAGTCACTTATCAGCATGACACATCAACAATGATAGCAATAACTATTAAAGATGAAAAACATTATCAAATCTCCCCTTATTATTGATAAAAGTCAGTCTCCCCTGCCTATGATATCAATGACATCCTTTGACATTGATGACTACACACTTTCAACAAACTCCCCCTTTCTCATTGATGGAAACACCTAGTTCCTTTGGTACTCCTCTGCTCCATGCAAGTTTCTCTTTCTGCGGAAAATATACCCCTTCCTTTGTACTATCCCCCTTTGACATCAATGTCAAAAATAATTTTCTCCCCCTTTCACATTACTTTTTATTCTCTGTTCTACAACCAATGACCTTCTTCTCTTTCTACATCTCCCCCTGAGATGGTACTCCTATTGTAGTGCTTCAGTGAGTGGATTGCATATGTACTGCCCCTAATTTATTTCTAAGATACTCGTAGACTTCTCTAGGAAGAGGTTTTGTAAATATATCAGCAATCTGTTCCTTTGTATTGATATATTCCAACTTGACAATATTTTTTGTGACTTTCTCTCCTAAGAAATGATACTTGATTGGAATGTACTTTGTATTCGAATTCATGACACGATTTTTAGAGATATTTATTGCACTAGTATTGTCACACAGTATTGATATTGGTTGATTATGCTCTACTTAAATACATTTTAGTGTTTGTTTCATCCATAGCACTTGTGTATAGTAGGTTGTTGCTGCAATGTATTTATTCTTATGTTGTAGATAGAGAGATTTATGATTGATTCTTGCTGAACTAGGAAACCAAGCAATTTCCTAGAAACAATTCTCCACCATTGGTTCTCTTTCTGTCATCCACACTGCCTTCCCAATCTTCATCTATGTAAGTTTTTGAAGTAAATTCCTTTCCTATGGGATACCATAAATCGAAGTCCAGCGTGCCTTGCAGATATGTGGATATTATTTTTACTACTAGAACATGTGTTTCCTTTGGTGCTGCTTGAATCCTTCCAACTAGCCCTATTGCCTTCATAATATCTAGTCTTGAATTTGTTACATACAAAATACTGCCTATCATTGATTTTTACAGGGTTTGATTTGCATCCTTTGATTCATCTTATTTACTTAGATTACAACCAATGTTCATGGGTGTGCTGACAAGTTTACAATCTTGCATTCCAAATTTCCCAAGAATCTCTTTGATATGTTTTGTCTGAGAAATAAATATGCCTTTGTTGGTTTGAGTAATCTACAGTCCTAGAAAGAATGACAACTCTCCAAGCATGGACATTTCAAATTCCTTTTGCATTTATTCTGCAAACTTTTGTCTCATTCTATCAACATTACTTCCAAAAATGATATCATCAACATAAACTACAAAGATTAACATATATGAATTTTTTATTTTAATCTAAACATTGATATATGTTGTTACTCTTTTGAAACCTTGTTTCTACAAGTACTTGTCAAGTCTTGAATACCACGCTCTGGGAGATTTCTTTAATCCATAAAGTGATTTATTCACTTTGCAAAAATAATCTTCATCTTCTGACAATAATAATCCTTTAGGTGTTCAATGTACACTTCTTCCTCTAAATCTCCAATCAAGAATGATGACTTGACATCCATCTGATACACCATAAAATTCTTGAAGCTAGAAAGTGCCAAAAATATTCTAATGGATTCTAGTCTTGCAACAAGAGAAAATGTTTCTTCAAAGTCAATAACTTCTACTCGAGCATACCCTTTACATACTAGTCTTGATTTATTTATTAATACTTTTCCATATTCATTCAACTTATTTCTGAATAACCATTTTGTACTAATCACATTTTTATCCTTGGGTCTTTAGACAAGTTCCCATGTCTGATTTTTCTCAATTTGTTTTAAATTTCGTTCCATAGAATTTACCTAATGTTGATCATTTCTTGCTTCTACAAAGAATTGAGGCACTATTATGGGTAGTAAAGAGAGATTTACTTGTTTAGAACTTCTTTCCATTTTCCTCCTAGTTTGAGTCTGAGGATTTGTATCAGCAAGAATTAAGTGTCCTGGATGATTTTTCTACACAAACCTAGTTGGTGTTTGTCTATATTGATGTTTTGTTTATTCTTCTTCTTCATTTTCTTGTTCTTCTTCTTCATATGATTCTTCCCTTTTGTTGTAATCCATTTCTTCTGCTTCCAGTTTGTTCTTGTGTGGTAGTTATTCATATATTCTTACATTAATGCTTTCAACAATCATCTACTGTCTTTTGTTGTAACATATATAGGATTTGTTTCTTAATGAATATCCAAGAAAAAATACTTCATTTTCTCTTGAGTCAAATTTACTTAGATCCTCATCATCTCGTTTGATGTAACACTTCCTTCCAAAGATTCTAGAGTGTTTGATATATGATGGTCAAACTTTCCATAGTTCATAGGGTGTGTTCTCACTTTTGACTATGATTTCCCCTTTGTTTAGTATGTAGACAATAGTGTAAACTTATTCTCTCCAAAATTTATCTGACAATTTCGCTTGATTTAACATTATCCCGATGATTTCTTGTACATGTATGTTTTTCCTTTTGACTACTTCATTTTGTTGAGGAGTTCTTGCGATTGAATACTATCTTTCTATTCCATGGGTTTCACCAAATTATTCAAATTCATTGGATGTGAAATCACCTCCATTATCCAACCTTAATAATTTGATCTTCAGATTAGTCCCATTCTCAACTAAATATTTGAGTTCTTTGAAATTTTCAATTGCCTGGCATTTATTTTTGAGAAGGGAAACCCAATTCATTCTTGTATAATCATCAATGAGCAACATAAAACAACTTTCTCCTTCTAGGCGTTTTGTTCTTGTTGGTCCACATATATTTGTATGCACAAGTTCTAATGGCTTGGATGTTGCATATTCCTTTTTCTTTTCTTGAAGCTCACCCTTGATTGTTTTCCATGTTGGCATTGCTTGAAAATAGTACTTTATGGTTTTGTGATCTTTCACATATCTCTTACTACTTGTATGGTACTGATTTTTACCAAGTTTTCAAAGTTCATATGACCCATTATTTTATGCCACAACCAAATTTCATCTATCTTACCCATGAAACATTTTTCTCCATTAATTTCATCAAGTATGTATACATTGTTTAGGGTCATGATTGCTTTTGCAACTAGCTTGCCTGATTTTTGTTTTCCAATCTCACATTCTCAGGAGTCAAAAGTAAGAGTGTTTCCTTGGTCACACATATGGCTTACACTAAGAATATTATGTTTCAAGTTTTCAACACACATAACCTTCTCCAATTTATCTCTTCCATTTTCAAGATTGAGACTACCTTTTCCAACTATTTTTGAATTTCCATTGTCTCCAAAGTTAACACTGCCTTAATTCTTCTTCAGGGTGATAAGCTTTATTTTTTCTCTTGTAATGTGACTAGAGCACCCACTGTAAATGAACCACTTATCCTTATTATTTTTTGCACAAAGTGCAACTTGAATGAGCATGGATGTTTATTTCTTGTGTTCCCTTTGTTCCTTATTTCTTTCCATGATTATTGGGGCTTTCTCTTTCCGATATTTTCTGAAATCACTTCTACAAAAAATTTCTATGTGCCCAAAAGTATTGCAATTATAACAAATGATGTTATAGTTAAGAAAAGGGGAAAATGAGTTATAGTTTCTTCTTGAGAATCCATGGGTATCTCTGTTGTTGTTCCTCATGTAACCATCTCTTACATTTGTTCTACAATCTATATATTTATGACCAAAACCATTGCAAGAGTAACAATAGACAAAGAAATTATTTTGGTACCTAATTGAATGATTTCATATTGATTGGAGAGTATTCTTGATTATGTCCTTGTGAGGAAGATTTGTCTTATGTGGAGAATTATGATCTTCCTTCCTATTTTCTTCAACCTTGATAGAATGCTTGATTACATGAGAATAACTCTTGGTCATTTATTCACTTGACTATTTTGAAGAGGTTGAGGCTTCTTCATTAGTAGCCTCCTTGTTTTCACTATACCCAAGACTAGTCTTGTCAAATGAAAATCTTTGACGATTTAGGATTTCATTCAAGGTTGTAGAGCTATTTTCGAATTTGGTGTTGGTATGTGATTTTCCAACTCCTTTATTAGATAGACTATTTCAGATTCTAGACTATTGCAACTATAATTCTTTTCTTTTAACCGAGCTCTTAAGAATTCTTCAATTCTACTTGTGTTTTTAAACTTATGATGATATTTTCAGTGTCATCAAAGTTTTCTTTCAAACCAAGCATTTATTTTATGTACTTATTTAGTTGCTCCTTTAGTATCCCTTTCATGTTCCTTAGTTTGTCTATTTCATTTAGAGTAGATATGATCTCTCCTTCAATATTTACTTCTGCATTAATCTTAGAGTCTTCTTCTTCTATTAGGTCTACATTTCCTTTTTCTAGGGCATTGGTATGTGTTTGTACACCCATAAATATAATTTCTTCTATTTCACTGTCACTGTCATATGAAGAGATGTTGTCCTCATTGGTATATGGATTCTTCTTTTGTATACAGAACTTCCTCGTCTTTTCTCTTACCCTTTTTGTACCTTTTTAAAATAGAATATTCTTTCACATTACAATATCCATTCATCACATATGGACATTTAGAAGAAAAGTGTCCTACTTCTCCACAGTTAAATAATATGAAGGGAATCTTACCTTTGTGTTTTCCTAATCCTCTCTTGATATTTCTAACAAATTTTTCTTCTTCTTCATTTGATTCATTGTCTGAGATGTCAGTTGTTTTGCATTCCTCTGTATTTTTATTATTTTATGCCTTGAAAGATGCTTACTTCCTCGATAGATCTTCTTGTTTATCCTTTTCTATCCTCATTCCACATGCATTGAGAATTCCATGTAATTCATCCATTTTCAGTTTGTCTAGGTCCTTCATTTCTTCAATTGTCGATATATTGCGGTTCAATATTGAGGGAAGTGACCTAACAACTTTTTTCTCAATAAAAATTCTTTAATCTCTTCACCCAATATTCTAATGTTGTTGACAATCTTATCTACTCAAAGAAAGTAGTATGCAATAATTTCTTCTTATTTCATCATAAGAGTCTCAAATTGATCTCTATGGGTTTGTAATTTTTCCTTCCTGACCTTGTCGTCTCCTTCATATATTTTATGTAGCTTGTCCCACATTTTTTTTGCTAAAGTACAATGCATGACTTTGACAAACTATGATTCTTCCAGGACACATAGGATTGTACTCATGGACATGGAATCATAATAACTATGTTTCTTTTCAGTTGGATATACTAGTGGAGTTTTCAGAGCTGTGTAACCATTCTCAACTGTACTCAAGATGTCATACCAAAGTGAATTCAAACAAGTTTTCATTCTTATGTTGTAGAATGCATAATTTGATACATCGAATAATGGATCTTTGTTTGCAAAAAAACATTTCTTATTCATGTGTGTTGCAGGGAGTCACCTTCCAATGGTTAGACTGATTCTAAAGGAACCCACTTTGATACCAATTTTTGGCACACATACTTATATTAAGATGGGGGGTGAATCAATATAGGACTATTTTTACTTTTATTATAAACTTTATTAATTTATTACTTCACCAATCATAAGAAATTAATAAGTAATGTACATACAATAACATAGTCCACAGTACACAAATATTTAATGTGGAAACCCAAATGGAAAAAAACCACACAACTTTTCTTCATAAATATAGTAGGAACCAACCTATTGTTACAATGCTTGCAGGCACCAACCCATAGGAGACACAAATATCCTATCTTGAGAAACAAATCAAAAATAATGTTTGTAGGTACTAACCTATAGGAGACAACAATCCCCTTGATCGATAATCAAATCAATTCTCCTTGTAGGAATCAATCTACAATTGTTGGATTCCCAAGAACCCACCTACATGAGACAATAAACCCCTTATATGAGAACCAACTTAGCACTTCCTGTAGATACCAATTTTACTAGAAACATCAATCTCCTCAATATGTTAACAATACTATCTCTTTCCTTCAAGCCTTCATTTATACAAGTCTGTTGCTCTGTCTTTTCTATCACAGTTCTCAATCTGCATAGTTATAGAAGTTCCTTTGTCCTTTCACCTCCAAACCACCCTTAGATGATCTTCCTTTTGTTCTCCAGCATACTCATACCTGTGAGCCTCATATATTCTCTTCCATAATCCTTACTTCCAAGTTCTCTTTTCACACACACTCAAATACGATTTGGTCATATTTATTTATACATTCTTTGCTTTCAAGAATTTGTCAAGATACAAAAAAATGATAAAACCATGGGGTCAGATCCATATCTCTTTTGATTTTCCTTCGAATGAGGATGCAACCAATCCTTCGAAAAAACTCCATGAGAATCGGTATGGGTTCCCCTCTATTGCATGCGATCTCCTTCACTATTCCTTAGTGCTCAAGCATCATTGGATCTTGACTGGATTTGATCTCGTCCATAAAATATTCATAGCCCATGAAAATACGTAGCACTTCCTCTTGGCTCAACATCCATTAGATCAAACCAAGATTACTTGTTGACCATCAATCTATTCTCACCTTGCCACCAGGCCAACGATTGACATTGACCCGGTCTCCTTCTTCATCATCGAGATAGCAAGAGCCAATGCATAAAATTCCATTTCGATGGATGATCATTGGAAGTAGGGATAAATGACCTTGATCTCATCGGTGCCTTGATTTAACCGATGGTTAACACCCACCTCTTCATTTTCTCGTTAACTAATTAGGTGGGGCCCACAATGATCTACAATTGAGATTGCATCTTATTTCTCGCTAATATACGACTCACAATAATTATTGATGTCTCTCATGGTCAAAGTACCTCCACTAATAGTCCACAATGACCATTTCTTCTCCAACGAATGATGGAGATCTACTTTTTTTTCCAATTCAATGGTTGAGATGATGACCTAAAGGTCTCCACGTCCAACTAGGATCACTCTTCTATGGAAAAAACAAAAGATGACACACGCCCACAAAAAATCTACGATTTTCATTTCATTACGTCTGCTCATCTATCAATGGTTATCGCTGGCTCTCAAATTCCCTCATCATTAGAGTATATTCACTACAGATAACACAATCCACTCCAATCATTGCTTCTGTGACGAATGATATCGATCTTCTTGACTTCAAAGATTGAGATGATCTCTTAAAGGTGTTCATTCTTAACTGGGCCCACTCTCATCCGTCATAATCAAAGGTTAACATGCATCAACCCTCGATACACACTAGATACCACTATGGAATTCTCATCATCTTGACGTCATTCTCCTTCTTCCTCGAAACAGATCATCATATATCCAATGATGGAGGTAGATCCTACGATGGGTATATGGTCCTTGAACCTTCTCATCGTTGGACTCCATTCTCAATTATTCCTCCCAGACCTCTGATATATCTAACCATCATCATTGTACCTCATCCAACGATTAAGATTTACTCTGAGGTTGACATCTACATGACAGTTAAGGTTCCAACCTTTCCTCTTCAAAAAATATCTTACAAGATCCAATGGATGTCATCTGTAGAAATACCACCGATAGATCAACAATTCCTATTAACTGAGAACCTTCCTCATTGAATTCCTTGTGCAAAATTTCACTCAAACACTCCAAAATTTTCTGAGACCATTCTCCGATAGATCAACAACGGTCATTGACTCGAAGTGTCCCTCGTCGTCGAAATCCATGTTAACTTGCATGCTCCAACCAATGGTCCATAATTTTTCGATACCACTCTCTGATAGATCAATGAATAATATTGATTCAGAGCTTCTCCCATCGGAGTTTCCATCCGACCAACGGTCTAGATTTGTTCTCTATGCTAAATCAACGACTCCAATTTCCTTCAACTTGAACACAAAGTTTACTTCATGGTAACAATCTGATTTAGGACTTAGCCATTTTGGGAATTTAGTACTTCTCTAATCTCCTTCCTCTTGCCTTCATTCACAGGGTAAACACACATAACTCTATCAGGAGTTCATCAATGCATAGTTATATTTGCGTAAAGAGGATCATTAACGCATAGGGACTTTCTTCCTTTGTCTGGTCCATTTCGTATTCTATATGCTTCCTCTATTTTCTTTTCATTCCTCTTTTCCTTCATTTACATAGAGATGCACATGACGCTTCTTGATCTCCTCTTTGGTTGTAGTAGTCTGGATGCTTCCTCTATCCTATTTCCTTCATGCACATAGGGTATATATGAAGTAATAGTCTAGATGCTTATTTTTTCTGTGCATGGATTCATGTCTAGTGCGATCCTTGGACCTGTCATTTGTGGTAATTTTTCATAGTCTACCTACCTTAATATTCATAGGGAGTCACTTATCAACTTGACACATCAACAATGATATCAATAACTATTAAAGACGAAGAATATTATCAAATATCCCCTTATTATTGACAATAGTCAGTCTCCCATTTATGTGATATCAATGACATCCTTTGAGATCAATGAAAACAAAATTTCAACACTAATAATTATACTTGGAGTTTATTTACAAGATACTTAGAAGCACACTATAGAAAAGTTTGGGAACAAGCCTACTTTAGTGAATTGACAAGAATCAAGCACTTAGGTAATACTGAAATTATAATTCAGAATTTCCGATGTTGGCCACAAGGGTGGATAACATAAGTTATGAAAATATGTTCAAAGCTTACATGGGGTGATTACAAGAAGACATTAAACATGAGATTTTCTTAAAACTTCCTGAAAATATTATGGAGGATATTCAATTTTCTTGTCATATTCAAATCAAGAATAGAGCTACACACAAGTCTACCACTTGAATATATGCAGGAAGTAGAGATAGATTTGGGGCTCATAGGGAAACCCTACCTCAACCTAATCGAATATCACCAATGTAAATGAAATAAAGAAGAGCAAAAGGAGTATGCTTTGGTTGTAATAGACAATGGTCAAAATGGAATAAATGTCAAGAATAAGAATTGTTCACTTTGGATAATAATGGTGAAGAGGAAATAGAGGCATCTATACAAAGGTATGAGGAAGGAATTGTGAATTGCATATATTTTAAAAGGAGGTTTCCCCCTTAAAGTGGATTATTCACTGGATAATTTTTGGAGAGAAAATATACTATGTTTCAATTGTGAAAACAAGTACAATAAGGGGCATAAATGCAATGAGAATAAAATATTCTACATAGACAATGAAGAGGAAGAAGATCAAGAATTCGAACCATCACAAGATCTAGAGCTAGAAGAGACTATTCCAATGATGTCTTGTCATGCACTAGCTAGCATCAGTACTCCACAAACCCTCAAGATATAAGGATACATTAAAAATAAAGAGGTAACAATGTTGATTGATTTAGGTGGTACCCATAACTTCATCAATTACAAATTAGAAAAACTTCTCAATTTCTTTGTATTTCCAACACCAAAGTTTCAAGTAATGATTGCAGATGGAGGTATCATAATTTGTTCAAGGAAGTTCCATGGTATTAAGTTCAATATGGGGGAGTATTTATTGGATAGTCCCATGATTTCAATATAAAAGGGTGGTGTTGATGTTTTATTAGGGGTCCAATGGTTACAATCATTGGGAACAATGGTCCTTAATTTTCAAAATATTTTCATGAGATTTTCCTTAGAAGGCAAGGAAATTGAACTTAGAGGTATCCAAGGGAAACTATCTAAAGTGATAAGCTTTGACATCATGACAAAATTACTCAAAAAGGGACAACATGGTGTAATTGCACAATTGCACTCACTAGATGTTCAAATATCTATATCCTCTTCTCCAGTGGATCTCCACAAATTATAAACAAGCATTCCAAGGTATCTGGAGGGATACATAAAGGTCGTCCACCTTCTTGAGGTCACGATCTTGTTATTAAACCATGAAGTGTACATCCAATCTTCCATGTTTCTTTCTTAAAGAATTTAATAAGTGACAAGATTCCAATCCAAACTATTTTACCAAAGATTAATGGAGAAGATAAAATCATACTAGAACCAAAATCGATTCTTGAAATAAGGATTAAGCAACTATGAAATCGAGAAAATACCGAGTACCTCATAAAATGGAAGAACCTACCAATGGAAGAGGTGACATGGGAAGATGAATTCTTCATGCAAAAAAACTCATAGTTAGTGAATTGTTGAGGACAACAATTGTTTGAAGGATAAGGGCATGTTAATCCCTACACAAAGCCCCATGTTAAGAATAAAACCCCTTATTAAACCCTAGATATTGAGTTATTACATTTCTAGTGCTATATTAGTAGGTCAACTAGAACCTTTCATTGTACCATTTAATTATACTTGTACCATTTGTCTCCTATATATATACATTTTTTTTGTCTTGGTTGCTTCATATTTAAATATGGAAGGGCATAAATGCTAAAGAAGATCTAAAGAATAACTTTCGACCTTGCAAGGTCATATTTCTCAAATTTGACATTGAATTCACTTTACGGCCAGAAACACAACTAAGAAACGAAATGAAAAAAGACAAATGGAGAGCAAGAGAAGTAGAAATTCGAATAAGTGAATGTTTCCGGAAAGACTTTAGAAACCATGATAGGTGAATGTTTCCCGTAAGACTCAGAAAGAACTTCAAGATATAATAATAATAATAATATCAAAACCATCTACATATTTATGAGCTCAGGTGCATTTCATATATTGTAAAAAGAGGTTTCTCCCTCAAAGTGGATTATTTATTGGCTATTTTTTGAAGTTTGGTTCATAACTATTGACATCTTCAACATACATTTTTGTTGATTTGGTTCCTTCATATTTGACATTGAATTCAATTTATGGTCGGAAACACAACTAAGAAACGAAATGAAGAAAGACAAATGGTGAGCAAAAGAAGTAGAAAATCCAATAAGCGCGAATGTTTCCCGGATGAATCAATAATAATAATAATAATATATTCTATGCATATGAGAACCACCTACACATTTCTCATCTCAGGTGCATGATTCAAACTCCTTATTAATCCACACATACACAGGGTTGGCACCCATGCAATTATTATTATGATTATTATTCTATAAGAGAGTTTTAGGTGCCTCCGAGGATCTTCCTGATTTTCTCTACTTATTGTAAACTGAGGGCAAATGACTTGGACAAAACTTCCCGGGGAATGCTAGTATTGGAAGAGAAAGTGGCCGCGGGGATGTATAAAAATATTGGATTTTTGTTTTTGAGTGCATTGATCGCAAATGTTTTGGTATGTCCGATGTTTTGAACAAAGTGCATGGTACCCTTTGGGACCACGAACACATCGCTAGGTTCCAACATTTGAGAGAACAGTCTCCACTTAGGAAAAAAACCTTGTGTTTTATTGTAATGTTTAATTCCATATTAATGGTTGTCAGTTATATTATTCCATCATCATCGACGTTAATTTGGACATTATGATTGTGATTTATTAATGGCAGTAGGTTGATTTTGTTTTATGTAATAAGTAATTGAGGATCTAGGCTGAAGGCGTACATTAAATTACCTTCACATTTCCCCCATTTGCTAACAACCTATATTTTTTCTAACGCTTTATACATAATGTAGAAATAAAATTATTTAAATAAATAATTACCAAAATACTTGAATTTCAATAATATAAATAAGTTGAGTACTAATTCCACCTCGTGGACATTAATTAATAATTATGAGTGTGATTTACTAATGGAATTGCATTTATTTTGTTTGATGTAAGAAGTGATTGCGAATAAAGGCTAAAGGAGCATATTAAACACTTCAACTTTTCCCTCAATTGGCTAGTCAACTTTCGTCTTTTTTAAATACACATTTTTTTTGTAAATAAAAATTTGTATTACCTTAGAATGCCATTATAACAGTACACATGTATGGAAAAGAACAAAAACCTACCACCTGTTCTTGCAAACAAATGGAAACCAGAACAAGTGGTCAAGATTCTTGATGTCTGGAAAGTATGGATGTTCCATGAATCCATGAACAAAAAGAAACCAAAATTCCTACAATGCTTTTGACATTTGGAATACATAGTAACATAAAAAAATAAACACAACAGAATTAGACAGTGGGTGAACCCGTATTTCCTTTATCACAATGATTTTTCCAGGTAGGAGTGAAGATGAATGGTTGTTCACATGTTCGACATCTTTTTTTGTCTGGCGTTCCTGAGAGAGCATCAAACAACAAGTCCAAGCAGTTGTTGAGAATGGTGTGTTGGTGAAGCTGCTCTTCCATATCCTGACACATACAAAAAATAAGGAACAAGTGTTTCATTAAGAGGCGACAGGTATAACTCAGTTCCTGTTCCAGAGCAGTGGTAAGAGTAGGTTGGCCTTAAGGAGGGAAAATATCCTCAAGGCACACCTCTAGTTGGCAGCCAATTCAATTTTTTCTATTGACTAATAAGCTGCCTACACCAATGTTTTGCAAACATCAATTTTTTTTTATTTTTTTTTCGTCGCATGTTTCAATAAATGACATTTTTATTCTTTGCGACATTTACTCACTCATTTTCATTTTGTTTTCACGACTGTAAGCGTGAAAAATTAATCTTTCAAAAGTTGCATTGGAATCGCTATCTGAATTGTCATTATCTGTTGTCGATATGCCTATTGCGCTTACCTTTTATTTATCATTATGTAGCTGGCAGAACTTTTGAACTATACTCATTGGACATTCTTATATTGACTGTGTGATTGGGCTTCGTTGAGTTTGCAATGCATTAATATTTGGATTTGCATTTTTATTTTGATTTACTTGACCTTTGGTTTCGTGAAAATGCAATGGGTGTTATGGTTAAATCTTTCATTTATATCTTGTGTTTTCATAACTATTGGTTTGTTGATTATATGATTACCTATTGGCACATTGGTTAAACGATGGATATGAGCCGTTACAATGCAATGGCGCATGGTTAAACATATGCTTTCAGTTTTGAATCGTATGATTAATGGTTTCAAACTTTGGTATAACGTTGATTGAACGCATTGTTTATACACTTACCATTGTTTCGTTGGTTGGGCAAGTGACATGAGTGTTAAACTATGCTATAGTGGATTTAACAACTATGTACGCCGGCAGTGGTACTATTGACCATAATTGTTATGCATGGAAGTGAATAAATCCACCACCTTCGCACGATGGCATTTATGCCTACCACTTATCACCGTTCACTTATGTTAGCAGCGCACATCTTTTCTCCTGTGTGTGTATTGTGATCCAAACCCTCGGGTTACCATGTGCTCGGATCCATGGCACCAGTTATGTGGATCAAGCCAAACGGGAACCAAGCCCTGTTAATATTTGACAATGCCCGCAAAGATTTGGAGGAAAACGGATGGCTTACCTTCGTAAAATGATTTGAGGGTTTTAACCTCTGTGTAGCACGACAGTTTGCCATGACCTTCGATGGCTGTAGAGCCAAGGTGGGCGACATACAATTGGAAATTGATGAGAAATTTATCAGTCTTGCCACAGGGTTACCTGCCATTGGACAACATTGGTTCAAGAATTGTAAGGTCGAGGAGGTCCCATGGACACTGTTGTTCCTCTCACGCAAAGTCACCTCTTGTGACAAAGGTATGCCCATCTCTTCACTCAAACCACGATGGCACGATACTTTAATGCTAGTCAAGCAGTTCGTGACCTGTGAAGGTCGATACGGACTTGTGTTCCTCTACCACCTGCGTTTGCTGATGATTTTTATAGGGTATCCTTTAAACATGCCTTTCTACTTTCATCATAGCCTGTATAAAATGTCAAAAATGTTTAAGAGGCATAAGGCTGACAGCAGCCTGTTCCACCATGGACTTATCAAACTTATCGTGGTTTATCATTTGAGTTTGCATAGTGATAGTTGGAAGGCTTTCGTCGCCCATAATGGCTTTGAGAACACATACCCTGTACAGGTTGACAAACCTGTGGTAATTGAAACCAAGGCCGAGCCGCCTGTACCCTTACATCTCCTACTGCCTAAACCCTCGACCGACCCTCCTATTGACTTACCTGATGCTATAAATGAGAAGTCTGAGGCTATTAAGAAGCCTATGAGCAAAAAGCCCAAGGAAAACCTTACTACTAATGCCAAAGGGAAGAGGAATGCCCGACTCATTTCGAGAATGGCCAGAATTAAATTGAAACCCTCTGTCAAGTCAAACCCTATCATCCTAAGTGAGGATTCTGATTCCGACGTGGAACGTTTTTTAGCCAGCGAGTACCGCTACTTGCAGGGTTTATGTCCCGAGCCCCCTTATGATTTCGTATCTAACCATCCCCCCTGCCTAAAGAACGACCCTAGCTACCCGGGTATTAAGTTGCCTCGTGAAACCCTTGGTCATTTGGCCAAACCCTCGCCTGCTCTTTCTAAACCCACATAGTCACCCTGTGACCAATGCGATTCTTGGTTGGAACGATATTATTTGATGTCCCCATATTCCAATCAAAAATTCAATCATTGGAAGACCAGATTGCAGTGCTAACCAGTCAAAGAGCCAAGCTCCAAGCAACAGATAAAAATCAAAAGACAACCGGCTCCATCCTTTTCAAAAACGTGGAATCAGCCACGACCGTTGTCAATTCCAAATTGGCATGATCAAGCAGCCTCGTCGCTATACATGTATGAGAATTTGATATGATTTTTTGTGAGTAATCAAGGTTGATATAATGATTTGGATTATGTTTTTAAATGACTCAGTCACTCATCCAAATGCCTCTGTCATTCAGTGATCATCCTGTACATGGTTTCGTTTTGATAAAAATAGAAGGAATTTGGATTTGATATATGATTTTCTCATAGATTTTATTGGATTTGAATGTTTATTCGTTTGGATTTCATTTGCTAAATATGTCTGAGTGAAGTAACGAAATTTATGGTGTGTTTACAATTCGTTTTGTATCCACTCCACATGGGAAGTTCCATACTCAATTAAGAATACGATTATGCTCGGATTCGATCTCGTATGATTCGTATGCTGTGTTTGGCAAATGATTTCGGGAGTGTAGTTGTTATGATATGCTGTGTCATAAGATTTTCCAAATCATGAGTACCCCTCTGTTTGATTCAATTTGGAAAGAAATACTCTGTTTTATAAAAAATGATCTCATTAAACCTGTGTGAATGCGCCCGAATCATGGGATGTTTTTGATTCGTAATCACTATGTTGAAACCTTTTCTATTCGATTCATTTCTATTCTGACTGGATTATGAGTTGGCAAGATTTTTTTGTGAACTAGGCTCGTGTTTTGATTGCTGCTCTGTTTGATTCGTAAAACAAATTGATCGACATTCGTTATTCCTGTCAAATCCGATTGTAATTCATTGCCAAATGAACGATTCTGATCAAAGTCAAAACAATCTTGTTTGCTCAATTCGCAGTAACAAATTACGAATTCTATGGCTAATCAATCGATCCTGTTACGATTTTATTTCAATTCATTTTCACGCCAGTTTGAATTAATCTATTCGTGGCTATGTCAACACAGTGACAACGATTTAATAACGATCTTGTTGGCTTCGATCGTATCCCTAGCTAATAAGATGTCATAACAATTGTATGCGATTTGTTTTGATTGTGTCGATTCCAAATTGATATCATACAATTTTACAATATTTGGATTATGGTTCTGATTCATTCGATTTTGTGGTGACACAAGAAATAGAGTACGCTTATCTCTGTAGGCATTCATTGATTCGAATCTTGTTTAGTTTTGAATGATATGACGAATTCGAATTAAATGATTCATTTTTCAAATGATTATTGATGTCAATTAAATTGAAATATTTTAAAAGATTTCCGATTAATTTCAATGCTGATTCTGTACCTTATTTAGACTAGCTACAGAATCAGATGATTCTGTAGCTAGTCTATAGAATTAAATTTTCTATCATTTTATTAATAAAAGATCCTTCTAATTTGTTCATTTTTTCCCTTTTCAAGTGAATTCGAATTGCATGGGATTTGATGGACAGTCTAGAGGATATTTGGATGTTTTACTTTTATTTTAGTTTTCTAGGTTAGACAACTTTGGGATATCTTCCCAGATTTATGTAAACAGTTTGATAACTTCCACAGGGAGGTTTTACCCTGTGGAAAACCTTTAAATACTTATTATTTTGTGTAATAAGGATCATCCTCGCTTGTGGGAGAACCAGGATTATGGATATCTAATACAGACTGAGACATAAATTGATGTTCTGCTACAACTTTCGCTTTCATAATATCAATATTTTGTTTCATGTTTATGTTATCAATTTGCATTAGATCTGTGACTACTTTAGCTATCATAGTCTTTGCAGAATGATAAAAAATTAATTATTGTCTCATCCATATCTGATTTCTTCCTTTACTTAAAAACACAACAATTACTTGATTCAGTTTGTGAATGACAGATTTCTCTTCTTCATCAGTTGAATTATAATGTATAAGTCTTTACATACGGGTTTATCTAATTGTGGAGATTTATAAATCATATAATTGTTGTGATTTTTATGTCTTGTTTGTCCTGTAAATAAACTTAAAGATCACTACAGCGATCGTTTACGAGAAGCCTCTGGATTATTCGGTGCGAGTTTCCTTCCTCCGATCTGCTAGCATAGTCATCATACACAGGGAAAACCTGGAGCGTTTCTCCAGGTTAGTTTGCGATTATTTTCGTTAGTTTGATTAGATATATTTGTAGTATAGATTAGTAATTTAGTTTAGTTATTTTTCTGTTTTATTTTTGTTCATAAAATTATAAAAKCAATAAAAMTATCTCTCGCTGTYTTAGGGCAGAATGCAAATGAGTTTTTCAGGTTTTATCTAAATCTGTAATTGTGGATATTGTACATTTTGTGAATAAATTATATTGCTTTAATAATTAGATTAGTTCAGTTTKCTTTAATAATTAGTTTTAGTTTAGTTTGTTTAGTAGTTAGTTTTAATTAGATTAGTTTATTAGTTAGTTTTATTTATTAGTTAGTTTAGTTTGTTTTATATAGTTTTAGTTAGATTAGTTAGTTTAGATTAGTTTTCTTTTGTTCTTTTAGGACCTTAGATCGGCTAACGGAGCCTCTAAACCCGTCAGGGTGGTTCATCCCAAACGGATTGGGTTATTAGACAACCCCGGACCGGTTCCACTCTCTCAGTTGACGGATGGTCGATTTCGCCCGTCAACAAATGGCGCTAGAAGGAGGGCCTGAACTTAATTAATGGCACGAGGCGATCGCAAGACTCCTCCCCCCCCCCGAATCGATCACCTATAGTGACCAGAAGCCATTCAAACGATAATATTCCCTCTCAAACAACAACTACTTCAACCGAAGATCCACAGATCACAGTTGAGCCAACAACCCCTAATCCTACAGGTGGTGACATACAAGAGATTGTCCGTCAATCTCTTATAAAAACACATAGTGCCTTAGCTCGTCTTAGGCAACCAAACCGTCCATGGGGTCAACCTTTAGACTTCTCTGATATCAGAGAACAATTAGGTGACACTAACCTCACTGTGAATCCTACAGATCCAAACCTAAATCCTGTTGCAAGAGGATCTGGGATACCTCCTTCACCACCTCCATCATCTCCTTCCTCTTCTGGAGGATATTCCTCTGATGAAGGCAATTCACCTTCTCAGCCTTCCACACCCACTACCAAAATGGAAAATCAGAACAATCCTGCTAGACCCTGGTTGGACTAGGATGCTGTAGCCGTACCTGGAGATCAGCACCCTTTACCTAAACACCCAGAGAAATGGCTCCCCAAGTTTGATCCTGATTCGAAACAGATAGCTAAAGACCACATAAAAAGTTTATGTTAGCCATTAGACTCCGTAACGTCGAACATGAAGACTTTGTATGTAGGTTGTTCCCTTATACTTTTGAGGGTAATGCATCCACATGGTACTTTTCCCAGCAACCCCATACCATCGTGTCTTGGGAAAAGTTTGAGTCATTCTTTTTGGAAAAATTCGGAGATGGTAAACCTCTGGAAGTCCTGGTCATGGACCTTTCTAGCATAAAAATGAACCCAAAAGAAAAAGTTAAAGATTTTAATCAAAGATTCTTAACACTCAAAAACTGAATTCCTTCGGATTCCATGCCTGCCGAGAGTCTTATAATAGCTTACTACACTAAATCTTTACATCAAAGTATAGCTATTTGGGTTAAACGATCTAAGAAAGCCACATTGTTAGAATCCTTCGAGGAGGCCAGCCAGATTGAAAAAGATATACTTAGTCTTAAAGACTCTTCTGACAACGAAAATAATACTAGCTCTTCTTCTAAAAAGAAGATTGAAATACTTCCCAGACCCACTCAAAGTAAAACACAACCTGAAAACTCTGATTTGGAAAACTTAACTAAAGTTGTTCAAAAACTGTCGAATCAAGTTATAGACTTAAAAAGGTCGACTGAAGAAGATTCCTCGAGTAAAGGACCCTACAAACCCCCGTTCTGGAAGCCTTTTCCTACCAACCGACCTAACCCAACCACCGAAGGCCTTAATCTAGAAAGTTTGCAATGTGCTCTTCAAACAATTCTAGAAGCCCAAGATAACTTGATACCCCCTGAGATCCCCCAGGAGGTAGTTGAACAAGAAACAGTTCAAGAAGAAGAGTCTTCTCCAAACATCTTTGGACACTTCTCGGATAGCATCTTCCAAGCGAACTTCGAGACAGTTCATCCTTATAACACTAGGAGCAAGGCAACAAATAAACCTTCTTCCGAAAATACAACAACTTCGCCTCCAAAGCAATCTAAATCAGCTGAGACTAAACAGAGTAATGTGAACCCCAACTTAGATTATGATGTTGTTGAAGATATTAAAAAGTTAAGGGCTAACATTTCTATTTTTGAGTTATTGAAGTTTCCATTTTTGTTACAAAAAATGTTGCAAAATATTTCAGAGAACGACAAGAATGGTAATTCAAGTGGTAACAAGGTTGTGCAAAACAAAGTCCCTCAGAAGACTTCCACTAAAAATAATCCTGATCTTCAAGATAAAGGAAGCCTTCCTGTAAGTAATGTAAATAATGTAAATAATGTAGATAAAGTAGCCTTAGAAACTGCGAGTAAGAAGCCACAAGCTACTACTCCTAGCACTCGCAAGAATGTACCTCCATTTCTTTTAACTTTCAAGATTTTTAACAAAAACGTGCATAATTGTATGGTAGACTCAGGGGAGTCATCCAATGTGATTCCTTGGTCTGTTTGCCGAAAGATAAATGTCGAAGTTGAACCCTCGACTTTAAAAATCATACAACTTGATCGAACAAATGTCAAAGTTATAGGCGAACTGAAAAATGTGCTTATCAGATTATTGTCTAACCCCAAGGTTCATCAAATTATTGATATAATTGTTGTGGATATTCCGGAAGTGTATGGTCTGTTTTTTAGCAGGGAATAGTCGGAGCAACTACATGGTTATTTCGCGATAGATTGGTCTCATCTATGGCTTCCAGAAAATGGTAAGCCTAATAAAATCAAAGTGAATCGTGAGCGCTACCTTAAGTTCACAGTGACAGATTTAAACGATCCCAACGAACCATACACACCTTCCGGTGATTCACCTGAGGTCCAAGGGATGGACACCTTCTTCGGCAACTTCATGGCCGAGGCTTCACCTATCAGCAACCCAGAACAACAGTCCGAGATTGTAACATGTACGCAACCAACAGTTTCTATGCAACGGTCCTATGTGCCCGATGGAAATCAAATTTGGTCTCTATATTTCGAAGGATATAAGTCTAAAGAAGGAGCTGGTGTAGGCTGCATCATTATCGATCCAGCAGGTAACAAGACATTAATTGTGTGTAGACTAGAATTTGAATGTACTAACAATACTGCAGAATATGAGGCTTTACTGCAAGGTCTCAGGAAAGCCCTGGATATGAACATTCAAAACCTGGTTGTATTTGGCGACTTTGAAATAGTGATTAGATAGGTAAGAGACTCTATCCACTATCTCTCTCCGCATCTCAAGAGCTACCAGTCTGAGGTATGGAGTTTAATGAACAAATTTTCCGCTTTTAATATAAATTCCATTCCTAGACTAAATAATGTTGAAGCAGATCTATTAGCTAATGTAGCCTCTAAACTTATTCCTGTAGAAGGCTTGTCGCCAAACACATTCTCCGTTGAGATGTTATTTCGACCATCTGTTCTTGACAATATCACGAACTGGAGGGTATTCAACAACGATCAACAGATCATTAAATTTCCACACATGGAAGAAACCTTTCAAGGCGCGGTGATAGATGAACGCACGCACGACGACAATTTGCATGATTTTACGGTAATACTTGATCCGAAATCTCTTGAAGCTCTGTCGAACACGATAAATTCCATACCCAAATCTATAATTAGATTAGAGAAGTTTTATGATTTTGAAGATAAATTTAAAAGGGCGGTCAACTGTAAAACTAATAGTTCCTCGTTGTCTTATGAAAAAGTGAACTTAGGAACTAGTGAAAATCCTCAGTGCATTAACCTAGGCTTGGGATGTTCTAGACAAAAAAAAGCTGCTTTGGTTAAATTATTTAAAGAATTTAAGGATGTCTTTGCATGGACATATGATGATCTTAAAACTTTCGACCCTAATATCATATAGCATGTCATCCCGATGAAGCCCCAAACCTTACCCTTCCAACAGAAACTGAGGAAGATGCACCCTAAACTAGAACCGACCGTTCAAAAAGAATTGAATAAACTCCTAAGTGCTAAAATAATTTTTCCTGTTAGGGACACTCAATGGGTGTCCAACCTTGTCCCAGTTCGGAAGAAAAATGGGGAAATCTGACTCTGCGTCGATTTACGAAACCTCAATAGAGCGTCTGACAAAGATAATTATCCTGTCCCACCCATGGAACAGATCCTTCAACAAGTATTTGGTTTTGAGAGGCTATCTTTACTGGATGGTTTCTCTGGATACAACCAAGTCCTGATGTCTCCACCAGACCAACTCAAAACTACCTTTCGTACCCCATGGGGCACTTATGCTTATCACAAAATGCCCTTTGGATTGATTAATGTTGGTGCCACCTTTCAGAGAGCAATGGAAATTGCTTTCCGAGGCTTAATCAATCAGTCCGTTGTAGTTTACTTGGATGATGTGACCGTATATTCTAAAAACAAAGACGATCATCTAGCTCACTTATGAGCCGTTCTGCTACGATGTCGTAAATACGGCATCTCCTTGAACCCCAAAAAGTCCATCTTTGCAGTAGAATAGGGTAAACTCTTAGGATTCATAGTGTCTAGCGAAGGAATGATGATTGACCCCGAGAGGACTCAGGCCATCGCAAAACTCCCCCCCCCTACATCTAAAAAATCCATGCAGTCTTTCTTAGGCCAGATTAACTTCGTGAGAATATTTGTCCCCAGTTTCTCCGAAATGGTCAGGCCTTTACAGAACTTGATTAAGAAAGACACCCAATATCACTGGGGACCCGCAGAAAATCAAGCTTTTAATGCCATAAAGAAGGCCATAATAGACGCTCTGTCTCTCATGAGCCTAGACTTTTCTCAAGATTTTACACTCTATAATTTTGCTTCTGACCGTTCCTATGCCACCGTCCTAACTCAGAAGAATGCCGAGAACAACGAAGTACCCATCGCCTTTATGAGCTCCTCTTTCAAAGGCGCTGAACTTAATTACCCAACGGTTGATCGACAAGCCTATGCTGTTTTCAAAGCAGTCAAACACTTTCGGTCCTATCTTTTGAAGTCAAGAACGAAAGTCATTGTCCCCAACCCTGCCGTAAGGAACTTGTTAGTACAGGAGGAGTTAGGAGAGAAGAGAGCTAACTGGGTCACCTCCTTGCAGGAGTATGACTTAGAAATCACCCCAGCTCAGATTGTGAGAGGCCAAAGGTTATGTAAGTTGGTAGTTGACTCAGAAACAGGATGACCAGAGGACAGTGATACGTCAAACCTAGGACAAAGCGATCAAAGCCTAATTTGTTGCACACAAAACCTTGTTAGTCCCTGGTACGGCGATATTAGGTTTTGTCTTGAACATGGGTCAGCCCCTCGTCACTTAGACCCCCCTAAGAGAAGAGCGTTGAGGCTAAAGTCTTCCTCCTTTCATTTGGTTAATGGTGTATTGTTTCGTCAGAATTTTGACGGCGTACTGATGCGCTGTCTTGAAAAAGACGAAGCAGAAAAAGTCTTGCTAGAGTTCATGCAGGAGAAGCCGGTGGTCACTTCGGTGGTGACACCACCAATCATAAGGTTTTAAGAGCCAGTTACTACCGGCCCACACTTTTTAGGGACACCCATGCCTTGTGTCGTAAATGTATCATCTGTCAGAAAGCATCAGGGCGATTGCAAAAACCAACCTTTCCCTTGCAACCCGTTTCAGTAGATTCTCCTTTCCAGCAATGGGGCCTTGATATCATAGGTCCAATTAACCCTCCGTCCTCGCAACAACACAATTATATTGTGACATCCACAGATTACTTTACTCGATGGTCTGAAGCTGCTGCGTTAAGAACTGTCAACACCAGTCAGGTAATCACTTTTCTAAACTCGAATATTATCACTCGTTTTGGTATCCCTGACTGTTTAGTCTTTGACAACTCTTCATACTTTTCTTCTCTTGAGATGAGCGAGTTTGCCTTATAGAAAGGAATTAAACTGAAGTATTCTACTAGTTACTACCCCCAGGGCAACGGATTAGCAGAATCAACAAACAAGAACTTGATTAAAATTATCAAGAGAACCGTGGTTGAAAATCACAAGAATTGGCACAATGCATTGTTGAACGCACTATGGGATGATACGGTAACACCAAAATCTGCTATAGGAAACTCCCCCTTTTTTCTCGTTTATGGCAGAGAAGCAATTCTGCCACCTCACATTCTTCTTCTGTCGCTTCAGTTGTCACGGAAAGTTCAAGAAGAGGATTGCCCCCCTTTAGAAAACCGAATTAACGCTTTGATGAAGCTAGAAGAAGTAAGAGCCCAAGCTAAACGTAAATTAGATCAACATCAATAATTGGTTGAAAGCTAGTTCGATTCTAACTCTGCTTCTGATAGGAATTTTGAAGTAGGCGATCTCATCTTGAAGTGGGACAAACCACACGAGGGAAAGGGAGAACACACAAAATTTCAAAACTTGTGGCTTGGACCATTTTTAATTGCTGAAAAGTTGGGTCCTAGTTCCTTTCGATTGCAGAATATTGAAGGGCAGCTTGACACCTATCCGGTGAATGGCCAAGCCCTGAAAAGATACTTTGCTTAATAGCTACCCTTGTATATTATGTAAATATTTTATTTTTGTTTGTATTTTCGTTTTCTTTTTGTTTTCGATTTTGATTTGAATTTATCAGTTTGTGTTTTTGGACATACACATACCTGTACATTGAGCTATTCAGACAAAGATAAAAGAGATTTCCTTTGCTGAAATAACTTCTGAAAATTTGTACAAACATCAATGATATATTGCTGAAGTTGATATCTGTGTTGGAAAAGTTTGTTGTTTGAAAGAAGTTTATTGATTTCGATCTCTAAGCAAATTTTTTCATGATCATCTATTATCTTTTTACGCTGTCCCTTTTCCGTAAAGGAATGACTCAGAAGATGTCTCCCTGTCTTAGGAAGTTGTTTTTGTAAATAAAACATCTCTGGATCTAAATAAAGGACAGTTCTAAAAATTATGATGAGGTCTAAAAAAATATGTTAAAATATCAAGATTTTCAGCATCACCTCGCTCAAATATATATCTGTAAAAAACAAAACAAAATAAATTATGAATAAGAGCTGTGGGAAGTGCGTGTAAACCCGCCGGGATACTGAACAGGTCTGCTGACAGCAGGTAAATGCATGCATGGAACCAAGAAAACTTCGTCGGGGTACTGAACATGCCTACTGGCAGCGAAGCAATGTCGGGTATATGAAAATTTGCAAAAAAGAAAAACCTCTTTAGTGTCCTTTTATTTTGATCCAGAACTTCTTGGCAGGATACAGATGTCAGAGTGGGTTAAATGGAAACCCTGTCGAGGTTATGGACGCCTGCTGGCAGCAGTGGCTATGCCAACAGTATTGAAGATTTTATCTTTAATATCGTGACTTGCTGATCTTAAGATTGTTATCAGTTTTCATCTTTTAAAAACACTGCTGGAAAAGATGGTTAATGATGATGTTTTTACGATTTTCTGGTTGTTATTTTTGAGTTGAAATTTTCTTTACTGCCCTAATCTGAATTTGTTTCTTTTGACAGAGATAACTACTTCTACCAGTGTGTCGCCATTGTTGGCAGCCAATTCAATTTTTTCTATTGACTAATAAGCTGCCTACACCAATGTTTTGCAAACATCACATTTTTTTTATTTTTTTTTCGTCGCATGTTTCAATAAACGACATTTTTATTCTTTGCGACATTTACTCACTCATTTTCGTTTTGTTTTCACGACTGTAAGCGTGAAAACTTAATCTTTCAAAAGTCGCATTGGAATCTCTATCTGAATTGTCATTATCTGTTGTCGATATGCCTATTGCGCTTACCTTTTATTTATCATTATGTAGCTGGCAGAACTTTCGAACTATACTCATTGGACATTCTTATATTGACTGTGTGATTGGGCTTCGTTGAGTTTCCAATGCATTAATATTTGGATTTGCATTTTTATTTTGATTTACTTGACCTTTGGTTTCGTGAAAATGCAATGGGTGTTATGGTTAAATCTTTCATTTATATCTTGTGTTTTCATAACTATTGGTTTGTTGATTATATGATTACCTATTGGCACATTGGTTAAACAATGGATATGAGCCGTTACAATGCAATGGCACATGGTTAAACATATGCTTTCAGTTTTGAATCGTATGATTAATGGTTTCAAACTTTGGTATAACGTTGATTGAACGCATTGTTTATACACTTACCATTGTTTCGTTGGTTGGGCAAGTGACATGAGTGTTAAACTATGCTATAGTGGATTTAACAGCTATGTACGACGGTGGTACTATTAACCATAATTGTTATGCATGGCGCGAATAACTCCACCACCTTCACACGATGGCATTTATGCCTACCACTTATCACCGTTCACTTCTGTTAGCAGCGCGCATCTTTGCTCCTGTGTGTGTATTGTGATCCAAACCCTCGGGTTACCATGTGCTCGGCTCCATGGCACCAGTCGTGCGGATCGAGCCAAACGGGAACCAAGCCTTGTTAATGTTTGACAATGCCTGCAAAGATTTGGAGGAAAACAGATGGCTTACCTTCGTAAAACGATTTGAGGGTTTTAACCTCTGTGTAGCATGACAATTTTCCATGACCTTCGATGGCTGTAGAGCCAAGGTGGGCGACATACAATTGGAAATTGATGAGAAATTTATCAGTCTTGCCACAGGGTTACCTGCCATTGGACAACGTTGGTTCAAGAATTGTAAGGTCGAGGAGGTCCCATGGACACTGTTGTTCCTCTCACGCAAAGTCACCTCTTGTGACAAAGGTATGCCCATCTCTGCACTCAAACCACGATGACACGATACTTTAATGCTAGTCAAGCAGTTCTTGACCTGTGAAGGTCGATACGGACTTGTGTTCCTCTACCACCTGCGTTTGCTGATGATTTTTATAGGGTATCCTTTAAACATGCCTTTCTACTTTCATCGTAGCCTGTATAAAATGTCAAAATTTTTTAAGAGGCAAAAGGCTGACAGTAGCCTGTTCCACCATGGACTTATCAAACTTATCGTGGTTTATCATTTGAGTTTTCATAGTGATAGTTGGAAGGCTTTCATCGCCCGTAATGGCTTTGAGAACACAGACCATGTACAGGTTTACAAACCTATGGTAATTGAAACCAAGGCCGAGCCACCTGTACCCTTACATCTCCTACTGCCTAAACCCTCGGCCGACCCTCCTATTGACTTGCCTGACGCTATAAATGAGAAGTATGAGGATATTAAGAATACTACGAGCAAAAATCCCAAGGCAAACGTTACTGCTAATGCCAAAGGGAAGAGGAATGCCCGACTCATTTCGAGAATGGCCAGAAATAAACCGAAACCCTCTGTCGAGTCAAACCGTATCGTCCTAAGTGAGGATTCCGATTCCGATGTGGAACGTTTTTTAGCCAGCGAGTACCCCTACTCGCAGGGTTTATGTCCCCAGCCCCCTTATGATTTCATATCTAACCTTCCCCCCTGCCTAAAGAATGACCCTAGCTACCCGAGTATTAAGTTGCCTCGTGAAACCCTCGGTCATTTGGACAAACCCTCGCCTGCTCTTTCTAAACCCACACAGTCACCCTGTGACCAATGCGATTCTTGGTTGGAATGATATTATATTGATGTCCCCATACTCCAATAAAAAATTCAATCACTGGAAGACTAGATTGCAGTGCTAACCAGTCAAAGAGCCAAGCTCCAAGCAACAGATAAAAAGCAAAAGACAACTGGCTCCATCCTTTTCAAAAACATGGAATCAACCACGGTCGTTGTCAATTCCAAACTGGCATGATCAAGCAGCCTCGTCGCTATATAGGTATGAGAATTTGATATCGTTTTTTGTGAGTAATCAAGGTTGATATAATGATTTGGATTCTGTTTTTAAATGACTCAGTCACTCATCCAAATGCCTCTGTCATTCGGTGATCATCCTGTACATGGTTTCGTTTTGATAAAAATAGAAGGAATTTCGATTTGATATACGATTTGCTCATAGATTTTATTGGATTTGAATGTTTATTCATTTGGATTTCATTTGCTAAATATGTCTGAGTGAAGTAACGAAATTTATGGTGTGTTTACAATTCGTTTTGTATCCACTCCACACAGGAAGTTCCATACTCAATTAAGAACACGATTATGCTCGGATTCGATCTCATATGATTCGTATGCTGTGTTTGGCAAATGATTTCGGGAGTGTAGTTGTTATGATATGCTGTGTCATAAGATTTTCCAAATCATGAGTACCCCTCTGTTTGATTCAATTTGGAAAGAAATACTCTGTTTTATAAAAAATGATCTCATTAAACCTGTGTGAATGCGCCCGAATCATGGGATGTTTTTGATTCGTAATCACTATGTTGAAACCTTTTCTATTCGATTCATTTCTATTCTGACTGGATTATGAGTTGGCAAGATTTTTTTGTGAACTAGGCTCGTGTTTTGATTGCTGCTCTGTTTGATTCGTAAAACAAATTGATCGACATTCGTTATTCCTGTCAAATCCGATTGTAATTCATTGCCAAATGAACGATTCTGATCAAAGTCAAAACAATCTTGTTTGCTCAATTCGCAGTAACAAATTACGAATTCTATGGCTAATCAATCGATCCTGTTACGATTTTATTTCAATTCATTTTCACGCCAGTTTGAATTAATCTATTCGTGGCTATGTCAACACAGTGACAACGATTTAATAACGATCTTGTTGGCTTCGATCGTATCCCTAGCTAATAAGATGTCATAACAATTGTATGCGATTTGTTTTGATTGTGTCGATTCCAAATTGATATCATACAATTTTACAATATTTGGATTATGGTTCTGATTCATTCGATTTTGTGGTGACACAAGAAATAGAGTACGCTTATCTCTGTAGGCATTCATTGATTCGAATCTTGTTTAGTTTTGAATGATATGACGAATTCGAATTAAATGATTCATTTTTCAAATGATTATTGATGTCAATTAAATTGAAATATTTTAAAAGATTTCCGATTAATTTCAATGCTGATTCTGTACCTTATTTAGACTAGCTACAGAATCAGATGATTCTGTAGCTAGTCTATAGAATTAAATTTTCTATCATTTTATTAATAAAAGATCCTTCTAATTTGTTCATTTTTTCCCTTTTCAAGTGAATTCGAATTGCATGGGATTTGATGGACAGTCTAGAGGATATTTGGATGTTTTACTTTTATTTTAGTTTTCTAGGTTAGACAACTTTGGGATATCTTCCCAGATTTATGTAAACAGTTTGATAACTTCCACAGGGAGGTTTTACCCTGTGGAAAACCTTTAAATACTTATTATTTTGTGTAATAAGGATCATCCTCGCTTGTGGGAGAACCAGGATTATGGATATCTAATACAGACTGAGACATAAATTGATGTTCTGCTACAACTTTCGCTTTCATAATATCAATATTTTGTTTCATGTTTATGTTATCAATTTGCATTAGATCTGTGACTACTTTAGCTATCATAGTCTTTGCAGAATGATAAAAAATTAATTATTGTCTCATCCATATCTGATTTCTTCCTTTACTTAAAAACACAACAATTACTTGATTCAGTTTGTGAATGACAGATTTCTCTTCTTCATCAGTTGAATTATAATGTATAAGTCTTTACATACGGGTTTATCTAATTGTGGAGATTTATAAATCATATAATTGTTGTGATTTTTATGTCTTGTTTGTCCTGTAAATAAACTTAAAGATCACTACAGCGATCGTTTACGAGAAGCCTCTGGATTATTCGGTGCGAGTTTCCTTCCTCCGATCTGCTAGCATAGTCATCATACACAGGGAAAACCTGGAGCGTTTCTCCAGGTTAGTTTGCGATTATTTTCGTTAGTTTGATTAGATATATTTGTAGTATAGATTAGTAATTTAGTTTAGTTATTTTTCTGTTTTATTTTTGTTCATAAAATTATAAAAKCAATAAAAMTATCTCTCGCTGTYTTAGGGCAGAATGCAAATGAGTTTTTCAGGTTTTATCTAAATCTGTAATTGTGGATATTGTACATTTTGTGAATAAATTATATTGCTTTAATAATTAGATTAGTTCAGTTTKCTTTAATAATTAGTTTTAGTTTAGTTTGTTTAGTAGTTAGTTTTAATTAGATTAGTTTATTAGTTAGTTTTATTTATTAGTTAGTTTAGTTTGTTTTATATAGTTTTAGTTAGATTAGTTAGTTTAGATTAGTTTTCTTTTGTTCTTTTAGGACCTTAGATCGGCTAACGGAGCCGCTAAACCCGTCAGGGTGGTTCATCCCAAACGACTTGGGTTATTAGACAACCCCGGACTGGTTCCACTCTCTCAGTTGACGGACGGTCGATTTCGCCCATCAACAAACTTCCTCTTCAATTATGTAGGTATCCAAATCCAAAACAACATCATCTCCAGGGGTGGACCAACTAGGAAGGGTAGGTGGGTCTTGGGGGTTAGGGACATTATACAAGAGGGAATCTAGAGGAATTTGAATCGGGACTGCAGGTATTTCTTCTTCAACAATATCCATGGGAGGATATTCCACTATCTTGTTTTGGGTCGAGGAGGGAGGCAGAATCATAGAGGAATTTTTGAGACGGACCAGAGAAGTCAGTGACGGTGGGGTAGAGAGGATTAGCCTTCACTTCCTTATGACAAATATATAGTAAGGAGGCCCTCTCTTGGGATTACCTCTTTCCCGGGGCATGACTGGGAGAGTAACCAAGATGTCTAATAGGAGTCGGGCGTGAGAACAGGGAAGGAAGAAGGTTGGACGAGCCCGAGTGATAGTAGCAAAACAATGTTCCAAAAAACAATGAGGAAAACCATTTCTTACCCACTATAAATGGTGAGGCACTAGAGGAGTTGAGTGGACAGGGCTCGTGTGACTCATTCCCATCCCAAACTGTTGTCACTGTTTTGTGGAGAACGCCATTAAACCATAGCATTTATGCCGTCGCACCAACTCGTATGAACAATGAATGTCGCTCATCCTGTGAGGTAGTGAGGAGAGGGTGGCGGCATGAGAATTTAACTCCTTATTGTGCATGCTATCCACTTGTCACCCCATCTGGGGGAGGTTTTAAAGACAATTTATTACACAAAAAATTGAAGCATTCATTTAAAATATTAACAAAAAAAAAATTAATTTCAATAATGTAAGGATATAAGGAAGTTGAAGAGTGTTACCTAGAGTGTCCCAAAGACCCAAATTATAGTTGGGCCATCAACAACTACATGGATGCTGAAACTATCAAACATGGTGGATACATAGTCTGCAACATTATTATACAAACTTATTAAATGTTCAATCCATATACATTCTAACAAACAACCTATACCCAAAATAACTAACTAACAACATGCATAAATCCCATGAAATCATCTAAAATCAATGGAAATTCATTTAAAAAATAAAATAAAAAAGGTCAGAAAACAAGAGGGTTCTTAGCACTCACAATGGGGAACTTATTGCTTGTATATCAAATCAACATGCAAGCATTTCCAACAACTCCATCATCAATAATAACACATTTCGTAAACTACGAAGAACTTATTGTAGAAAAAAAATACAAAACTCCAAACTAGAAAACCTTTGAATTATATCTCTCCTTCCTTATAAATTGGGTAAACTTTGATCACTAAATCATTGAATCCTATGAAACCCATTCCAACCACGCCAAATAATGTAATGGTATCTGAAATGTATCAATTCTCAATATGCTCAATTTATTAACATGAATTTGAATAACACTACTATCATAAAAGTTTCACAACAATTAATGCAATCTCAAAAAATTTCACAAATGCTTAATCCTTTACTGGTGGAGAATAAAAAGATGTATAAAATGTATACCTGTGGATTTTGAAAAAAATGGGTTTTTTTATATCTACAACAATAAACAACGAGAAATGAGAATGAAATTAATATACACATTCACTAAAAAAAAATTCAAGATAAAATGGGCATGAGGAAGTGTTTTCAATAGTTTGTTTTTTAAGAATTCAATGGTAGTGGAAATGCTTACATAATTGAGAAGGGAGGAATCAAGCCAAATGCATCTTCCATAATCCAAATTTCCAAGGGGCTACCCATATCAATTAGCACATATGAAATTATCATTTGTCTAAACAATATTGGTTCTTTCATTCACAACAAGAGTCACAAACTATCCCCCTAGATGGGGTGATGGTGTGGTAGCCTAAGCGAGGGTCCAAGTGTCAGTAGAATGGCACCCCACTGGGACTCCTCCATGTAATATAATAAACATATGAGGTAGTCATGTGCCACTTCTTCTTTAAGTGGTCACTCAATGAAAGTTAAAACTCTCATTTTTTTATGATGGCCCAAATAGGGGAATGTTTCATGATCATTGCAGGGCATCGGGCTTCTTTGGATCATTATTTCTCATAGATTATGAAGGAGGACAGTCTGGTCACAAACTATCCCCCTAAATGGGGTGATGGTGTGGTAGCCTAATCAAGGGTCCAAGTGTCAGTCGAATGGCACGATACTGGGACTCTTTCATGCAATATAATCAACATGTGAGGGAGTCATGTCCCGCTTCTTCTTTTAGTGGTCACTCCATGAAAGTTAAAATTCTCAAATTTTTATGATGGCACAGATAGGGGAATGTTTCATGATTGTTGCAGGGCATTGGGATTCTACAGATCATTATTTCTCATAGATGATGAAGGAGGATAGTTATTTGGAGCTCAGTACCTCTTGGTACCCATTATTTAGATCAAGGATTATTGTTTTTATGGAGTGGCATGTGTTCCCTGACCTGGGTGGCTGGGGATGTTACATAACTTCACTTAATGTTTTATCATGTATTTTTTCATCATAAACATTTTAGTGGACTTATCAAGAAATTGGATTTTTTGCTTCATGTCAAGAAGACTATAATAGATTTAAGCTCTTACTTACCGAGGAACTAATGCGTTTGCCTTAGCAATTTCCTTAATTAGTTGGGTTATCTATGAAAAAATATACAAGAAGGTAGTTTTCTTATCTTAATTCAGATTAAGTTTATGCAGGATATATGCCTTTTTTGTACATTTGAGTGAAGCTAATGCATGGAAAATTAGGATATTATGTTTACAAGGTTTCTTGGTTTCATTGGCTGTGGATCCCCAAGATTATACATTATACTCATAGCATTCCAATTGTTCTATTTGGAATAAAAATAGGGTTGTTAGTACACAAAAACTATTGAACAATTAACTTATTACGCCTCATTGAAAGGAATTCATCAGCATACAACGTTTCTAAAAGTGGTGAATTTCTTGATGACATATGATAAAAGAAGATTGAAAACACTCCATGAAAAACACTTTGATTTATTGTAAGAATATATGAAATGATGTTCTATGTAAAACACTTGATCTGAAACACTTGGATTTATTATAAGAATAAATGAATATTATTGTATGTGGGTGGTTGATCTATGGTGAAAAATATGGTTTGTTCTTTAAGAGAAGCACAAACCTTTGTTGATCAATGCGACTAAGAAATGGATTAAATTTCCCACACCTCTTGTCATCATAATTACAAAATGACATGGATTTTGATAGTTGGCAAGGTTTTTAATTTTTGTTTTTATTTTAAATCAAGTCAGAAAAATAAAGAAAATTAGTCTTTTTCCTTTTTTTATTCCTTTAATAGATAGATCTGACTTCTGAGACTTATGGGTCGAAATTTCAAGTATGAGTGTGGGAAGTCAGGGTAATACTAAAGATTATAATTCAGAATTTCAGATGTTGGCCACAAGGATGGATAACATAAGTGATGAAAATATGTTCAAAGATTACATGGGGTGATTAGAAGAAGACATTAAACATGAGATTTTCTTAAAACTTTTTGAAAATATTATGGATGATATTCAATTTTCTTGTCATATTCAAATCAAGAATAGAGCTACACACAAGTCTACCACTTGAATATATGCAGGAAGTAGAGATAGATTTGGGGCTCATAGGGCAACCCTACCACAACCTAATCGAATATCACCAATGTAAATGAAAGAAAGAAGAGAAAAAGGAGTATGATTTGGTTTTAATATACAATGGTCAAAAGGGAATAAATGTCAAGAATCAAAATTGTTCACTTTGGATAATAATGGTGAAGAGGAAATGGAGGCATCTATACAAAGGTATGATGAAGAAATTGTGAATTGCATATATTTTAAAATGAGGTTTCCCCCTCAAAGTGGATTATTCATTGGATAATTTTTGGAGAGAAAATGGACTATGTTTCAATTGTGAAAACAAGTACAATAAGGAGCATACATGCAATGAGAAGAAAGTATTCTACATAGACAATGAAGAGGAAGAAGATCAAGAATTCGAACCATCACAAGATCTAGAGCTAGAAGAGAATATTCCAATGATGTCTTGTCATGCACTGGTTGGCATCAGTACTCCATAAACCCTCAAGATAGAAGGATATATTAAAAATTAAAAGGTAATAATGTTTATTGATTCAGGTGGTACCCATAACTTCATCAATTACAAATTAGAAAAAATTCTCAATTGCTTTATATTTCCAACACCAAAGTTTCAAGTAATGATTGCAAATGGAGGTATCATAATTTGTTCAAGGAAGTTCCATGGTATTAAGTTCAATATGGGGGATTATTTATTGGATATTCCCATGATTTAAATCCAAAAGGGTGGTGTTGATGTTGTATTAGGGGTCCAATGGTTACAATCATTGGGAACACTGTCCCTTAATTTTCAAAATATTTTCATGAGATTTTCCTTAGAAGAAAAGGAAATTGAACTTAGAGGTATCCAAGGGAAACTCTATAAAGTGATAAGCTCTGAAATCATGACAAAATTACTCAAAAAGTGACAAAATGGTGTAA
>ML790022.1:558205-574597 GCA_009831015.1 Picea engelmannii | reverse complement strand
ATGTGGGAGAGAAAGAGAGAGAGAGAGTGGGAGGGATGGGATAATGGAAAATAACAAATAGATTATAGGAGCACATGCACGCTCTTAGGAGTGTGTTTTTGTTCCTATATTGCATGCGCACTATTAGTAATGTGTGTGCATTCCTAGAGTGTGTGCACGCTCTTAAAAACGTGTATGTGTTATTTGAATTCAAATTGTTTTGGGTGGGATTGACAATGTGTATGCTGACTTGGTTGCCTGAGATTGACAACATTTTTGTGAATACCTCTATATATCTTTGTCTTTGACATTATTTTTCTATATGATAAAAAATTCAATTGTTGACAAAGCTACAAACATAGATAGAGTCGACTATGAAAATTCCAAATATATATATATTAATATTGTTTACTATTTTTAATATATTTTTGTCTTCGCATATATCAAAATCCTAAAATACATACCTCTCTTATTATTTCTATAACATTTTGTTGGGTTAACCATTTATTGAATGAGTTATATGCCACACTAGAGGAGGCCAATATATATGATCTTAAAAAAAAAAATGATAATGTTAAGATCCTCTTAGCCTGAATGAACAAAAGACATTGTAATTTCAAGGATACATTGACTTTGATAATTTCAAAAAAATATAAAATTAATATTATAAATTTCAAAAAAATACACTGCACTAAAAAAATTAGTTCACTACATGTATACAAGTTATTAGAACAAATTTCCATCGTTAAGGTATTGAACACTTGCACGAAAAAAAACATATACCTTATATTGTTTGGAAAAATAACATACCACTATTAGAAAAAATTAAATTTGACATAGTTATTCACAATTTCTATGAATAAAAGTTGTATATTGGGAAAGCTAATTCAATTTCCTATGTTCAATCTTCTTACACCATATTCAAATTCATTGTAAAAGTACCTTGAATAATCCCTCCAAGCTAACAAATTGTTGTTCTTCCAGGTTTTCATTTCCATAAACACATCATGAGAGACCATCATTAGCTTGCAGTCACCCTCCATAAGGCAGGATGTTATGATGACATCACATCCTAAAAGCCATGTGAACATAAAAAAAAACCATGTATAACTATTGTAGAACAAAACACGCATCCATGTCTATGCTCATTTGGGGAATAAATATCTTAACCTACAATTATGTCATTGGTATTCACCTACGAGAAATATGATAACTGAAAATGCGTATAGGGAACTTGCACAACTACTGGTCTACTTGTAGTTATTTCTAGTAACTCAACCATTATACACTTTCGATAGTTATACTTCTCTGTGCTTCTCGCAACTAGAGTGGCACCTAATGATCCTATATAATGCACAACGACTATGAAACCAAGAGATAATTAGATAATGCAAATCACATCCAAAATGTATGCTAAATCACAAGGAAACATGCTTAAACATGAATAATTACCTCGTTTCACTTAATAATTCTCATACCATGAAAGTGATAGGTATAATGGAAAAAGGTAAGGAAACTGATGGAAAAAATGGGGTATGATGGGAAAAAAGAGACCATCTAATATGTTTAAAATGGGTCAAAAATGCGACCCAACAACTCTTCTGATGACAGTGATAGTCAAACAAAAAAGACTCTCTTTGTTTCCCTAGAAATATCGAACAATGAACCATATAAAATAAGCATTGATTCAAAAGAAGAAGAAAATCCTAAGATTGAAATGGAAGTGGATCTTCAAGCATATCTCATTTGTGCCTTAGAAGAAATAGACAAACTCAAAAAAAAAGAATAGAAAGCTAAAAAAAGAATTGCATAAATATGAAGATGAGAAATATAGTCCTGAACGAGAACGTAATTGTGATCAAAATGAAATCACAAAGATCAAAAGAGAATATATCCTACTGAAGGAGCAAATGTCCAAATCCTTGAGGAAAAAGAAAAAATAATTAATGTTCAAATTGAATAAAAAGTAGTACATGAATTTATAGATAGACAACTAAATGAAAAGAATCAATGTTGTGAGAAAATTCAAGAAGAAAACACCTCTCTGAGAAAAAAAATAGAAGAGACAGTCACCCAACTAAACACAAACCTGAAGTTTGGAAAGAGTATAGAAATCTTAGATAATATTCTAAGTTTTCAAAGGTCACCATCTATGAAAATAGGTCTTGGTTATGATTACAATTAGAAGACCCTTGAAAATGATGCAATCTCTAAGTCATCAGAAAAAATAAAATCGAAGAGAAGTATGAAATCTATGAAGATGTTCTTAAAATATCCATTCAAGGGGAAGGCAACCACAAGAAAATAAATCATGACCAACAAGAGACTAAGTTTTAATTCAAGAAAGATAAGGATGTGTTTAGAAGAGTTGCTTCATCAAGAAAACCCTTCGCAACCAAGTATCAAAATTTCTTTCGAGTTGTTATTGTGTTTCTTCCAATAATTTTGGTCATAAGAAAATAGATTGCATAGATTATGGAAGAAACGATTGTATGAGAAATATAAGTAGAATATTTCACAATAATTACAAGGATGACCATATGAACAACAAGTCTACATGTTTTCATTGGTCTATTGATAGAAACTACAACACAATTTCTCCCCTTCATTATAAAATTGAATGTTACAAATGAAATAACTATGGACACATAGCATGAGATTGTAGAAGCAGCATGACATAAATTTCTAGACAAAGATAAAAAAAAGTTATGGAAGATATGACAAGAAAAAGAAAATAAGGAACAATATGAACTAGCTTGGTATGCACAAAACAAAGAATATAATGTTATCACCAAACAAAAGAATGATTCTACAAAAGTTTGGAAGAGGAAAAAACAACAAGAATAAAATACATCCATGTTGATGCATACTACACTCCTAGAAAAACATTAATGCTCAAGTCACATAACCAGTGGAGGAGATCTTGTGAAAGGTACGACTAGACAAAAGATTTCATGCATAGATGGGGTTGTTTCTCTTAATTCCAATCATACCAAGGATGAAGATCAACATCTTGAAGATCAACCCAAGGATAAATTGATACAAGAGGAATAAGAAGATGATATTACTAAATATAAGGAGACACTTTTGAAAAGGATGGGACATGTACGAGAAAACCATGAAGCTGACAATGAAGTTGTTATGAAGGAAAAGGTATTAGTCTTAAATGATGGGAGAAGAATGTTGATAAGAGAAAGAATACAATGATTGCAATTGGTTTAAGCAATCAAAAAACAAGATGTGAAAGAGATCCTTCAAGCATCCAAAGTTGATCAACTAAGTAAAAAAGCCAACAAGAATGAGGAAATCCATGAAGGTATGATCAAGTAAGTTTCATAATTTCTTCTAGTTGTAATGAAAATGACATATGCCAAAGCACAATAAAATAAGAAGGCTCCTGAGAAACAAGCCTATGAAAAGTAAATAATGAAGTATGAATTTGAAGATATCAAAAAGAAGTGACATTAATATGTCAGAAGAAAAAGAAATGAAGAAATTGTAGGTCAACAAACCACAGTGCATGTTGAGAAAACACATTGACTGGAAGTTTTTTTGGCAGTGATGAAGGAATTTTATGACAACAATTTTGAAGGTTGATGAAGTTTCTATGACAATAGATGTTACCGCAGCTCTATGTACATGTTTTGACCATCAAATTGGTGCAAATATAAACAAAATTTAATGTCCTTTTATAAAAAAAATATGGAGGGTCATGTGGCTAATAATTTTCAAAAAATATATTATAGGTTGATGGGGTTTGTGTATGTAACTTACCAAACCACCAAAAGGATGGCGACAATACTTCAATTTCCACCTCAAGAATTGATTTTGAAATTCTAATAATAAATAATTAATAAAGAAGCATGAAAGAAATGAAATAATTGCACATGCAATAATAAACATTCATGTTAGACTTAGAAAGAATCCTTAATCATGCCATGAACAAAAATAACCAACAAGAAAGCACATTAAAAATACATATCTCAGAGATAATAATTAATACAAAATAGAAATAAATATAAAACCAAAGGAAACCATGACAAAGATCACTTATCTTAAACAAAACAAATCACCAACTGGATGCGGAACAAGGACGTTCCACCCAACCTTAGACATTATTGTTCCAAGTCTCAACAATAGGTCACCCCTGAGCCAAGGTTATGAATCCACAAGGATGGGTTCCAGAGCGACATGCAACTTCCCAAACCTGTTAGCACTCAAGCTCTCACAGGTTTCTCAACACACAACAATCAAAACTACACTAGCTCTCTTCTCTCCAACCTACACCACCCAAATACAATGAACCCCCTTCATTGCCGCATAGTCCCTGTCCACTTATTTATAGGGCTCTAGTGAATCTATGCATACTGGGACTATCAGGATTTGCAGTTTTGAACAAGGTTTAGCACATGCCAATGCATATCATGCACACATGCACCAATTCATGGTTGGAATACATAAGTAATTACTACAACCAACAAAACAATGACTTCTTTCATTGACAACTCATTCCCATGACTCAACCAAGAAAAAAAATGAATGAATGAACCAAATGATAGAGTGAAAGAGGGAATGGATAAGAAACCCCAAACAACCAATGAGAGGTGTTTATATAATTACATGAAATCAAGAACCACATGGCCTTTCCCCACGAAGTTCATGTAACCACTTTTCTCTATTAAAACCAAGATGGGTAAACAAAATATAATTAAAATACGTGTCCCCTTCAAACCCCTCTCTCATGGAATCATATCCCCCTATAACATTTTTCCTTGTCCATGTTGCAACCACCGATGTATTTTTATTATTTTCAATTTTCAAAGTATTGCATTTCCTAGGCACTTCGACCCCTTTGAATTGTTATGGAAATCCATCCATTCATCAAATAAACAAAAAAAATGTACAGCGTTACAACATCTCTATAATTTACATGTGACAACCCTTGAAACATGATTATCATGACAATGAGCTTCATCTTTTTACAAAAGATATGAATTCACTAGAAATAGGGAAGTCAAAGAGGTTCTTACATAAATTTTTCAGCAAATGAAGAATTAATGACAGGTTCAGAAAACATGTGTACTGACACACATAGGATAAGAATAAATCACTAAAGATCAATAGACTTAAAAGGATGAATCCCTTGATGATTTTTTTTCAATGATGCTACTTGCAAAAAATAATTAGCATGATGAAAATTAGAAATTAGAAGATCGCGTAGAATCTATAAATGCATACAACAACTTTAAGAATCAAGGCACATTGATATGTGATAAGTTTTAAATGGAATACAAAGAAAAAAATGAAAGGAAGGATTAAAAATTATAAATCTATCACAGAAAAGTAAATACAAGAATTTTTTGGTTATGTACTTCAATTGATTGGAAGAAAAGGACAGTTGAGAGAACAAGAATGTAATGAAATATTCATGGAGAAGCACATACTTAGGGGGAGCTATAGAAAGAGAGAAAGTTGTTGGTTGAAGATAATAAAATTAGGTGTACAATTTAAGGGCGAGAATATCTCTTTCCCGTTGATGTCAAAGGGGGAGAGTACAAAGAAAGGGGGAGATTTGCAGAAATAAAGACTTGTAGGAAGAAGTCAACTTAGATGAGAAAAACACTATGCAGACTAAAGTAGTACCAAAATGATTAAGTGTTTCCATCAATGACATACCAATATGAATAAGTGTTTCCATCAATGAAAAAGGGGGGGATTGTTAGAAATTGTGTTGTCATTTATGTCAAAGGTAGAAATGAATGTGACAATTATTAATTTCATTGATATCATAGGTAGGGGGAGAATTCATGTTGTCAATGATAGGGGGATATTGTTGGAAATTGTTGGAAACAATGTTTTCATTGTTGTTGGAAACAATGTTATGATTGATGCAAAAGGAGACTGACTGTTGGAAACAATGTTGCACAAAGTTAGTGTTGATTTGACTAATTACTATATATCTACCATGTGTGAATGAAAGCGACACGACAAAGGAAGAATCCAGACTACTACAACCAAAAGGGAGATCAAGAAGTGTCCATACTACAAGTCAAACAAGATAGAGGAAGAAGAGAATATTATGTGAGCTAATATGCTTCTCTATTAAAGAGCATACCTAAAAAATGTCTCATTCTGTGACTTGAACCAAGGAAGTAAAGAAATCCCCTATACATTGAAGTTACTCTATCAAGTCTCTGCAAGTGTTCTTTGTTTACCCTGAGAGAGAAATGATTGTGCAAAAATAATACAACCAAAATGAACTCGGGGTTGCACAAGTAAAGAAGGAATTGAGAAATGAAACCTAGATGAGACATTCTCATTGTAGATATAACCAAAAATGAAGGATTTGGAGTTAAAGTTTGAAGGAACAAAATAAGCTCAAGCATTCTCGATAGCCTGGTTGACCTGAGGGAAGAAAAATCCAAATCCCACATACACAAGGAGAGTTAATTTCAAAAGGTTTATAATGCAAAAGAAACATCACATTAGTTGAATGAAAATTGATGAGATATGAAACCCTACGCATAGAGTTACCTTTTAGTCATGTGGCCCAGTATATCGGATGCCAGAATACCCATTTATTTGTTGAAAACACATTGATAAATCTTCGATGGCCCAAGGGGAAATACCCCGGGGGGATTGCTCGTTGGTTATTGAAATATTAGATATTGGTAGATCGAAGAGGTTGCATAGTGTTAAAGTTCTTGGGGCCTGATAGGTTGGTAGCCTAATTCCCTGGTGGGAAAACTCATATGCCACATTATAAACTAGCTCAAATGCCAACTCATATACCACATCTACAAAAATTTCAGATGCCACCTAAGAGCCACATGGATACCACTATATCTAATATTGAATATCAGAAGTATGGATTGTTAGAGTAGTGTTGAAGTCCTAGTGGGCCAATATCTTGATAAGATGATAGCTTGGTACCCTAGTGGTCTGATATTTCCATATCAGATATCATGAGAGTGAAGCATCATTACAACATTGAGGTCCCGATGGGCCAGTGGATGATATCCAGGTGGGCCTTCTCCGATGTCCATGTCAGTGCCACGAAGGAAGTCATGTCAGTTTGACAAAGTACGAATCGTGACCACACCCTCGCGCTCCTGCTCACAAAATCGATCAATCACCTCATGCGAGTCGAATTATCTCTTTCAATTCCTTCGTGGAATCTCTGATGAAAACACGATCCACAGGTCCTTCTCTTCTCCCTGTCACGGCCTCTGCACGCGCCTGTGACCTTTCCCCGATTAAATTTTGGGCTTCAGTGTTTCGCAATCCTCGATGTCAAGAGTTCCTGTCCTCATGGAATCTCGATCTCTAATTTGCCGATGTGCTCTTTATGCGCCTTAGCCCCTCCTAGCTATGCACCTAGTCCATATGACTAGTTCTCATAAGACCGCAGCCTTATCCTTCTTTCAGGGTTTTGGGCTTCAAAATGTCGATGTGCTCCAACTCCCGTTAGCCCTCCAGGATAGACCTTTGGTCCACGTGACCACTATTTCACAAGACCGCAGCCTTGTCTCCTATCGGGGTTTTGGACATCACAATGCCGAAATGAAAGGACACTTTGTCCATGGGATCCCCGATATCCCGGTCCTGATTTCTCCGATGTGGCTCTCCTATCGGGACCTTTCCCGAAGGCCTCGCTCCCTGCCACGCATCCCTTCAAGATGGACGGTCCACATCCATTTCACGATTTCGTGACTTCTGATGTCCCGAGCGCCTCGTCTTCAGGACTCGCGAAATGCAGAACTCTGATGCTCCGGTTTGACTTTTCTATCCGGACTTCTCCCGATCATATGGATCTCCGCCACATGTCCCCAACTAATGGACGACCCTAATCCGATCTCGTTGTTTCGAGACTTTAAGTGTCCCGAATTCCTTGACCTTGAGAACTTCGATATCCCGAGTGTCGATTCCCTGTTATGCCGACAGCTGGCCCCACAAATGGCACTTCCCTCCATTCGGGGTTTCGAACTTCGCGATTCCAAACCGCATGGACTTCCTGTCCACGGAATCTCCGATATGTTAGACGTCGATATCCCGATACCTGTCGGGACATCTACCTGGTGTGACAAGGGTTAAACCCTGTGCACCTCCTATCCGATCTGACGGCTAACGGGATTCTGTGTGAACATATGACGGTCCACAATCTCCCCTTCTGTGTTCTCCTCCTGCTGCTCCCTGGACGTGGAAACCAACGGTCCAGATCTCTTCCCCCCGTCGATCTGATGACTACTGTGCTCCCTCCTGAGCTTGCGCACTTTCTTCCTGCACCTGGAAAAACTCCAAGTTCCCAAAGGTCTCGACCTTTTCCTTCTTTTTCCTCTGCGATCTCTATGAATTTGAGTCCTCGCCTGCGCTCTTGATAACGTTGTTCCTCCTGAGATTTCACTTCCGAATCCCCAAGGGATTCTTGGACTTCTGCGCCTCTGGAGAGTCTTTATGCACACACAGTGTTGTCTCTCCTGAGCTTCTCACACGCTCAGAACCCTACGGGATTTTGTCTTTCTTCCCTTCTCCCTCAGATGGAGAATTTGGATGCCCTCCTGGCTATCCTTCACTCAAGCAACCTCTTGCTGAGTCTGCAGGGTGTTCAGCAAATCTGTGAAGATCCCTCAGTGGATTCTTCAACAAATTACAGAACTCAAAGAGTTCTTTTCTCTTGTGCATGTCTGCACAACGTCTCAATGCCCTCCTAGCAGAGTATCTTCTCCCAGAATGTTCAGCAGTTCGGTCCTTCTTCTGTGCACCTATGCACCGGCTCAATGCTCGCTTGGCAGAGCTCTCAGAATCCCCTAGTGATTCTAGTTCATATTAAACTCGCAACAAAGTTCTATCTTTGTGCACTCCTTGCACTGGCTCGATGCCCACTTGGTAGAGCTTCACAAAATCCTCAGTGATTCTGATTCTCCTTTCTGAACTCATAGCAGAGTTCCTCCAAATGCACCACTGTGCATATGCTCAATTCCCACTTGGAAGAACTCCTCAAAGATTCTTTCTGCAACTGTGTCTTCTCCCACACAACCTTACCTCCAAGGTGTTCAGCAAACTTGAGGTATTTCTCCTGAGTTGTTGACTCTAGTTCTTGTGCCACAGTATGTCTTCATCTAAACCCGCAGAATTCAGAAGTGCAACCTCTATGCACGGCTATCAAAACCCGCAGCGTTCTGTCACACCCTCCTGGTGTGAAGCCTCAAAGACCTCTAACCCTGAAATCAAAACAACCTTCAAATGCCTAACATACATCTACAGCATAATAGAACACTCATAGACATCCACATAACACCGAAATACATGCAGGAAAAACTGCTTTTGTTTATATTAAATGGAAAATGCTTGTTTTTACAAGGTGTTATTGAGCACGACCTGTAACAATTTATCGGCTCTTCTCTTCTGCTCTCTACACGCATACTTCCTCCTATATCAACTTCTCACACACACTTCTCTTCCTACTATTCCTACTACCAAAATGAGATATGAAATTTCTTTTACTTGAGGGGGCTCTTCGAGCGCTTCCCTCCAACCTACCTACCCTATTCAATTGCATTGAATGGGCTGTCTAGTCCATAATCTGGATCTAGATCTCAGCCTTACAAATATTAAAGAACTATCTACCTAATGCCTGCACAAAGGCACGGCTTCACAACTCACCAACATAAACATTTAATTACATTCAATTCAAAATAAAAGATGAGGGCTACGCCTCTGTTCAGCATTGAATGCATGCAATCGACGTGGCTGGCTGGCTGGTTGGATGACGTGGAGAGATGCTCCTGCATCATACTCCTCAGCTGCAAAATTCATGAGCTCCTACTCATGAGCTTCCTATCTCTGATGTTGAAATCCTCCTGGATCCCAAATCATCCTCTAGAGCTATTCATCTACTCCATCTCCTTGCTGATGTTGTTGCTTCTGCGATGTTGCTACTGCTGCTCTTCTGCTCAGCTACTCCTAGATGGCAGTCTCTGCTGACCTTAACATCAGCCTTCTGATCTCCTCGATCACTGCATCCAGCTTCTCTAATGGCTAGTCCTGTTTTTGCAGTCTCCTCAGCTGCAAAATTTTTCGGCTCATGGGAAGGTCACCATGATCTCCCATGCTTTCTTCCTCAGCTTCCAACTTTACCTGTTGGATGTGCATGCTCTTCACTTTCACCCTTTCTTCTAGGGCTTCGAATTTCTCCCACATATCAACAAAACTAACGTTGTTTTCTTCTTCTTCTTCTTCTACTGCAAACTCCCATGTTGCAGTCTTTTCAGTCTCCTGGCTGAAAATACTGAGCCATTCCTCAGAATGCTCATTTTCCTCTTCTGTTTGGGCAGCCTCGGATATCTACTCCAATCCTTCTCCCCTGACATTCACAGCTGACTGTTCTTCTGCTGTTGTTGCACCTGCAATACAGACTTCTGCCTCCTCTGGGATAAGTGGTAGGAATACTCCAATTCCCCCAATCATCAGAATATTATCCTGATCTTCCTCCTCGGTCAGCTGCACCTGCTGATCTAAACTCATCTCTAAATTTATGAGACCCTTCGATAGTCTCATCTGCTCATCCCTGCCCAACTGGCAATGTCGGACCTATTCACTGCTCTCCTGGCATATTATGAGATCAATTGATCCCATCTTCATCAGCACCCCTTGTTGATTTGAACTCACCCCCGAGTCCATGAGACCTTTAGATAGTCTCATCTTCTCATCCCTTCCCACCTGACAATATGGGATCTCTACTCTTCCCTCCTGGCAGTTCTTGAGATCTTCAGTCGATCCCAATTCATTCTCGGCATCATTGAGACCTCTCCCAGTCTTTCGCTCACACACCTGAACCATTTCTTCTTCTGGTCCATCGAGGTTTTCAGCATACCTCAACCATCCTTTTAGCAGCCTGCGCTATCTTATGACCATCAACTCCTTGACTGGCCATTTTATCTTCGGCTTCTTCATGGGCCATTCATACACCCATCTCGGCTTTGCTTTCTGCTACATCTGCAATTCAATCTTTTCTACGTCTGCCCTTATTTCAGCGATTTCTTTATCCATTTCTACAAGCTTTTTTGCCTTGCTCTTCCTCCCAGCATGCCTATGGCCTTTAGTAGTCATGGCACTATCCCTGTCTACTCTCCTAGCAAACCTACTATTGTCACTCCACACTAAGAGTGTTTCTAGCTTCATCCTATAGTCCTGCTGACTGTCTTCTTGATTGCTGCCTACCTGCAAACAATCGCCACAGAGTCTCCAATGCTCTATCTTCCTTTACCTTCTCTCTTCACCTGAAATATACAGATAAAATCAAGCTCTGATACCACTTGATGTGTGTATCAGAGTGCTTTCCTTCTCTTATGCCTCTCTCGTCTGAAATATACAGACAAGAATCAGGCTTTGATACCACTTGACGTAGTACGAATCGCGACCACACCCTCGTGCTCCTGCTCACAGGATCGATCAATCACCTCATGCGAGCCTAATTAGATCTTTCGATTCCTTCGTGGAATCTCTGATGAAAACCCGATCCATAGGTCCTTCTCTTCTCCCTGTCACGGACTCTACACGTGCCTGTGACCTTTCCCCGATTAAATTTCAGGCTTCAGGGTTTCATAATCCTTGATGTCAAGAGTTCCTGTCCTCAGGGACTCCCGATCTTCGATTTTCCGATGCGCTCTTTACGTGCCGTAGCCCCTCCTCGCTATGCCCCTAGTCCATATGACTAGTTCTCATAAGAATGCAGCCTTATCCTTCTTTCGGGGTTTTGGGCTTCAAAATGCCGATGTGCTCCAACTCCCATTAGCCCTCTGGGATAGACCTTTGGTCTACGCGACCACTATTTCACAAGACCACAGCCTTGTCTCCTATCAGGGTTTTGGACATCGCAATGCCGAAATGCAAGGACACTTTGTCCACGTGATCACCGATATCCCGATCTCGATTTCTCCGATGTGGCTCTCCTATCGGGACCTTTCCCGAAGGCCTCGCTCATTGCCACGCGTCCCTTCAAGATGGACGGTCCACATCCATTTCGCGATTTCATGACTTCTGATGTCCCGAGCACCTTGTCTTCAGGACTTGTAAAATGACGAACTCCGATGCTCCGATTTGACTTTTCTATCGTGACTTCTCCCGATCATCTGGATCTCCGCCACGTGTCCCCAACTGATGGACGACCCTGATCTAATCTCGTTGTTTCGAGACTTGAAGTGTCCTGACTTCCTCGACCTCAAGAACTCTGATATCCTGAGTGTCGATTCCCTGCTATGCCGACAGTTGGCCCCGCAAATGGCACTTCCCTCTGTTCGGGGTTTCAGAATTCACAATTCCGAACCGCATGGACTTCCTATCCACAGAATCTCTGATATGTCGGACATCGATATCCCAATACCTGTCGGGACTTCTTCCTAGCGTGACAAGGGTTAAACCCCATGCACCTCCTGTCTGATCTGACGGCTGACGGGATTCTATGTGAACATCCGACGGTCCACAATCTCCCCTTCTGTGCATTCCTCCTGTTGCTCCCTGGACATGGAAACCAACAGTCCAGATCTCTTCCTCTCGTCGATCTGATGGTTGTTGTTCTCCCTCCTGAGCTTGCGCACTTTCTTCCTGCACTTGAAAAAACTCCAAGTTCCCAAAGGCCTTGACCTTTGCCTTCTTTTTCCTCTACGAGCTCTACGAATTTGAGTCCTCGCCTGTGCTCTTGATAACATTGTTCCTCCTGAGCTTTCACTTCCAAATCCCCAAGGGATTCTTGGACTTATGTGCCTCTGTAGAGTCTTTACACACACACAGTGTTGTCTCTCCTGAGCTTCTCACATGATCAGACCCCTACGATATTTTTTATTTCTTCCCTTCTCCCTTAGATGGAGAATTTGGATGCCTTCTTGGATATCCTTCACTCAAGCAACCTCTTGCTGATTCTGTAGGGTGTTTAACAACCCTATGAAGATCCCTCAGTGGATTCTTCTTCAAATTACAGAACTCAAAGAGTTCTCTTCTCCTATGCCTGTCTGCAAAATGTCTCAATGCCCTCCTGGCAGAGTATCTTCTCCCAGAATGTTCAACAGTTCTGTCCTTCTTCTGTTCACCTATGCACCGGCTCAATGCCCACTTGGCAGAGCTCTCAGAAACCACTACTGATTCTGGTTCCTTTTGAACTCACGGTAGAGTTCTATCTTTGTGCACTCCTTGAACTGGATCGATGCCCACTTGGTAGAGCTTCACAAAATCCTCAGTGATTCTGATTCTCCTTTCTGAACTCACAGCAGAGTTCCTCCAAATGCACCACTGTGCATATGCTCAATGCCCACTTGGCAGAGCTCTACAAAACTCCTTAGAGATTCTTTCTACAACTGTGTCTTCTCCCACATAGCCTTGCCTCCAAGGTGTTCAACAACCTTGAGTTCTTTCTCCTGAGTTGTTGACTCCAGTTCTTGTGCCTCAGCACATCTTCGTCTGAACCCACAGAATTCAGAAGTGCAACCTCTATGCACGGCTATCAGAACCCACAACGTTTTGTCACACCCTCCTGGTGTGAAGCCTCAAAGACCTTTAACCCTGAAATAAAAACAACCTGCAAATTCCTAACATACATCTACAACATAATAGAACACTCACAGACATCCAAATAACACAGAAATACATGCAGGAAAAACTGCTTCTGTTTATATTAAATGGAAAATGCTTGTTTTTACAAGGTGTTCCTGAGCACAGCCTGTATTAAGGTCTCGACTCTTCTCTTATGCTCTCTACACGCAGACCTCCTCCTATCTCAACTGCTCACACACACTTCTCTTCCTACTCTTCCTACTACCAAAATGAGATACGAAATCTCTTTTACCTGAGGGGGCTCTTCGAGCGCTTCCCTCCAACCTACCTACCCTATTTAATTACATTGAATGGGCTATCTAGTCCAGCATATGGATCTAGATCTCAGCCTTACAAATATTAAAGGCCTATCTACCTAATTCCTGCACAAATTCACGGCTTCACAACTCACCAGCATAAACATTTAATTACATTCAATTCAAAATAAAAGATGAGGGCTACGCCTCTCTTCAGCATCAAGCCACTTGTTGAGTCAACATGATATTTGAATAAGGCCATAGGAAGTGATGATGTAATAGATTCATGTCATATAGTACACATGAAATAATTCAATGTGGAATACCACACCACCTTCCATGTCATATCACATATCAGATAAATGAGATGAATATTGAAGTGTTAAAGTTCTGGGGGTTGATTCCCTGGTAGGCTGGTGGCGATGCCACATTAGTGCCATGCCAACTACAAGTCAGAACCATGTAAGTAGTCACAATAGCTCCATGTGTCACATTCCAAGTCAGCATAGCGACAAAGAAAAGTCAGAGGAAGTAATGATGTCACAGCTACATCAATGACACATCATCCAATACACATGAAAGGTATCCATGTGGAAGCCACATCAACAATATCGCATATCATATACGAGAAAAGTGAAGAAGCAATGTAGTGTTGAATGCCCAGGAGCCTTGGGGTATGGTGAGTGCGGTGAGAACCACATGGTGTACCGTAATTCGACCACATGTCATAAAGGATTGGACTATGTTAGTACTGGTATATAAGATACCGAAAGAATGAGGGTGCATGGTTAAAGGTGTAGTATTGAAGTTCCAGACGATTTATAATTCAGGGGCCTGATAGCCCAATGGTCTGGTAGACCAGTGGCTCAATAACATGATTCCATATCGAATACTAGAAGGTTGAAAAGAATTACATTTTAGAAGTCTCGGGGGCGGTAGTGGTCGATTCCAGGATGACAACCATGCAGACACCACATAAGTGCCACGAAAGCAGCCATGTCAATTATACATTTCATGAAAAAATTGAGCCACATGGCTAAGAAGGATGATGTCATATCATATATTGGAAGGTTGAAGGAGCGTTGGGTGTTTGAATTTCCAGAGGTTGGGGGATCGATACCTTGGTGGGACCGATGCTTCGATAGGTTAGGGACCCGATGTCTAAATTGTTCCAATATCAAAGGAATCATATCAACATATGAGGTTAATCAAAGATATGATCAAATGGTGGATGTGAGATGAAGGTTTGGGATATGTGAGAACTAGATCAACGACTGAGATTAATTTAGAAAAAGATTAGACAGTTACTAAGCATCGAGTGTGTATTGTGTGTTTTGGTTGATGGTGAGAAGATCCATGGTTGAGATGTTATCATGGACCAAATCCAATTGTTTTTTAGTGTAGAAAATTGTGCCATGTTCTATGAGTAGATTGCACAAGAAACTAAGGGGGTTTGTGCCCAATTTGAAATATTTTTGAAACCCAATTTAATGGATAATTGAGGGATTTAGAGATGACCTATTGAGAAAAAATTGTATTTGGAAAACTAACTGAGTGCATGGGCTCTATAAATAACATTTCCCAAATCAATTTTGATGTGTGAACAAATGTGCAAGGATGTGCATGAGAGTGGAAGAGAGTTGAGGCCTTGAGGCTTGCACTGAATGTTTGAGTAAGTATGTGAGGAATTTTGAGAATACAATAATGTGGATGTCTAAGGTCTGAGGAAGTAAGAGAATAAAAGAAAAGAAAATATGAACATCTAAGGGTAGTTGGGAGGTGCAAGGAACTTTTGAATTATGCATATTGTAAACTATGAAGAATATTATGAGAAAGGACATAAAACTACAGATCTGAATAGGTGAAGGCTTGAAGGAAAGTGGTAACTGGTATTATTGACAACTTGAGGACATTGGTGTTTCAAGTAAATTGATATGGATAAGTTGGTGGTCAACTAAGCGGATTGGTGTCTTTTTCTTAAAAACAACACCCTCATTTATCATCAATCTACCGAAATATACAAAGAAACAATTAGTGGGAATTTTAGTTTTTCTAAATGCATGTGTTTATAAATGAAAAACCTATTCATTATTTCATTATTTTGCTAAATTTTAGAAGGGACATTTATGCAAAAGAGATTTACTAGCAAATACTTCAGAGTGGGTGGATTTGTTTGAGGAGCCAAATTCAAAAGTTATCACCATAGGTCGCATGAAAATCTAGAGAGGAGAAATTTAGGTATAATATTTCATTCTATTGATCATCTTAATCTTTCCCCTATTTGATTCAAACAAATTCCAGTACATTCCCAAAAAAAAAAGAGTTTCATAGTTAATTTAGGTATTAGAATCCTTAATATCCTTATTGTTTTTCATTCTTTCCCTCTCTATATTTCACAACAAGAAATTTTTTAAGCAATAGATTTTTATAGCGATTCCTTACTTATATATGAGGTGTTTTCTATCCATTGCAATGGACCTTTAATTGCATTGGATCCCAAACTGGCATGTCCTTGTCATTTTTTTTAAACGCTTTCGCGGTTCATAGTACGCACTATATAGTGATAGAGAAT
>ML790022.1:526569-538429 GCA_009831015.1 Picea engelmannii | reverse complement strand
TCGACAGTAACCGAACTCATCCCCATGTCTGCAATTATAATTTAATCTTCAATAGCAGTACTCTGATCTCAAAAGAAGCCTATATGATTTCAGATTTCTTCTCCAATAGAATCCGGCGTTTTTCACCCAACGCTTCAGGAATACGAAGAGGCCTGCGCCCATTTTCCATAAATTTAAACGCGGCGCCTGTAATCTGCAGCCTGGGATCAGAAACGAATAAAAACTGTGGAGTGCGGCGTTTTTCACCCAACGCTTCAGGAATATGAAGCGGCCTGCGCCCATCTTTTATAAATTTAAACGCGGCACCTGTAATCTGCCGCTGGATCAGAAACTAATAAAAACTGTGGAGTGATATAAACGTGGCATGGATACATATTAATTATTCTTAATCATTAAATTAGGGTTTAAGCTTAAATAAGATTAAAAGATCATTAATTGTGCCCATTATCAATAAGTATACGCCTTTAGGCGTAATTATATGAGTTGGGAGATACATTATCAAATTTGAAATTACTTGAGCATTTCAATATATATAATATTTATTATTTTGATATTGAATATTTTTCATTAATGTTTTTGATAAATGATTTAGCTTGAAATTTTTTATTAAAAATTTAATTTTAATTTAATAAAATTATTAATAAAATCTTAATTTTAATTTAATAAAAAAAAATTAATTAAAAATATTTTTAATATTTTAAAATATTTTATTATAATGGAGTATCCAAATCACTACTTAGTTTTATGAAGATTTTGTTCCTAAGAAGGATAGATCCCACAATGTCCGGCCTCAAGCATAGCTTCCTAGGAATTCAAAGATGATGAAAAAGTGGAGTTTAAAGTGGGAGGATTAATCAAAATTCTTTCCTACCCTTTAATAAAAAAGATGGTTGACTAAGGAATGTTAAAGTATGATGGAGGTAATTCAAGTTCCACCTTCCTTTATGTTACTCATGCTTAGTGATCCAAGGTTTTCAAAGTATTTTATTTTGTTATTTAGTTTTTTTTTTATGTTATAGGGAAGTGTAGTAGTAGATATAAACTAGTTGGGATTTATGTTTTTAAGGTTTTCGGATATGTTACTTTCTTTAATATGGTTTTTTTTAGGACAAGATTATTTTTTATGTTTTTAATTTCAAGAGACTACTATAGTATTTATGGATTTGGAATACATACTCTACCCTCCTTTGTATTTGAACTTGTGATCTCTTAAGAGGAAGCACACATTCTTAACCATTAAACCCACTCAAAATATTATGCAACTAGATATTTGTTGATAGACTTTTAGGAGAAGGATTGTTGCATCACGAGAGGCTTTCATTGTAATTGTAAATGGTCATGTTTTCACTCTTGAAATGAACTAGTACGTTTCAAATTTAATGTGCCATGTGAAGATACAAAGTTAAAACAATCCGTACATTATTATATATATAGGTAATGGATTCATCATGTTGAACCCTTGGGACACTTTAATTTTACAAAAATAATCACTCATATCTACTAATACAATAATTACTATTACTTTCATAAATTTATTGTTACTTTGAAATTTACTATTACTATTATTATTTATATTTACTATTATTATTACTATTACTTTTATTACTTTAATATTTAATATTACTAATAGCCTAAATCCATCTAAACCCTGGATCAAATCTATTGAAGTGATATTACCACTTTGTGGTAATATTTTTTAATAGGGTAAAGATACTATAATTTTGACCTATGTGAACAAAATGTATCCTTCACTTATAATTAGTTGAGAGAATGCTTCTTTAATATTTGGAAAAGTAAAAAAGTTTGGTAAAATTTGAATTCAATAATCAATTTGGAGTTAGAAATCCAAGATATGAAAAAGGTGAAGTGATATTACCACTTTGTGGTAATATTTTTTAATAGGGTAGAGATACTATAATTTTGACCTATGTGAACAAAATGTATCCTTCACTTTATAATTAGTTGAGAGAAGGCTTCTTTAATATTTGGAAAAGTAAAAAAGTTTGGTAAAATTTGAATTCAATAATCAATTTGGAGTTAGAAATCCAAGATATAAAAAAGGTGAAATAAATCCCTTGATGGTTAGTATTTCAAGACAATTTTACACTCCTTGATGTAATTGTAAGATGTGGAAAAGAAAAATGAAGTTTGGAAAGAGAAGATTAGAGGATTTGAAGTTAAACAATAGGTTGTAGAAGAAAAGTATTTCAAGACAATTTTACACTCTTGATGTAATTGTAAGATATGGAAAAGAAAAATGAAGTTCGGAAAGAGAAGATTAGAGGATTTGAAGTTAAACAATAGGTTGTAGAAGAAAATGAGATGTTGAACCTATCTTTGAAAAGTGAAAATTGTCTTTAACCCAAAGCAATCTACTAAAATAATATTGGGAGTGAGCAATAATACATCAATTATTTGTGTGAATGTGTTTAGAACAAAAATGAGATGTTGAACCTATCTATATAAAATGTGAAAGTTATCTCTAAGCCAAAGTAATATATTAAAATACTGGGAGTGAGCAATAATACATGAATTATTTGTGTGAATGTGTTTAGCTCACCATTTGTAACAATTTTCTAAACTAGAATAAGAGTTTTTTTAACAATTTTCTAAACAAAAAGAAGAGCTCACTAAATGATGGTTTTGTGTTTGGGTTTGCAAGATAAGTTCTATTTTATTATTGGTGTGGTTAAAATATCATGTGTTCCTATTGATATGTGTTTGTTTCAATTTGGTATATCTTTTGCTTTAAAAATACATCCTAGGACACCATGATTGTTCAATTGAATCATTGTCATCATCCATTGGAAACTCATAACTATCACACTCCCTTGTCGTTGAGTCGCTATATAAGGCTCGATTCCATTTAAATTGCATTGCGTGATTCTTATCTACAACTAACTTCCTTAATCGAATTGTTGGTATTAGAAGAACAATGGTCTAATTACTATGCAATAATTATGTTGGCCCAAGCCTCTTTACGTTCACTTCCCCTACAATGTTCTACATTGAGCATAAGCAATACATTGCAACTAAGGCCCTACAACACCCTTTCACTCATGTAAGATTCTAAATTTTAGATTTGTTCGCTCGAATCCATTTATATAAAACATTGAAAGAACCTATATGTGAATTGCAAAGTATCATGCATCTTAATTAGTATTCATTTTGTGAATAAAAAAATATTTCATTCTAGGTAATGGACTTTGCAACGAGAAGCTTCATATTAGATCATGTTTATGATTGCAATGATTATCACAAAGTTCCACTTATATTTTAATTTATTATTAGTTTCTTGTAATTGGTGTAATATCTTAGTTTTGACTCCTAGCATATATTAAATTAGATTATGTAGATTTTGTAAATATGCCAATACACATTCTTAGTGTATATCTCAAAGTTAAGGCATGATTAATCACTACCTAGTCATGAATGACGTAAATATAGATATATGGGCTATCCACTAGGATTTGCATGGTGAATTAAAGCTATGTAAATATCAATTATGGAATATTGTTGGATTGTTTCACACTTGTGTGTGTCCTTATTTACGCTTGGGGGTTTAGACCTAGGGTTAGTCTATAGTTGATCAACAAAAACCATGAAACATCCACATATCAATCTATAGCTAAGGTCGAAGAAGGTCTCACCTGAGACACATTAACGATCATAGAGACCATATGGTCTTATGACCAGGTTGAAGGACTAAATTCATAGGGATTAATCTAGGATGATATCCATACACTCCATCAATGAAAACTTATTATTATCAATATGTAAAACAATACACACACATATCCAAATAACACATAAGTGACACATGATAGATCGGAATTGTTGAAATTTTATTATTTTCCAATTCCATTAAATAGAGACATACATTAAGAAAACTATATTAAAAAACAACAGAGTCTCATGTCCATTTTAGATAATTCCCCAAAGTTACAATACATTGTGTGTTGTACATCCTTTTCAGACCCTAGACATATGATGGACTCAGACTTATAATCAGAAACATTATAGATTACAATACTACAGAGGCTCAAAGGGAACACAACAACCAAAATCTTAGTGAATCATCTCAACGAATGTGTAACTCTATTTTTGTTGGCATTTCTTCCTTTTATAGGTTTCTTTGCTTCACGAGATTTGCCTTTGTCAATGTTGCTCCACTCTCTCTACCGAGTAACAATATCGCACACCTATACCACCTTCTTGCACTCAATGTATCCATTCTGGAATTGGGGAAATATTAACTACCTTCCCAACTCATCTTTTGTCAGCTCACCATTCCCTTGTCTTGCTGGCAGTAATCATTTGAGAAGATTTCCCAATGATTCCTTTCGTGATTTGAGCATGTGTCTTCATGATTTTTGATGCACTTCTCAAAACTCACACCTCTACACATTTGGTAGACTTTAGACTTAGTGCGCAATATCAAAACTTGGTTCGACATGTGCTTCTTGTCAATCCTTGCGCATTAGCTTGTGGGTGCGCAAAATTGGAATGGGCGCACAAAATTTCATTTTTGGGTGTGAGATAAACCCAAAATTTGGGTTCCAACAAATGTACTATATAGTGGTCCAAAATGGTTGCAATGAACATGAGAGGGGCTATGATTCCACTAGAGGGGAAGAGAAAAGGGGGCCTTTTTTAAGGAAAATTCTTAAATGGAAAGTGTCAAACTTCCCGCAAAAACGCTTTGAATTAGTAAAATCAGTCATTGAATGCAAATAAGTTATTTACCTTCTTTGAATTAGTAAAATCAGTCATTGAATGCATGTGAGAGGTCTGTGGGAAACTCCTCTCACATAGTTATGGAAGCATGGGCCAGGTACAATCATTATGGGAAATGTAAAAGTCCTACATTAAATAATAAGAATTAATTTCAACCATCATTTCATGTATTATCTCATTTCAGTTCACTCTATCACTCTTAGGCTCATGCTCTAAGTTGTTCATGCTATGTTCCCCATTGTTATCCATCAAAATTATGTAAATTGGTTCGAATCAACAGTATTAAAAGAAAATATGTAGACATTTTATGAAAGAATGATGTTTCTAATAAAACATAGAGGCTATGGGAGTTACAAAAGATTTATCTAATATTGTTCTTGTTGCTCCTTAGATGCTTGAGAGCCAAGCATTGATATTGCAGGTAATTCTTAGAAAGCATAAAATAGATTGGGCTCTTTTCCCACACGGATATGCATCAGATATGATAATATCACTAAGGCAAACATTCATCCATTGTGATTGTTTATCCTTAGATGCCTGAGAGCCAAGCATTGATCTTGTAGGTAATTCTTATAAAACATACAACAAATTGGTCTCTTTTCCCACACTGATAAGCACTAGAGAGAACAATATCTCTAAGGCACTATGGGGCAAAGAAGGGTAAGATATTCTTTGTATTTTGTTGGGCATTGGAAGAAATTTCTTGGCCTATTGATAACTATTGTGATATTTATACAATTAGAAGTTATCTATGATCTACTTGGTATATTGTGTCAGTAGGTAAAGTGTGTTTCTTTAGTATGCATTTGTAGTTATGTAACATGATGATCACGACATGGTATTGACCTAAAGCGATCATACAGTTCACATTCTCTTCAATACTAACGATTATATTGATTGTGGATTAACACTCGATTTGTCCATGATCTCTATTTAAAAAACATAGGGGGTTATTTTTTGAAGATCGATTGTGAGAAACTCTTATGTACAATATTTTTTTTTTATTAATATATTTCCTCAAGCGGACGCACTGGCTAGGGTTGTGGACTATTTCCATGTTTGAGGTATTTTAGCATGTAAAGCACTGATGTATTGATATTTTATATAGTTATGTAATAAGTTTCTTAAGTTGATCATCTTGTGTGGAAATACTATGTTTTATCAAACAATGGCTAGATGAGATGCATGTAATACTCTGTGGTGGGAAATTTGGCTAAGAATGAGAGAAAATGGGATGGGTTGAGAGAGAGAGAATCTATTAGTTTGTTTCCTTCAACTTGGTAGTCACATAGCTTAGCTTACGGATGGTATCTATAGTGGATACCTACATATGGATGGAAAATCGATCTTACATTGGGAGTATATTGAACCCACTTTAGTTAAAACATAATTACTTTACTACTGTTTATGAATATGAAAAATTTATTTATTTTATTTTATGAAAATCAGTGTCTCTTGTGTGTTGTGTGTCATTGTGATTATTATGTGTGCTACATTTTAATTTTCACACCTACGCATGCCATTAATTAAACTATGGTCCTTCCTAGGATTTTTATTTAATTATTATTGTTATTGGGATATGTCCTTTGAGGGAAAGAATTTGGAAGCATGTGTCATGACTACTTGCCTTGTGACTCTGATTATTGGGAAAGGATGCTACAATTGGACATAGAGATGATTATGGAATGAGCGTTGTGCAAGAGCACAATGAAAATAAGCATATAATTAATTAACCAATTGTTAGGTTGTATTTGGCACAACAAAAATTGTGAAAGAAAAACTATTTTCCATTTATTGGTGTTGGTTTTACAATGATCGGTTGAGAGTCATCACCTTGAAAATAATATTGACACTTTGAGGATAAATAAGAACCATTACGGAAAAATCATTAAAACAAAAATGTTTAAAGAGTTTACGGGCTTTAATGTGTATATCCACGAGGAGAATTGTACACTTAAAGGAGGTGATAGAGGACCTAGGAAAGGTGTTTAACACTTTTAAAAAATAATTTCTTTTGTTAAATGAACATTTTTTCCAATGCTAGTACAATCTCATTGTTCTTATGGAATATTGGAAAAAAGACCAAATGTCAATGCTTGCAATTGGGAGATAAAGTCATTCAATTGGATGATTTGAAAGAAAAGAGTTCACACAAATGATGACTTAGTTGTACCAAGAATTGATAGTGAAAGAGAAGGCCTTGGCTAAGCTATAGGGAGTTTTCCAAGACACTAAGGAAGCACTTCCCATTGATACTATATAAGCTAGCAACATGACCAAGTCAATAATTCTAAGATCACCCTCAAAGGACCTTTCTCAATATATTTTGAAATATTCTTTTGGTTATTTTAAAAATAATATTAGAGGCATAGGTTCCAAACTCATGAGAAAAATGCACTATGATTACCAAGGGAAAAGAAAGAGAAATCAATGGATTTTAAACCACATTTTCATTGAACATAGGGTCAAGCATGAAGACCTAGGTTCCAATGGACAAGAGGGAACGAGTGGAACTAGCTCATTTCTTACAAATTTTTATTAGGATAATGTCACTAAGATAAAATTTGTCAAAGTAAGAGGGAATGAAAAAGAGGCCAATATAGTTGAAGAAAAGGCAGGGAAAAATGGAGTGTGTAGAAAACCATTATTCCTAGATGCTTGTAGCATCATGAATGACGGTCACCAAGGTATGTTTCCATCATCCAAAACTAAACCAACACTTGGAGGACCAAGCAAACAATATGAAAAGCACATAGATAAGAATGAACCAAAGAGATATGGCAAGAAATATCTAGTTTCTTCTACTATAAGAGGTATGGCCAGAAGGATAATTATGGTTGGCACTCTAGTGTATGATCCTTTGGTTGGAAGAATGCCAAGAAAACATCTCCAAGACAAGAATACTTTTTTATGAGGATAAGCAAGAATATTGTAACATCCCCACTATAATCCCAAGTTTAATTAATGCTTGTGTAGATATAATGTGTGACTACAACCAAAGAAATGTATATGTGGAATGTATTTATATGTTTTAATAAATAAAATGTGATTCCAACTGCTAAGGGGACATGGACAGAGATGGGGGTTGAATTAATCCACAATGGAGGGGAGTCTCTAGGAGAATTTCTAAGAGGGGTCCAAGGGGGAATTACTCGTGTCTATTAATTCTACCCATATTCCTGAATTTTTATTATGACTATGTATTAAAATCTATTTATTGATTAAGTGTTCCCAAAGACAATCATTGAATGCATGTAAGAGGGTGGGTGTTGGCCCTCAACCAAGTTTTGTGGAAACATTGGTTGTGTTTGACCATTTTCGAGACTTCGACACATTGGTTGAAGACAGAGCACCGAGGTGAAGCGAAGATCGTGGGATCTTACCCTTTTTGAGGGATTTTTAGGTTTTAAGGTTTATGTAATGGGTAGGGATGTCGGCCCATAGGATTTCCCATGTTTAGGCCCCTTTTGTAATGTTTAAATAAGTAGCTAGGAGATGTAAGAAAGAGACGTAGAGAGTCGATGACTTAGTGCTAATATTAGCTATGTGAAAGAAGATGTGTTAAGGCTTGCAGAGCTAAGTGCAAACGTTTTGTAAGTGATTTGTGCATAGATTGTGTAAGGATTTGTGCTTTGAGCTAACTCAAGGAAGGAGGATCTGGCGAGGTGTGTGCAGATCTCTTGTCCTATGTGGAGTTGGCATTGTGGCTTGGTGCTTGTAAGGAGATTGAAGAGACTAATAAATAAGAGAAGAAGAATTGGTGGACGTAGCCCCACACTGGGGTGAACCAAGTATATCATGTGTTATTGTGCTTTGTGCAATGTTGTTTATGATGGTTATGTATTTATCTTCCTAGTGCACTAATCTTGATGTGTAATAGATAGATCTACTAATTCCTAGTGATTTAGGTATGAATGAATGTTAGATCTGCTCGTATGTTATGTATTGAATGGTTAGATGTACTTAGATATTGATTAATACTGCGTTATTTTGTAATCATGGTTTAACCCGCGATGTGAATAAGGGTTAAAGACTAATGAGCGTTAATTGTTAAGTGCTTTTTTAAGTATTGTGATCACAGATCTGTGTCCCAGCTAGGTTGCAGACACCTGAGTCCTGCAACCCCCCTGCCTCTACCTCGGGTGAGACTTCATCTACTTCGCAGGTGTTGTCGAAAGGGTCGGTAGTTAGGGTTTTATTGGTGCGTTGTTGAAGCGTTGAACCCTGGGTATGCCCCTGTGCCAAGAAATGGTTTCGTTGTCGAGACCTGAAACTGTGATTGATGGGAACTAAAGAAAAGAGAAAACTATGTGCGTAGATATGTTGTTGTAGTGCACATTATTCTACTTGACTTGTGAAGCTTTGTGGTAAGAGAAGGAAGCCCGATCTGAAGAAAGAGGTAAGATCTTAAAGCTTTGTGCTCTGATAAAGGTAAGATAAGTGAAAAAAAATTCTTCGAAAGTATGGATCTAGGTATGTTTGATAGATTTGTTCCTAGTATCAAAACTAGGGCACCGTTAGAAGAAAGAAGATTTGATCTGAATATATATGATAGAAATAGTAAAAGATATGATTTTTTTTTTTTTTTAAGTAAGAATTTATATAAAAAAACCTTCAAAAAACCAGAGTTACAAAATTTGCCATAGTTTCGGGATGTAATAACTGAACTTCCCTAAGGGGAAACTAGTTCAGCTAGCCGGTATTAGACAAGTCATAATATCTACCAGTCTCAAAGATACACCGAAAAATAGATAGTATAAACTAAAATTTAGAAGCAGCAAAATGAACCTGGTACTAGCCTCCATGAGTCAACAGAAGGAAAACCATGATATGGGGACACTTGTGTTGGTCATACAGATGTCTTATAACCTGGCCATCTAGACGGAGAGGTGGAAAAGGTCACTGGCCATCCATCCTCTTTGACAAATGCCTCCCCCTATTCCATCTTCTCGTGCATGGAAACATCCGCTTCACCTCCTTCCTTTCTGACGTCAGGCAGTGTGCCTCCCAATTCCATGGGCTCATGCATGCCCGTTCCTGCTGCAACGTATTCACCGGGTGATTCTTCTTTGATGGGCATGTATTCCTCATCCATGGTCACGTGCATGGCCAGACCCGAGTCATTTTCTTCTGTGGGAAGCCCCCTATCTCCTGAGTCGCCTACATGTGCATCTGCTTATGCTCCGGCTACATATGGTGTAGAGTGGAAGACACCCTAGAAGGTGAAGAGGATTTGCAGGAGCGTGGAGGCCTTACTATCCAGTATCTCTAGTCGAAACTTGAGGTCTTCCAGACCCTGTCACAGCTCAAAAACTAGACTGTGGATGATAGCGATGTTATCCCGCAATTGCGAGTCTGGGAGTGAGTCTGAGAAGGAGTGTGGCCCGACTCAGTCCCCTAGAGAAATGGTGGTGCTCCCGAGGGCAAGTGAGTGAAGAAATTCTCTTGCAGGCTAGGTGCGCTTGCTGGTGAGTTTGGTGGGAATGCAGGAGGCGACACTAATGAAGAGGCCAGGTCGAAGGAGGGTCCTGGGTGGAAACCCAGTGAATTGTCAGAGAGAGCCATCCATTCCAGTCGGGCTGTGCGAGGGGAGGAGGGGGCTGAGAGCTCGCTTGGCCCTTGTTCAGACTGTGACTGAGAGGAGTGTGATGTGGATGATCCAGGGGAAGCAAGGGATGGTGCAGGCATTGGGCTGAGAACCAACTGTGATCGGGATGGCTGCCAGTGTAAGCCTCGTCTTGTCTTGCCTCTTTGCCTTGGCATTCTAACAGCCCTAAGGGAGAGAGTATGCATGGGGGAAGAGTCCAAGTAGACGAGGAGGAGTTGGAGGTAAATCCAGTTGCAGAGGAGCTCAACAAAGGGAGGAGACTTCTGCAAATGTGACTGGAATGAGGCATGGCTTCGTGGCTATAGAAGGAGGCTATGGTGCATGCGCAACGTAATGGAGAATTCATGGAGCTGTGCCATGGAGGGGACAACAAGAGGAGGCCATGCGCACGAGGAGTAATGGTGCCTGGGCCGTCACAAGTGAAGTTTAAATGCATGGGGGTAGTGGTGTGGTGTGCCACGCTTCAATCACATGGCCATCTCCATGTTGGCCGCCTCATGCCACCTCCAAGTGCCATGTGTCCCACACTATCACCCCATCCGGGGACTAGTGAAAGATATGTTATTCCTATGCATAGAAATAATTTTTAGACTAATAACTCGATATAGGACCCTAAAAAGAATTTTTGCAGGTTGCAGGTCCATCACTATCATCCCAGTGCATAGTACAAGAAAGGTTGGGAATCGTTTAAGAGAAAGAGAGGATTAACACTTTGGAGAAAGAGAGGATTAACACTTTGTTATAGTTGCAGAAGAAAGGACATCTTTTTACTAAAATTTTAGGTATTTCAATGATAGTATTTCGGGTAAATTCTAGATTAAGTTTTTGGAAAACACCATTCAAGCTAAACACAACTGACTTATTTATATATTATTATTTCCATAACTTATGAATTGTATTTTTTATGAAATTAAATTATAAAATCTATTTTAAGAATAATATGTTTCAATCCGATTATAATAAAAATTTAACTTTCATTTATATAAATTTAATTTATAAAATATAGTTTAAAAATAATATATTTCAATCTATTTATAACTAGCACAGTCACATAATTGTGACTGATTAACGCCGAAAGACATTTATTTACTTCATACATACTTGTCCACTCTTATGCACGCAGTTTCTTGAGCCGTCCTGAAAAACGTAGTTGAGCCGTCGTGAAGAATATGAAACGGGCATCATATATTACTACGCAGAGACACTTGGCATTGTGAGCCGTCGTTGAGCTGCGGGCATCGTGAGCCACGTGAATATTGGTTCATCAACTGATCAGAGTCGTAGAATCAGAATGAAAAGATTGGAAGGATTTGCCGATTCAGCTTCTCTATGAGATCGTGTGAAGCTTCTTAACATTTGCGGTGTATATCTCCACGACTCATTTATTCCCGTCGATGACTGTCTGGTTGGTTGTTTGCTCGTGAAGCAAGGAAGGGAGCTACGGAGAGACACTTGGCATCATATATTATTATGCTCTGCTTAATATGAAACGAGTGGATTGTTGACGCTGAAACG